>OY720032.1:9319438-9878968 GCA_963082485.1 Eudonia mercurella | reverse complement strand
CGAGCAATACTCCACGCAAGACCGTACCTGTGTCTTGTTCAAAAGGCACAACTGGTCAGGCGTAAAGAATCGCCGCACTCTATTCAGAATACCGAGTTTTCATGAGGCTGTTTTGATCACGGCTTCGATGTAGTCTTTGATCACGACTTCGATATAGTCTCTCTGGTTCAGATCGCATCGGATCGTCATACCGAGCATGTTGATACTGCTCTGCAGGCTTAAAGATGTACCCTGAAGAGTTGGAAGGGAAAGGAATGGTGCTGTTTTCTGGGCATTGAACTCAACCAGATTATTGGAGCCCCAATTAGATATAAGATCCAAAACCAGATTGAACTCAATGACAATATTCACTCGATTCACTTCGGTTTCGACCCGCCCTGCCGCTGGGTGACTGTTATAATCCCCATGCACCGTGCTATCATCTGCATAGCAATAAATATTTCCAAGTGGAAGCATAACATTGATATGCAGAAGAAACAGCGTGGGGGACAGAACGGAACCTTGAGGGACACCAGCGTTCACTGACTGAGCCGCGAAGCCAGCCGCCGCGGTACATGGCACACGACGCTACTCCTGGCACTGAGCTCACCCAGCTGCGTGGCGGCGCCGCGCTCCAGCGTGATCTCGTGCAGTGCGTGCGCGTGGTGCGGCGCGACGGCCGCTAGCCGCCGCAGCAGCGAGTCGTGGCCGCTGCGGGCGCGCGCGCGCACGCTCTCGCCGCGGTGGTAGTACACGCGCGTCCATCCGCCGCTCACCACCCAACCTGAATAGAAAGTTTAATTGTTTATTCACTATCGACTTATGTAACCAGGAAAGGAAACGTCAGGATAATATAATATGTAAAATTAAACGCAAGTAAATTTGCTTTTTTTTTAAATTTCAATGTTTATTCAATATAAGCCTTCACAGGCACTTATAGTTGTCAAAAACTATAAAAAAAATCCAATTCAGTTTAAAACTACCACCATTTCGGATTTTGAGAAAATCTTTAACTGGGAAAAGCTGGCAAAAAAACTCAGGATGCTTATTCTTCTCCATCTTATCAACCAAACTACAATTCATCGATTCATCATTTCGAGATGTGTCTTCCCCTACCACACTCACTAGAGAATTGCGATTTCGTTCCGCTTGCAACTGCTAACTGCTTATATTACCAAATAAATCCAACTACTCCTCAAATATACAACGTCATAAATATAAAATATAGTAGTATATAAGTATATAAAACACCTTACCTAATAAAGAGTTTGTCGGCAACACCAGGATTATTTGTCGAGTACTGTCTTCCACAAACACCACGCTGTCTGCCGATATGCCCATGATGCAGTCAAGCAGCATACCACCGGCGCCTTCGTCTTGCACTTGTACCTAATAATTAAATAATATTTAAATCGAATGTCACTTGTAAGACGTCGTCATAATGTTGAAATAGAATTTGAACATTGAACTTTCGGCCGGAAAGTGAAAAGTGCAGTTTTGTTTAACTTTAGGTAATTTTGTGTGTTGCCAAATAATAATGTGGAAAATAGTGGATCACTCAAAGCCATTGACATTTTTGATATACAATACGAAATTATGATGATTCTTTTATGCTTATGGAAAGTATAGTAGAGATCTAGCTATGGTTTGTTGAAATATTATAGTTTGTCGATTGAAATATTGATCTTGGCTTAGGGATAAAGTCATTTAGCATCTTCAACATAACAATGAAAATTAAACTCTGCAGTATCTCTTTCTAACCGCTCTAAAACATTATGAAAAGTATGGAAATAATAAAGTTCAGAATTGCGTAAGACTAGAAGAACAACTGAAGGTCTTGCGGTCCCTGTATTATCCACCTCCTACAACTGATTCTTAGAAACGTTCTAACTTACTTGAAAACATAAAGCGCCACCAACCAAAACGTCGTTAGTGCAGTTGTCGATGCGGGGCAGCACCGTATTGTTGTTTGAATTGCTGCCACTCTTCATCAGTAGTGACGAAAATATAGCTGAAAATAGTTTAAAATACCATTTTTATTGTTATATATAAATAATGTTTTGTGTTTAAGTATTAACATCCGATGTCGATAACGTAATTATTGACACTGAATAAGGCTCAATATAGCATATGTACAATTAAGTATTAACGACTTTTACACTAACTACTTTTTTATTAAGTGTAAACGACGATGGCGTAATGATAAGACTTGCGCCGGAAACTCACGTGAGGGTTCAAATTCAAATACAAAGTTCTTACTTATTATCTATGATGTGCTGAACAGCCGTGCTAGGACAAGGTTCTTGCTTTCAAACTTTTCGTTATGTGTATCGGATTACAATCACTTAGTACAGATAAAGAAACAACTTACAGAACTTCTGGCCCGATTCCACTGTTGTGGCAGTCACATAATTTTTAGCTAAATCTTTCAAATACTCTTGACGAGTTCGGGTTGCCATTGTACTAAATTTAGGCGACTGAATAGCTGCATTCTCCCCGTTTATCACCTAAGAAAAGTATAAGAAGAATTAATTATTACCTATATTTTAACTTAAAAATCAATGAAAAATGTCAATTTACTATCAGTACTACACTTACTTTACTTAATAGTAAATCAGTGAAAGTTTCACCCTTCGGGTAAATAGCTGCATCCTTGATAGGAGGTCCGAATAAAGGCACTTCTTTAGCACGACTCACTGCTATACTATAATGAGTATTCTCCGAACACGGATCTATTGCTCTTACCACAACAAAAACGTGTTGGAATTGAGAGCGAATATTCCGTGGGGTGAACGGCGCCGCGCCTGGTTCCTGGAAGACTATTGTCACAATATCGTTGCCAATATGCCTCTTTCTCAACAGCTGTTGCCTGTTATGAGGTGTGTAAGGCAGCATCGTCGACACGTGGAACATAATTTCACAACCTTGGTACGTAGTGTACACTGAGTAGAGACCGGTCGAGTCTGTCCTATTGTCAAGCCCCGCTTTGTACTTGTCGAACTCCTTTAACCTGACCGTCTGGCCCAACGTTTGTAGAAACTCAACGAATGCTGGACCTGCTTCTTGGTTGTTATACATCTCCTCTTCAGTGGATTGACCGCTTTTGCAGTACATGACGCCGACTTTGTAATGTCTTGTTACGCATTGTTCGTCGAGTCGCAATAGTTGTTCTTCTGCGCCGCTACTTGTGATTCCGAGTCTGAAAGCATTTAATGCGTATTAACGGAAGTATCAAAGCATAGGCTAAATCAACAAGGTCCAGAAACAAGAAATTTACAGCAGGGAGTCGTTTATGTAGATGAAAATTATAACAGATTGCCTGTGTGTAAAGAAAAAAGGTAAAATCTGAAGAATTAATCCCCTAAGGAAAAATGCAGTTGCATGTGTCATTTTTGACATTCGAAGGTTGCAAATTGGAATTTAGACTTTTGCTCTGGTAAATATTAAAATGTTTAGAAAACAACTCATCATGCTTATTAATAAAAATGTTGAACGGCCAAATGCAAGTTTTTGTATAAATGTTTTCGTAGTAACACAATATTTATTTATCTATATATTAATACGTGAAGCAAAATCTATTCGTTTTTACGAAAATTGCACGGACGGAGGAGTATGAAATTTGGCACACTTATAGTTTGTATAGAGAAGGTTATCCGATGGTTATTTTTTTTAAATTATGCATAAAAATACATTAAATCAACCAAAACAACATTACACACACTACCATGTATTTGACACATACACGCTTATGTATTTGACACACATCTTTTTAATTCCTCATTGCTTAGGATACAATCCGTGCAGCCTTAATATAATTACAAAATGTTCAAAATGATTTTTAAAGCAAATTTTGTTGCGAACAAATTACAAAAACACAAATGTTGAAAAAATTTCCACGAGCAGGATTTGAACCTGCACCCTTCTGACATTCCGGGTCAGGTGCTCTTCCAATTGAGCTATCGTGGTTCTAACCAGCCCGCCGAAATTATTCAACACTTTTTACTTTGTAAGCCAAAGGCGCCCATTCAATGTCAACAACTACCGTCATTAACATCCGATCATAATATTTTTACAAATATTAAAGATCAGTTAAGAAATAAGCAAGCTATTTTATAAAATGTTCAAAATGATTTTTAAAGCAAATTTTGTTGCGAACAAATTACAAAAACACAAATGTTGAAAAAATTTCCACGAGCAGGATTTGAACCTGCACCCTTCTGACATTCCGGGTCAGGTGCTCTTCCAATTGAGCTATCGTGGTTCTAACCAGCCCGCCGAAATTATTCAACACTTTTTACTTTGTAAGCCAAAGGCGCCCATTCAATGTCAACAACTACCGTCATTAACATCCGATCATAATATTTTTACAAATATTAAAGATCAGTTAAGAAATAAGCAAGCTATTTTATAAAATGTTCAAAATGATTTTTAAAGCAAATTTTGTTGCGAACAAATTACAAAAACACAAATGTTGAAAAAATTTCCACGAGCAGGATTTGAACCTGCACCCTTCTGACATTCCGGGTCAGGTGCTCTTCCAATTGAGCTATCGTGGTTCTAACCAGCCCGCCGAAATTATTCAACACTTTTTACTTTGTAAGCCAAAGGCGCCCATTCAATGTCAACAACTACCGTCATTAACATCCGATCATAATATTTTTACAAATATTAAAGATCAGTTAAGAAATAAGCAAGCTATTTTATAAAATGTTCAAAATGATTTTTAAAGCAAATTTTGTTGCGAACAAATTACAAAAACACAAATGTTGAAAAAATTTCCACGAGCAGGATTTGAACCTGCACCCTTCTGACATTCCGGGTCAGGTGCTCTTCCAATTGAGCTATCGTGGTTCTAACCAGCCCGCCGAAATTATTCAACACTTTTTACTTTGTAAGCCAAAGGCGCCCATTCAATGTCAACAACTACCGTCATTAACATCCGATCATAATATTTTTACAAATATTAAAGATCAGTTAAGAAATAAGCAAGCTATTTTATAAAATGTTCAAAATGATTTTTAAAGCAAATTTTGTTGCGAACAAATTACAAAAACACAAATGTTGAAAAAATTTCCACGAGCAGGATTTGAACCTGCACCCTTCTGACATTCCGGGTCAGGTGCTCTTCCAATTGAGCTATCGTGGTTCTAACCAGCCCGCCGAAATTATTCAACACTTTTTACTTTGTAAGCCAAAGGCGCCCATTCAATGTCAACAACTACCGTCATTAACATCCGATCATAATATTTTTACAAATATTAAAGATCAGTTAAGAAATAAGCAAGCTATTTTATAAAATGTTCAAAATGATTTTTAAAGCAAATTTTGTTGCGAACAAATTACAAAAACACAAATGTTGAAAAAATTTCCACGAGCAGGATTTGAACCTGCACCCTTCTGACATTCCGGGTCAGGTGCTCTTCCAATTGAGCTATCGTGGTTCTAACCAGCCCGCCGAAATTATTCAACACTTTTTACTTTGTAAGCCAAAGGCGCCCATTCAATGTCAACAACTACCGTCCTTAACATCCGATCATAATATTTTTACAAATATTAAAGATCAGTTAAGAAATAAGCAAGCTATTTTATAAAATGTTCAAAATGATTTTTAAAGCAAATTTTGTTGCGAACAAATTACAAAAACACAAATGTTGAAAAAATTTCCACGAGCAGGATTTGAACCTGCACCCTTCTGACATTCCGGGTCAGGTGCTCTTCCAATTGAGCTATCGTGGTTCTAACCAGCCCGCCGAAATTATTCAACACTTTTTACTTTGTAAGCCAAAGGCGCCCATTCAATGTCAACAACTACCGTCATTAACATCCGATCATAATATTTTTACAAATATTAAAGATCAGTTAAGAAATAAGCAAGCTATTTTATAAAATGTTCAAAATGATTTTTAAAGCAAATTTTGTTGCGAACAAATTACAAAAACACAAATGTTGAAAAAATTTCCACGAGCAGGATTTGAACCTGCACCCTTCTGACATTCCGGGTCAGGTGCTCTTCCAATTGAGCTATCGTGGTTCTAACCAGCCCGCCGAAATTATTCAACACTTTTTACTTTGTAAGCCAAAGGCGCCCATTCAATGTCAACAACTACCGTCATTAACATCCGATCATAATATTTTTACAAATATTAAAGATCAGTTAAGAAATAAGCAAGCTATTTTATAAAATGTTCAAAATGATTTTTAAAGCAAATTTTGTTGCGAACAAATTACAAAAACACAAATGTTGAAAAAATTTCCACGAGCAGGATTTGAACCTGCACCCTTCTGACATTCCGGGTCAGGTGCTCTTCCAATTGAGCTATCGTGGTTCTAACCAGCCCGCCGAAATTATTCAACACTTTTTACTTTGTAAGCCAAAGGCGCCCATTCAATGTCAACAACTACCGTCATTAACATCCGATCATAATATTTTTGGCACAACTACAGAATACAATTCAATAAGTTCATATACTACATTATATCTTAATTTTATAAACAAAAAGGAAATAAGTTTTGGAAGAATAGCATTTTTTTTAAATAAGTAGTCAGTTTGAATGCATGATTGATTTTTTTTTTAAAACATGGTATGGCTTGCATAACAATAGAACTCAAAACATACCTTAAGCAATTTAGTTGCATTTCCGGGGCAACATAGTCCAACACCTCTTTAGTGCAGTACGTAGCGGTATTATTGCTTGGTTTAACGGTGGGTAGTGCATCCTCTAGTACCGAACCGCGCAGCGTCAGCAGTTCCGACGTGCGCACAATGAGTCGGTACTGCCACGCGAGTTGCGACGCTGGAGCGGACACGTCACCGCCACCCCTGCGTAGCTCCACACGCTCCTTCTTAATCGAAATAGCTATAGGACCTAAGTTCTCGTCCATGCCAAACCAATTTTGATGGGCTGAAAATATTATAAAAATGTTATTGAAGATAAACAAACCGTATATTTAGAATCGGTATGATATCAGCCATAATTTGCACGTAAACGAGATTAAATTTTTGGCGGCCATTGCATATTGCTATATCTATACTAATATTATAAAGAGGAAACCTTTGTATTTTTGTATGTATGTATGTTTGCAACGAATAAACTCAAAAACGACTGGACCAATTTAAAAAAATCTTTCACCATTAGAATGCTACACTAGCGCTGAGTAACATAAGCTATATTTAAAAAAAAAAAAAAAACAATGCGGTACGAAGTTCGCCGGATCAGCTAGTTATAAATAGATTTGGCTCTGGGTTATTATGGTATGCAACAATAAGGCTCAAGAAGGAACTGGCTATATCTTATCATGTAACTTTTAAAATAACTAGTTTACTTTCCTCAATAGCTAAGGACTGCAATGGGTGGAAAAAATGGCCTTTGCCAAGCAGTGGGACAGTGAGGGCTAATAATAATAATAATAATACACCACACCCTGTAATTACTCGGTTTGTACCCGTAATTACAGAGAAAACCAGCTTCTAGCTGAGAAAAAAAACACACTTACAAATAATAATAATAATAGAGGAGAAGGTTCCTGTCTCTGGAGCCCTAACCACCGGTAGCTTGGACTCTGGTCCCGATGCCGGCGGACCCCTATTTTTTATACTTAAATGTTTTATTTATTTTGTTTTTAGAAAATATTTAAAATGTAAATTTATATGAAAAACAATAATAATAAAGAGATAATAATAATAACACTTATATTACTATAGAATTAGGTTTTATGTTTTATTGTTTGTATATTAAAATATTGTAAAAATCTTGTTTTAAGAAAGAAAATAAATAAAGGAAATAATAATAATAACTTTCCTCCTGCTGAAATAATTTGAAATGTTATGGTATGTTATAAATTTGTATGCTTACGTTGGTTATAGAAGTAATTCCTATAGTAAAGCGCTCCCAAATCTTGGCTTTCGACAGGCAAAGGTGCTAGGGTCCTTGCGAAAGGGCAGCCGTTTCGCCAATGCGTGTGGCCTGGTGGAAACTCGAGCACCGAGATTCCGTAGGCGGCGCGAGGTCGGTGCCAACCTCCAGTCTGGCCGGGGATAGCACCACGTGCCGTCCGCCAACATAGAGACACGCATCTCTCTTCTTCACCTACAATTTGATATGACAATAACAAATTATAACCTGCATTAATGTACACAGTTTTATACAAAAACTTATTCTACTCTATTAATGCATTATTTGAGGAGGAGCTCGATGGCGCAGTGGTTAATGCGCCCAGTCTGCGATCGCTGAGGTTAAACAACTTTTGCAAAGGCCGCTCATTGGATGGATGGGTGGGTGGGTAAAAATTTATCATCTCGAGCTCCTCTGTGCTTCAGGAGGCACGTAAAGCCGTTGGTAATGGTAATCTAAAACAATAGCTTAGTTCCGATAAAAGGGGTTAAATAAATAAATAATTGGGAACTTTAAATACCTTGGTGACCTTGGCAAAAACAACAGATTTTATAAAATTATGGTTCAAAAGAGTTTATTTAACCTAGTCTATTATTTACCCAAAAACAATTGATTTGAATTCTACTGTTGTATTGTGGTACGTAAAAACAAATGAATTGATAAATATAATCAATAAAAATTCATATAAACCCGTCCAGCCCTGTAGGTATAATTAGCGGGCCACCTTATGTACAACCGTGCGTACATATGGCACGCGAGGGTTTTAAAAAATTTAATGAACCACTAAAATACATCCATAAAATTATTTATTATTATTTTTTAGTAAAAAATACAATTCCAAATAAAACTGCAAAAAATTTCAACATTTTATGCGTATAATGCATGTGGAAAGCGTATTACGCTGACTCTCATAAATCTGATCTCAACGTTGAAAGAAATGAAAGTGTAATTATTTTGTTATCATTTTTCTACAATCTTGAAAACGCCAATAAGGCACTGTGCACATTTATCAAATGCCACATAAATATTTATCAATTGGAGTAATCATGATTATTTGAAATATATTTTATTTTATATCTAAAAAAGATAACAATATGAAATGTGTTGACCTTTCATTCAATATTTTACCCAATAACGATTGTAAGTACAAGCAAAGAAAGCAAGCTAAAAAATGAGCAGGACGCCTTAATTGGGCTACATCCAGTTTGAAAAACATCCCATTTGGAAAACCTCAATTTGAAGTGTTGCATTTAGAAAACAATTGTTTAGTTCATACATCTAATCTGGTTTACCATGAGATGGTTACCAAACAAGATGTTGCTCTCAATTGAGATTCAGACCATCAAAGGGAAATTGATTGATCAATTAGACAATGAACTTAAGTTCTATAGTTTTAGTTCTAAGAACTTAAGTTCAATGTCTGCAAATAAACTTCATTAAAAAAAGTGAAATGTTCTTAGTTAGAAAAACATTATGGTAATAACTGTACTGTGGTACACAAGCAAGTGCAGCATGAATGAACATCAATCTGATACACTTAATTGATCCATTAATTAAAAAGCTAATGTGCAATCTAAGAATGTAAATGTAATAAAGTCCATAATCAGAACAGATTTATGTTGTGTCACAAGTATAGCAATCATTAGGTGCATGCAATAATAAAATTAGAATCTAATTGGTTTCAAACAATATGTAATGAAAAAAAAACACTTTATTTTTGATTGTACACAGTCTTTAGGAAGAAGAAACCTGTTTTAAAGTCAACATTGAGTATTAGTCATAAATAGTCATTCATGTTCTAAGAGTGAAACAAATGTGAGAACTGATTTTGTGTGTCACCTGATTCACAGAAGACACAATGGTCATTCCATGGTAGGTACTAAATATTTATTTACAGCTCCATATATTTTGACACAGTTTTTTTTGGTGATAAACAGGAATTAAATTTTTATGAAAAAATAAAACTTATTTGTTACAATGAAAGAGAAAGTTCAATTTTACCATTACTAGAGTGAATGACAATCATGAGAAAATTTAATGATGAAACAATTATTGTAACAAAGCTAGATCTTGTATTGCACATGTACAAAGGATTCTAAAGTAAAACAAAGAATAACAAAATTCAAAAAATTTTTTTTTCTAGTTTTCTGTTGGACGGATAATTTTCTACTTTCACCACTTATTTGCCGATGTTTTGTCCTGTTCATACAAATATTATGATGAAACAGTTCATTCCTAGATAAAAAAATTGTCCAGATTTCCATTTCGAAGTGATAAATTCAGCTTCTCTGATAGTTTAAAAGCAAAAATAAGGGAAAAAACTACTCACCTCCAATTTCGTTCCTAAAGAATGGACAGCTATCAAGCAAATCATTAGATCTACCATCTCCTGTATCAGGCACTGCATCTTCACCAGGTGGTAACCCTCGGGATGCTAACAAAGATGCTGCTGATGCTCCCGTTGTGGTATTGCGACGTCTGCTCAACAGTGCCCCTCGGATTTCAGCAGCATAACTCAAGTTGGCCATAAGTGACTGGCAGTCATAATGTGCAAATTGTTTTCGTTTGATGCTATCTGAGGCGACAACTGCGATCGCGCCATCGTCTAGTGGTTGACGGGACAAAGCAGGAGCTGCTCCACCCCACAGTTTGTTTAGTTTAAGACGCGGCTTAGGACTTGCACTGGCTCGTGCAGGAGGGCCATCAGCATGGTCACTGCTTAGAACTTCTACGAGTCGATCAGAAGCACGGGCTAATCCGGGAGGTTTATCCGATGACGAAACAACATTATAGTTATGAACCATTGCAGGTAATCTTTCGCAGCCACCACCTATTACGTCGATAGAACCATGGCTCCCATATTCACGACGCAAGCCGTTCCCGGATGGCTGTTCAGTGTATATCAAGTCGAGGCTAGAATTACTACGGTACATAACATCTCTTGCTTCTTTCCTTCGGTGATCTGGAGCGTACATGGCATTATTTTGTTAAAATCCTCTTGTTAATTTCATTTTAATTTACGGTTAATAAATTAGTTATTATTTACAGACCATTAACTTTTGGAACTCATAATATTACCACGAAGATAGTAGAATAAAAATTGTGATGATACTTGACAAGACAAAAATTGTAAAATAAAGGTGCACTTATTTTCCACATGCCTATTTCAAATCTAGTTTTATAAAAACATATTTAATATTATTATAATATGGCAAGAAAACTAGCTTAATAAATTCACTTTTTATTTTGCATGAATGAAAGAAATAGAACTTGTGTTGTGTGTAAAGTCAGAACCTCTATGTTGTTTATGGATGGTAAGTGCTGCCCAGTACTGCCAGTGCCAGGAAACGTTAACGATAAAGTTTTGGTTCGGTTTTAGTTTAGCCGTTGTCAAAAATGGTATCGCGCAAAACTTTCCCAACGATTCAATTTATGAGACGTAGCGTGGACGTTAATAAATTTTCCTCAAAGTTAAAACGTTTAGTGCTTGCTACGAGTATTAAAAAATACTAGGTGTTACTTTTACAATCGACTCTCGATTATGAATGTTGAAAACAACGCCACATTGTTTTAACACGCAAAATGATAGTCTTAGGCAAAACACATGCATTAAGATAGATTGGCTAATGAGGCGATTCAACATTCAAGTGGGTGATATGGTCCCATGTTACAATTATTAAGTTTAGAGAATATTTATTGTCTCAAGAAATTACAATGCATCTTTGAGTTTGGATACAGCAGCAAACCCCATACTTCTACAAGATAATCCAAGTGAGGTTTGCATAAGGAATTATAGATGCTGGTACGTATGTACTTGTTTGGGAAGGTAGGTAACAATATTGCGTATAGCTCCCGTGAGTACTGTAATTTTTGGTTTGATATGGTCTATATGTACCTTCCATGTGAGCTTTTCATCAAGGATCAATCCATGTAATAGGGCAGTAATGTTTTGACACGTCAACGGTGTTGCAGAAATGACACGCGTTTAAACCTATTCTTATCTATGGATCAATCCCAGGTACTTTCATGACACTTTCTCTGTAGCATATCTCCATTTATATACAAGTGTAAATTATCGTCTAGTTTTTTGTTCTTTGCCGCATATATTACAAAACTTGTTTTAGCAGTATTGATAGTAAATAAATTTTGATTAAACCAACTAAAAAGTAAATCCATTTTTTTTAAACTTGCTGTATTACATCATAAATTGAGTTTCCAAAATAAAACAAACATGTGTCATCTGCATATAATGTTAGATGCCCCCGTAAGTGTACTTCATGTAAGTTATTAATATATATTAAAAATAATATAGGGCCAAGTATTGAACCCTGAGGAATACCGTAGGCTATCGGTAAAGGTGAACTTTGGCAATTTTCAATTTTAACTACTTGGCGTCTGTTTTGTAAGTACGAGGCAAACATGTTATATGCTTCTCCAGATAGTCCCACGTCTCTTAATTTATTCAGAAGTAGGGAATGACTAACCGTATCAAATGCCTTCTTAAGGTCGACGAATATTCCTAACGTACCAAATTTTTTTTAAGTCAATGTTGTTCTATATTTTAGTGACGAGATCTACCATAGCAGATAACGTGTTACTTAGTGAACAAAAACCATATTGTCTTGATTAATAGGAAGTTTATAGAATCAAGGTATGTTATTAGACGGTTATGCATAATTTTTTCAAAAACACCGCAATCGGACGGTAGCTATCAGGCTGTAGCTTAGATCCAGACTTGTAAATAAGTGTAACTCTAGCTACCTTAAGTGAATCAGGGAATACTCTCTTTTTTAAACAGTTATTGATACAGTAGGTAAGTCAATTCTTAATTATAAGATTTTTTACATCTGTGTTTCCCTAACTTTTTCATTGGCTAAATGTTTGTGCAAAGCCATAAAAAAAAATGTGAGTAAGCGCAGCGTTACCAGACCTACGGTTTTGTCCGTAGATCTACGGACTTTCGGTCTTGTTTACGGACATACGGATTTTAGTCGCAAATCTACCAATTTTTTTTTGGATTTCATACACCCGACCTGAACATTAGTATAAATATTCAAATTAAATAATTTTTTACGTAAAATGAAAGATCTGCGACTTGCGTGTCGTTTTTGTTATTTTGTCTGAAATGATTTCTCAAGATTTGGCTGTATGGCTCTGTACCATTGCCTCTCCCTTCATATATTACAATTACTAATGTCAATGTCAACTAATAGGTTAAAAATTAAAAAACTGCTAATTTAATATTATTGTCTTTTCCTCTGTCTTGGCGATTTTCCTATAAATTTTTCAATTTCTTTACCGGCAAGGATCTTGGTTTAAGGTCAGTCCATCTCTAAGTAGTCAGGTTTAGGTCAGGTTTAGCTTTAAAAATGCCTGGAGATCTACGGATTTTTGTAGAGGCAATCTACGGATTTCTACGGATTTTGAATTTTTGAGCGTAGCCCTACGGATATTTAAAAATTGGATCTGTGGCAACACTGAGTGAGCGTACATTACATATACAATTTACAACTAACAATTAAAAAAAACGGCGGGAAACTTTGATTTGAGCGGGTGCATTTTTTCTTTGGAAAATTTTAAAACTAATAATTTTGTAAAAAAGATTGGTGTAATTGTATATATTTATTAAACTTTTGTATATTTTTTTAGTATTAGTGTGTATGTAGTAGCTGTAAATATTGGTAAGTAGTTTAAGTATTTATTAAAATGGGCGATCCGCCCGAGGACCCTGGTGGTACAACAGTACCACCAGTGGCCAGTTATGTAGATATTATAAGCACTAATGAAAATGAATTCGATAGTAAAACCCCGACGACCCCGATTGATATACTAATCTCAGCAATAGAGTCATCAATGGACACAGATTGTTCGGCCTCAGATTCGAACAAAACAAAGCGTAAACGTATATCTCGGGCCTTATGTAATAATTGCCATAAAAGAAAGCGGCGACAGGGTTCAAAATTTTTAAAGCAGAGCGATTGTAATTGTCAATTGAAACCGCAACAGGAACTAAGTACGGATACTGTTTCTCCTCAGTCAGTTGAACTGGAGTCACAATTAAAAAGCCACGAAAAGCCTCATTTGCCTGTTGGTCGATCTTTCTATCAGGCCTCTGACGTAGCGCCCTATGTCGTCCATGTACAGAGGGAAACGTTTTCCAGTAATGACGGTGTAACTCTACACCCAGTTACCTTTGGCCGTTTCTTGAAAAAAAATGACATTAAAGGTATTGTTAACGGAAGTATTAAGCGTATAGGAAGAAACCGTGTTAGTTTAGGATTTACAAATTATACTGAAGCAAATTCATTTTTATCAAATACCCATTTACAAACGGAAAATTATAAAGTATTTATTCCCACATTTAACATAACGAGAATGGGGGTAGTGAGGGGAGTACCATTGGATTGGTCTGATGAAGAAGTCAAGTCCAATATCGCAGTTCCTATTGGGTGTGGTCCTGTTATGAAAATAAGAAGACTTAGGAAAAAAGTTATAATTAATAATAGTAAACAATTTGAAAATACAGGTACTATAGTAGTTACATTTGATGGACAAGTGTTGCCAACTCGTGTGTATATGTGTTACACTGCACTACCAGTATCTTTATATATATATCCCACAGTGCAATGTTATAACTGCTGCAGGTATGGGCACATGAAGAGTCAGTGTAGATCTACTCCTAGGTGTTTTAAGTGTGGTCAGGGTCATTCTGGTGATACCTGCAATGTTGAAGAAGAGTATTATCATTGTTGTTTATGTAATGGTTCTCACCAGGCTACCAGTAGAAAATGTTTAGAGTTTGACAGACAAAAAGCTATTAAAGAGACAATGAGTAAAAGCTGTGTTTCTTATGTGGAAGCTGTAAAACAGCACCCACTAATATCAAAAATTTCTTATGCTGATGCCTTAATTAATTCTACTTCTCCCTCATCAAGTCCAACCAGAGTTGGCAATAATCCAGTTTACACTGCTCCTACACATGTCTCTCAATCATACAAAAAGACAGTCTTTTTGAAACCAAAACCACTCCAAAAATTTTCTAAAGGATATGATCATTTTGCCCATTCTGAAATAGTAAGACAACCAGCATTATCATCTAAACCTATTTTAAACCATGATAGTCCAAATAGTAGTGATATAACTAATATAAATATTTCTGAAATTATAAAACAACTTATACAATTGCTGTCTCAATCAAACATTATTTCACCGGCCAACGTTGCTGCAGTTATTGATGCTTTATATCAAATTTATAATACAACTAATAATGGATCACAGAGCCAAAGTAATTCAGTGGAATTGTCGTAGCTTAATCAACAAGAAACATGCTCTAATAGATATGATTAATAAATATGATCCTTCTGTCATCTGTCTGCAAGAAACCTGGCTTAAACAACAGTCCATATTTAAGATTTCAGGTTTCTCTTGTATAAGATCAGACAGAGATGATGGGTATGGTGGAGTAGCCATATTAGTTAATAACCTTAATGAATATACTGTTCTGTCACTTCCCTCATTATGCAATGATATTTCAGTTGTTGCAGTTAGTGTAAAGAAAATTTGTTATGTGTCTATTTATTTCTCTAGACCTAGTATAAGTATTTTTAATGAAATCAGCCAGTTATTTAATTTTCTTCCAAAACCATTTATATGTTTAGGAGATTACAACTCCCATCACACTGTTTGGGGTTGCTCATCCTCTAGTTACTATGGAGAGCAACTACTAGAATTGATTGATTCTCATAACTTATGTATAGTGAATACCGGCCTACCAACTCGTCTTACAAGTCCTACAGAGGGTATAAGCGCTCCTGATTTATCCATTTGTACACCTGATCTGGCTTCAGTTTTATTATGGAGTCCTCTTGATTCCACACATGGCAGTGATCACTTCCCATTGATAATTACGCTGCCATTCAACAGACCTATAAAACAGATAAAACAACCACGTATAAAACATAAATTAGAAAATGTAGATTGGGACTCATATAAAGCAAGGGTTGGGTATAGGGTATCAGAATTGCCCAAAATATCTGGCTCTAATGTGTCTGCCTGTTCTGAATTATTAGCCAAAATATTGATTGAAGTAGCAGATGAAAAATTTCCAATTAAAGATAAGGGTTCCAATAAGATGCCATCTCCACCATGGTGGGATCAAGAATGTACTCATGCAGTGAGACTAAGAAAGGATGCGGAAAAACAATATTGTACAGTTATGTCTGATGAAAACTTTCAGTCATACTTAGAGGTCTCTAAAGAAACGCAGGAACTTCTCAAAAAGAAAAAAACTGAAGCATGGCGTAGATTCTGTGAAACTTTGTGCCCCAACGTTAATTCTTCTATTGTGTGGCAAAACATTAGAAGGTTTAGATCTGCATTTAATACTGATCAACAAACTATAATCCCTCCAATTCTTGTTGAACAGATAATGGACCGTCTTGCGCCCCCTTTTGTGCCGGAACGACTGAGTATTGTTTCACCCATAATGTCAATCCCTGAAATTGTAAACAACGACGATCACATTCCAGATCTTAATTCCCCTTTCACTATGTGTGAATTGAAGGGAGTGCTTTCGTTGCTTAAAGACTCTGCACCTGGGGAAGATGGTATTCCCTATTCTTTTATTGTAAATTTGGATGATAATAGTCTTAGAAATATCTAAGACTATTATCATCCAAATTTACATTATATACATTTATTTGTAGAAGATAATAATCTTCTATTAGTGAATACAGCTATGATGACAGGAAATGTACCACAGTCATGGAGAACTCAATCTCTAGTCCTAATACGGAAACCAGATAAACCCAGTGCTGATCCCTTATCCTATCGCCCTATTGCTTTAGCCTCAGTTATAGCCAAAATAGCAGAACATCTTATTAAAATTAGACTCGAATGGTTCCTTGAACATAACAAATTACTGACAAGTAGTCAATTCGGTTTTAGAAAGGGAAAGAGTACAATTGACAGTTTAAGTATTTTTACAACAGATATACGTTTGGCTTTTTCTGGAAATGATTCTGTGGTAGCTGCTTTTTTGGACATAACTGCGGCCTATGATAATGTAAATATTTTAGTTCTCAAAAATAAATTTAACGCGTTAAATATCCCAGTTACTTTAGGAAATTTTATTGTAAATTTATTATCAGAACGGTTTATAAAATATTCTTCTGTTTTTGATAAAAACATTAATATTATTCGTACAGTTTGGAGGGGATTGCCGCAAGGGTCGGTCCTAAGCCCACTGTTATATAATATATACACCTCTGATTTGGAACCTGTTATTAAGGCTAATACTAGTATCTTGCAATACGCTGATGATTTGCTCCTTTATGTTTCTGGCAGTATAGTTGAAGATATTGGAAAATTTTTATCAGATTCATTAACAGATTTAAAGGTTTGGCTAGATGACAACGGTTTGAAATTATCGCAGTCTAAAAGTGTAGTAGTTCTTTTCTCTAGGAAAAGATTACCTCCAGTAGTTAATGTCTTCTATGATGGATCTCTTTTGCCTGTAAAAAATAAAGCAAAATTTCTAGGTGTAACTCTAGATTCCAAATTAACAGGAGTTCCTCATTCTGATAACGTTTTGGTGAGATGTGAAAAAAATTTAAATATTCTAAGGTGCCTCTCTGGTGTCTGGTGGGGAGCACATCCCTTTTCTATGAAACTTTTGTATAATGCACTTATTAGAAGTGTACTAGATTATGGAACATTTTTGCTGCACCCGGGTAATGTAGCAGCCCTCAAAAAATTAGACAAAATACAGGCAAAGGCGCTAAGAATTATAACAGGAGCGATGAAATCTAGTCCAATAAATTGTCTACAGGTAGAATGTTGCGAGCCTCCTTTGTCGATGAGAAGGCAATATTTGTGCGATAGGTTCTACTTCCGTAATTTAAGTCTATTTAACCATCAATTGTTTCCTAAAGTACGGTTGCTGACAGAGAAAGTTGAGTCGTCCAATTATTGGCGTCATAAGGATGTGCCATGCTTAGTAAAAAGCTTTCAAAAATGTCGTGATCTTGAAGCTCCGACACATCAAAGCCAACTTCTTCCATTATACGAATACAGTTATAACGCTTTAATTTTAAATCCTCAAATTAAATATAATATTGGTATAAATAAGGACGATATTAATCCAAACGCTGAACTTAATTTTATAATCAATAGTGATTGGGCTGCTTGGCACTATTTATATACTGATTCTTCCAAGCATTCTGATAATGATTGTGTTGGAGTGGGAGTTTTCCATTTACAGTATAAAGTTATCCAACAGATTAAACTGCCACCTCAGACCACTGTTTTTACTGGAGAATGTTTTGCAATTTTTAAAGCAATTGAATACGTGATCCTTGCTAGACTGTCAAGAGCAATCATTTTTAGCGATTCATTAAGTGCACTGCAAGCCTTATCACGATTTCCTTTTAAGAGTAATAAACAATGCCCGATTATCTTTGCAATTAGGAATTTGTTATTAACGTGTTTAAGCAAGGATTTTAGTATTGTTTTTGCATGGATACCAAGTCACGTTGGTATTCATGGAAATGAAAGAGCTGACAGATTGGCTAATGAGGCGATTCAAGTGGGTGATATGGTCCCATATCACAACTATTCACATGACTTAATTTGTTTAGCTAAAACATATTTAATAGAAGAATGGAATGGATTTTGGAATACTAGTGATTCCAAGGGGAGGGATTACCGATGTGTACAGAAATCTATTCCAAAAAAACCATGGTTTTTCGAGTTAAAATTAAATAAAAAAACTACATCTATTCTTTGTAGAATGCGATTAGGTCATGTTTGTACACCATCTCAATTGTTTAAATTTAACATTGTGGCTAATTCTATGTGTCCCTGTGGCGAAGACGGGGATATAAATCATATCTTCTTTAACTGCCCTCTATACGATCGCTCTGACTTTATTTCCCAACTTGTTTCAATCCGTGTTCCATTTCCCACGTCTGTTATTTGTTTATTATATAATAATAATTATGATATATATAAAGTATTAGCCTTATATATTGAAAGTAATAACATACGAATATAATATTCAGTATTATTCTACAAGTATTTATGTATCTAAGTATAAACATTGATCCTTCGATACCTATCCTTTCCGAATTCCTTTCCGTAATTTTTTACATCTGTGTTTCCCTAACATTTTCATTGGCTAAATGCTTGTGCAAAGCCACAAAAAAAAAAAAAAAAAAAAACTAACAATTAAAACAATTAGAGTGACATTACACGAAGAATGGAGAAACGAAATCTACGTGCCCGAAGACCAGCTCGGGGTATTGCTTATTTAATTTAAGAAAAAAATTAAAAGGAGATAACCCTTTTTTAAACATAGAACTCCAAATTGTCCAAAATAACACTCATTTTTTGTTGTAGAAACTTCACAGCGGCCTTCACCACAACTTTCGACTTCACAGCCCTCAAATAGTTGGCTTTTGCCTTCCACATCTCAGACACAAACGCTACCACGCTCGCTCATGCGCGCTCCCCGTTCGTCTCAGGGACGGCAGCCAGCTGCGCCCTCCCCGCCGGCCCCACCATCCCCACCGTCCCCACCAGTCCCGGCAGCGCCAGCCCCACCGGCCCCAGCAGCGCCCTCTACTGCAAGGCGGCGGCGGCCACCTTCCTCCCGCGCGTCTGCTACTCCCCCCCGCGCGTCTGCTACTCCCCCGTCTGACAGGCGTCGTCAGCGGCAAAGGTCGCCGGCGACACCGCAGTCTGCTGACACTGCCCGTCGCCGGAGGCAGACACCGACCCCCTTCGATAGGGCTACGAGCGAATTTACGGCCGTGGAGTTACGAAGACTGGAGTTGGAGGTACTTAGAACAAGGCTCCAACACGAGCGCGACTTGCGAGCGTTGGAAGTGGAGCACGAGCGGAACGAGGTCTTCAGTGCACTGGTAAATGTCGCTCAAGCTTGGCTTGACTATTATCGCAGCAGGAATAACACAGAACAGCTGAACACTGAGTAGTTACTCAGTCTTAGTGTCCAGCCATTGTGTTGTCCATTTTGCGTTAGTAGTCAAACAATGTTTTTTTTTACCTCACTTGCTTGAAAAGGCTTACTTTTGTCCTTCAAAATCTGGATGGAAAAGCACTTGGGTGGAAAAGTTTTTAAAATTTTAATTGTTATAATAAAGCTTCAACTGCTTTTCTTTCATCCACCATTTTCTCGCAGTAGTGAGGTGAAAGGTTGTGTGTTTTGCTTCTGGATCAATCCTAGAATCCTTCGCTTGCTCAAGTTTCAATACAAGCACTCGTGTGAAACAACAACTTTCCAGCCTTGCATAACAAATAACTATTTTCCTTGTGTTGTGGCTGGTGCCCAGCAATTGATATATCAACGGGGAAGAAGCAAATACTCCTATCTTACACAGACCTAACTTTACAGGAGGAGGAAAAAACTGAATAACTTGTTTATGATTTCAGCGCGACCTCATGTTCTGAAGGTAGTTTTGTTATTTCAATAGCTATCTTTTTAAACTAATGTTAATTTAGAAGGTATAGAGGATTCAAAGTTAGTTTAAGATAGAAGCTATTGATTTCTGTGTTGTGTTGAAAGTTTTGACGTTAGACGATTTTTCCACTTGTAAATATTCCTTCAAATTCTTATTAATTGCTTTATTTCTCTTTGTAAACTATTCTTTGTAGCATCAGAAACCTTAAATTTATTTAGTAAAAAGCAATATGTACTGAATTACATAAATTATACATGATTTTGTAAGATAGGAGGTTATTGCTTTTAACAAATTTCAAATTAAGTTCAAGTTAGGAGATATTATAAAGAAATGGGGCAAGATTTAGTTAGTAAAATTTTAACTGAAAACTATACAAAACATGCAATAAATTAACATATAATCATTTCTTTAAGAAAATAATGAAATTATGTAAATTATTTGAATAAAGCAACATTTTTGCATTAACAAATTCTTAATCCAACATAATAAAGTAGGTACCTAATTAGGTATTTCAAAAAATTTACAAAAAAGTCAAAATAAAAAGACAATATTATGTAAATAATTAATTGAGATCAATGAGTAATTAGAATCATCATTATGAACTTATTACAAACAAACTACTCGTGTGGTAAATTATCATAATAAGGGTGACAGTTTTTTGGTAAAACTACCTTTAGCTGCTGCAAATGATTAAATTTTGTCAATTTCAAAGGGATTTTTTTCAAAACGTAGCTGGTTGTACGTTGGCGAAATTCGTCTCGGTCGTTGAGGCAAAGCGGTCCACTCATCATCGAAATGAAGTTTCACTTTAATGTCCTCGTTCGGTTCGTACAATATGGCTCTGATATTGGTGACTTGAGGAACGCCTGCTCTCTTTCCAGGACGAATACTTTTGTAATATAAGTTTGTATCCTTACAAAAGTCTTTGAAGAAATCATAATGTACCAGAACTGTTTCATACGGTTTAGTTCGTCGTGCTTCTTTCGTAATGGAGACGTAGTCGGATGGAAGGTGGATCATATTCTATCTGGGTGTGACCAGGTACTAAATATTTCTGTGTAATAGTAATTCCGTGGCGCATGCTCAGGTTGAGTAGTGCATTACTTAGAATAGAATTTCTGTTCTGGTAAGTGCAACCATCTGAGAATACAATAATAGACAGATTCCGTAGTATGCATTTTCTTTCCAAATAGTCCGCGAGGAAAGAAGTGAAGGTGTTCGCTGTAAGGTCAGTGGCAGTCTCATCAAACCAGTAACAGCAGCAATCATGAGTGGTCAAATCATAAACAGTGTAATTATGGCAGGTAAACTTTGTCTTAAAATATAAAGCGCTTGCAGTAAGATACGGATAAACTTTTACGGCCTCTAAATCAACTGTGAGCACTATGAGGTCTTTAGATTCTGCAGCTTTCTTGTCGTTTTCTTCTTGTCTAGCTCTGTCCTTTTTTGCAATATGCGCTTGATAGTCGACTTCATTTACGTTTCCAGCCTTGTGTGCAGAACACGTATCACACATATCTTTTTTAGCGTATACAGAGAGAGGTTTCTTTCTCTGTATACGCTAGACTCGTTGTCTTTGCAATAAGGTTTATAATCGTTGAAAAGTTGTCTGAGGTTGTGGTATGACGGCTCAAGAAAAAGTTTTGTAATTCCCTTCCGTGCATAATGCGAAGGCAGTGTCGGGACGTTGTCCAGAAAATTATTTGCCGTCAAGGCTTTCCTATCAACATCTACTCTACGTTCTCTATTTCTCGAAGTCGTTGCTTTTTCTTTGTTGGTGACCATTCCATAGACTACTTCTTTAGTCCATGTTTGAACGGTAAAGGAACCCAATGATAATGTTTTCAAAAACATCTCACAACAAACTTGAATCCTTTCATTACCGTCTCGTGTAAGAGGTAAAAAATAAAACAGTGTTTCACCACGTTTAGAATCTGCCGATGATTTACTTTTACGGCCAGTGTTTGTGCGTTTTACATAATTTGCCACATACACCTTACGCTGGTCCCACTTTAAGCGTTTTCAAAAGTGTTGATGTAATTCTAGTCTGGTCTCCTCAGTCAGTCTATCGCAACCTCTCAATTTACTTCTACAAAAATCTGAATTGCATCTTTCTCCTATCTCCCTGGCTGGTCTTATAACATTCTGTTCCATTTTGCTGTTTGCCGGTTTGCTGTAGCCTAGATATTCCTCTCCCAACATTCGCTGTCTTTTGGCAGTATTTTTTTAAAATAGATAGCACTTGCCGTTAAATATGGACAAACTTTAACTGAGTCCATAGTGAGCAGTATGAATTTTCCAGAAATAGCAAGTGTTTTGTCCGCCTCCTTTTCCTGTCGTGCTCGATTTTTTTTCAAAATGTGCATTTGGAAAGCATGTTTATCATAAATTCCAGTTTTATGACTTGCACATGTGTCACACATGTCCTTTTTTAATACGTAAAACGCCAAGTTTTTTTTATTGTATTCCTTGTCAAATGTAAATCATAATGAAGAGCCTTCAGTCAGCATGAAGGCTCTTCATTTTCTGTGCAATATTTTTTATAAGTTCTGTATAATTGAGACATTGAATGGTAAACGCGTTCCAGATATAATTTTGTCGTTACTTTTCTTGCATAATGGGATGGTAATTTAGGAAGATTGTCAAAAAAATTACGCAAGGTTATGGTTTTCCTGTCCACAGTGCTGCTTGCTCTAGAATTACGAACATTTTACTGTACGGCAGTAGAACAAGGCGACAAGGTACTTAAAACATTCCTTTGCAAACCTGGACTTTCACGTATGATTCTATCGGCAAATAATAGTGAAATGTGCCTTCTCGTCGTGAAGTTTCCGAGGCAGATTTTGTATGACGGGATCGAGCAATGCGCGTGACAAGACCAGCTACATAAACTCTACTTTGATCCCAGTTCATCGTTTTCCAGAATTTATCGTGTATGTGTATGTGTATACGTGTATCGTGTATGTCAATTAATTTTTTCAATAAAATTGTATTTGTCCTAGAAGAATTGAAATTCCATGCTTTCATTCGGCTATTCGTTTCGTAGGCTGATAAATTTTTGGCACATTTAATATTAGATATGCTAAAATTAGAGCTTTTATATATTGAGCGAAATCGTTGTAATGCCAAAATAACGTTATGCCAATATATTTTAGAGTATTTCACATTATAGATCCTAAAATTAGGGCTTTCAATTCTTAGAACAAATTATAATGGTGGCAAAACAATTGTTAGGCGAAACAATAATTGTTCGTTTTAAGTTTAGGCCAATACGGTTTGGCCATGTATTATTAGTACTATTAGGACTACAAATTTTAGGCGAACCGAAGGGCACCCAAATCTAGTAGATGATAATGTGAAAAACCTATGTAAAAACAGTAAGTACCTACTGCGGTAGGTGGAAATGTGTTTACACTGATTTTGCTTATCGCCTTCACAAATATTCAATGAAATATTGCAAAACTTACCTAAATATCACCATTCATTAAGAATCCAACACTAACTGATCATTCTTTTCTACTTTCACAATTTTCTTTAAGATAAGCACGTTAAAACTTGCACTGATTGGTTTGACATCAGCCGCGGCGCGTTTGAGGAAACTGAGCGAGGCTAACACCATCTATTGGCGAACTAGAACCTTCTTTCATCGATCCGAATCTGTACGATCAACCGTCAAAAACGTTGCGTGGCATTATCGGCAGTCGCGCGAGTGCTGCGCTCGGGTAAACACGTTTCATTGCGAAGATAGGAGCTATTGTCGGCAAAAATACGCGCGAACGAGATAGGAGTAATTTATATTTGCAGAAAGGAGATATTTCCATTAAAAAATTACAACATATAAAAGCTTTATTTTAAGAGCTATTTCCATACCTCAAAAATCACCCTAAAACTAGGAAATACAGATAGGAGATCTTGCCAGCTGACGTAAAATTAAATTTTGCATCCAACTACATCAAAAAGTCAATTTGGCCAAAAATATAAGATAGGAGTATTTGCTTCTTCCCCGTAGATATAGAGGCTCATTTATACATGGTATATTACCTATCGACGGCTCCTAAGTATACTGAGTCAACTAACAAATTTTGACAATTGCACTTTTTAGTTTAATAACAACAATTAAATCATTTCCTATCTACCCGTGACAAAAAAAGGTTCATATTCCAATAAATAACTTTAAAATATTGGTGTATACTGGATCAAGAATTATAATCTATTTATTTTGCACGTGGTACATTGAGTCAAGTGTAACATATCCCTTATATATGCGGGACACGAACGCGACCGTTTTGGTACAAGTACAAGACTTACCTGCGATATTTTTTATGTAATTAATAAGTACATTTTTGAGACTGATTTTATTTTTAGCAATAATTACTAAGTATCAAAGATGTTTAGAATTGTATACTTACTGTGATTTTATTATTAAGTAGGTACCTACCTAATTAAGATGATTGTGATTTCAAGCAATTAACAATATTATCATTATTCTTAGAAAGCACAGAATTTAATAACACTAATATTATTATTAGTATTCTTAATTTCTGTACTCTGTGCAGAAATTAATAGCAATAATATTATTATTAGAAAGCACAGAAATGTGCAATTGGTACAATACTTAAATGTTTTCTATTTTTGTTATCTAAGATCTCATAGATGTCTAGTAGTATTAATATTTTTGTGAGCTCTTTAATTAGAATTAAATGTTTGTACAATAAAAGGAACTGTTTTTATTTCAAAATTTAAAATCATTTAATCAGTTTAGCCTAAAAGTTGCTCGTGAATGTCACTACGTGAATGTGACCTATGCCATCGTTTTGTAAGTCTACTCTGGGCGGGAGATCTTGCACTGAGAAGAACCAGCAAGAAACTCAGCAAGTGAAAAAATAGTAGGCGCTTCAGTCAATAATAATATAACTATTATATTTCAGTGTATTTCAAGTCACTATTTTGAGATCACCGGTGATATTAAAGAATCGCTTCCCTGAGGTGCTTTATAGTAGGTATAGGTAACCTATACCTACCGGTACCTACTACCTATAGAGTTTACGTAAATACCTAATTATAGTTTCACGTAGGCAATGCTTGAGCAACGGACAGTAACAATGAAACAATGGTATGCACGTGAAACTTTATTTAAACTTTATGTAGGTAATTATTTTGTTTAAGTGAATGAAGTGCTAATTAAAATTGCTCGGAAAAAATCTAGTCTATTTTATCAGCATTGTCATCATCAGAGTGATGCGATGTACGACCCGTTGCAATAGATGTCTGAAAATAAAATTAAAGAAGGTAATAAGAAAAGGTGCCAGTATTATATAGATACATGGAGCTAAGCCAATATTTTGTTTACCAAAATTGTATCTACGAGTAAAATACCTATAAGACGTTGGAAAATACATACCTATATTTCTCAAGACTAGTTTCGTATAAAAAGTAGCTCGGTACCTATCATAACCTAACCCTAATCTTCGACAGCAATTACTACTTATTAACAAAGTCTTTTACTACTATAAATTATACCAATTTAAAGAAGTTTCATTTTAATCCACGTAAATTATGTCACATACCATATCAATGGACATAGCTTTCTGGACTTCCGCTTCCAATAGCTTCGCCTCTTCGGGACTCACCAGCTGCGCGCGCAGACATTCTATAGCCAGCTTAACGATGTGCTCCAACTCTTCAGCAGGCGCTCGAACACCGCAATCTGTATAACGTAGAAAAAATATATTCATTTAAAATACACAAAACAGCTCAATCTTCAATACTAAAATCTTCAATTATAAAAAAATTTGCCCAAAGTTAAGTATAAGTAATCTTAACTTTAACTTTAAATTTCCGATCTGGAAAATAAAACCAGGACCCGCCAATATCGGACCGAGCGCGTTGTCACATTTGTCACTCGCCCATCGTGGTGTCATAGTTTCGTTCATAGATCATTAACTGTCGCACTCATAGACGTCAATTATCATTAATGATTACTTAGCAACTACAATTGTTCAGTTGAAAATGTGCTTATAACGTCACTGTTACAGACTCTTTTACAATAGGCAATTTAGGTGCTATCATCATCATCATCTCAGCCAAAAGACGTCCACTGCTGGACAAAGGCCTCCCCCACGGATCTCCATGAGGGGTATTTGCCGTAATCGCCACGCTTGGCAGGCGGGTTGGCGATCGCAGTTGATTAAGAGTAACCTCAGAGAGATGCTGCTGCCCATCCTCTGGAATGATCCCTTAGTCGGCTTTTACGACACCCTCGGGAAGATATGGGGTTGTGCAATTCTTTATCCCCGGCACCACACAGGGGATTTAGGTGCTAAGTAATAATTAATGATAATTTACGTTTATGAGTGCGGCAGTATATGAATGAGTAAACCTTGAATATCGTCTATAACAGTCATCACGTCGATGCGGTCGATGGATTCAGCATTGATAGGATGCTCTTCGTCGATAAGAGAGTTTACAAGCGAAGTCATAGTTTCTTCGGTTTCTGAAAAGATAGAAAAATTAAAGGAGTATCCTTCAACACCATCACAAATACACCCAAAGTATAATGCTGTTTGACTGAACAAACTGTTGTAATATATCAAGTTATGGTTAAAACATGATTAATACGAAAAATATTATAAAAAAAATGACAAATTAAATAGTAAATAAAAAAATAATTTGATGATAAGCAATTATTTTACTAAACGAGGCCACCAAACGTGGCTAAATGATTTATTTGATTTCAATAATTTTGCTACCTATCCACAATACTACTTCTCAGTCCATTCAGCAACGGGCACATGGGGCAATGTGCGACATGTATTAATTTGCTATTAGATCTATAAAATTTGTATGACAACTTTAACTCTCTTCGTTTGTCATTCGGAGGCACTGCTTTCATGCCATCAATTCTTGTTTTAAATACCGTTATTCGAACGCAAACAAAACACGCAGAGGCACCAGTTCTATAAATTGTATTCCTACCGAGGTCAACTATATCTGCCGAGTGGAAGAGGGCAGCAACTGCTGGCCCTAGACGCTCATGCAGTGGTTCTTTTGGATCAGCCACATCCTTCAGGGCTTCTTCTAGGGATTCCATCACGTGTTTCGACTCGTCAGTTGGACCTTCCATTGCTTCTACCTAGATAACATACGTGTTGAATTTAATTAAAAGTGTACTGTAGGGGCGGCTAGCATAACGTTTTTAAATATAACTTAAATACAACTTAAATCCATTTAAACCTTTAAACAAGACAAGCGTCTTGCACAACTAAAACTGAACAACTACTTAGTAGTTATGTGTCAAGAAGTTTTGTGTCTCATACTTTTTAAATAAGTGTTATTAAGTAAAGAGAATTTACTTACATGCTGCCGTATGATGCGGTCAGCGAGAGCCGCCAGCGCGTCAAACGCTCGCGTCTGCTTCTTATACTGGCTGGGGTCACCTCCGTACCGCAGCAACCACTTTCGAACTAAAGCATCCACCACTTCATAACGGGATTTGGATCTAGACAACCACGAGTTTGTCAATCATAATAATCTCTAATATCTTGGTACAGCTTAGCATCATCATCATCATCAGTATTCAGAGTCCTGGGTTACGCTGTTCCACATGTATAATAAATAGAATATGGAAAGATCAGGTCATAACTCGCTGGTCCAATCTAATGCAGGTTGTTAGGTTTTGACGATTGCTATCGTACAACAATCATCTAACAATCATCAAACTAAATCATCAAGCAACTGCCCTGTTAGGCTCTTCAACATAATTGTACTGTAGGTACTGAAATTATGACTAACCCTGAGATGACATCCGGCAGTTGCATAGTCAGATCACGCAGCAGTTCGTCGGCGTCGTCGCGCGACACCCGCATTACGTCCAGGCAATCGTACAGCATCTTCCGTATGTTCACATCGTATACCATCTTGACCTGCGATCCCAGAGGCGTTCTATAAAAATAAAAAACATTATTTAAAAAAAAAATCAGTAACCCTGCCTTATTGTGGTTTCGTGTCTGATTTCGTGGTTGCACTTTTCTAAGTCCGCCAAGCCAGATACCACCATCTCATCTAGTCTAGCTCTGTATTTATAACTAGCTGACCCGGCGGACTTCGTACCGCTTTGACAGTTTCCATCATTGAGTTAAATATATATCAGTAGTTTCCATGACAACAAAACAAACAAATAATTTTGTATTGGAAAATTAAATTGTCGTTTTTAGTCTATTGTTTTTTTTTTTAAATATACTTAGTTCTTCAGCGCTAATGTAGCATTATTCTAATGGTGAAACAATTTTGAGGCCCAGACTAGCGCAGGATCGAGGCGAATGGCACAAGCAAAGAGAGGCCTATGCCCAGCAGTGGGTCGGGAGGGGCTGATGATGATGATGAGGATGAAACAATTTTTTAAATCGGTCCAGTAGTTTTTGAGTTTATTCGTTGCAAACATACATACATATATACATACATACATACAAAAATACAAAGGTTTCCTCTTTATAATATTAGTATAGACAAAAATGTTCACAGCATTCTTGTATTCTATAAAATTAGAGGTATCTTACTTCTGATTAGGTAGTGAAGCGATGGAGTGCAGTGCCTTTGAATATGACTTACATCGGGAAGTACTTCCTCTTGACGTTGGCGGCGCGCGGCACCATAAATAGGTAGATGTATGACCGGTCACTCTCCAGCTCCGAGGCGCTCGACAGCGAAAACTTCTGTGACAGCGGCTTCAGCCGGAGATCTTGTATCTCCTCGCGGAGTTGCTTGGGAGGACAAATAAAACCATCAATATGATATAAGTCGAGTGCTTGCTTTCCCGTAAAAGTACTTAAAATATATATCTTTACTAACGCTTTCTAGAAAAGTCTATGTACGTTTCACTGGTAAGCTCGGAGGGTCGCTGTTATTGCCCAACAACAATGAATAGCAAATGGGTAGATATAAATGTGGTAAGACAAGATTTTTTAATGACGCATTTTTTTGATGAGGTTGTCTTGCACAAAATTAAGGCGGAATGGCCTAGGGATGCGATTTATGAACCGGTGACTAATTCTCACGATACGATATCAATTACGATTGCTCCTTCTCATTTTTATTCAAAGTCACTGGTAACTAACTATAAGTATTTGTAACACCTGCAAAAGGCCACAAGTTTAAAAGCTACCAAAATTAATTTTGTGTACTCAAACCACCCTCGAAGGACGCTCTATCTATTAAGAAAAACCGCATTAAAACCCGTCCTCATGAGATTAGTCCTAACAAACGGACGCGTTCCGGGGACCTTTTTTTTATAACAACATTGATGCCTGATTGTACCACCTTTAAGTGGATTATAAGGATCAGCCACGGTGGTAGAAAAAATCTCAACTAGAAAAGAAGTTGTATAACTTTCCCCTCCTTGCTTACTTGCTCACTATGAAAACCGAATAATGGCATGAAGCTACAATTACCTTAATTTGTTGTAACTGTTGCGCACGTACGATTCGCAAGCGGACCACATCTCGCTGGTACTGGTCAAGATTGTAACCGCCTACCATGACTGAAGGGTCTTTTGGAGGCTAAAAAGATTAAACAATACAATAATACAATAATTTCAAGACAAACAGCTTTTTTGTGTCCAAATTGTACCATACGATTATAGGGTTCAATATTTTTTTAGCACGGAAATAATGGATGTTGTTGTAGTCGACATCGTTAAGGTAGGTATCAACTATGTTTGTGAACCTCTCGCGCTCCTACAACTGCTCCAATGGAGACGCTATGCACACTCCTACATAAAAACCGACACGGCGGCGCGCCGCAGAGCGTGCAACTTTTACCTCGACTTTGCACGCTCCATGCTTGCGAACGTACCTACCAACCTACGTTTACTTATGGTATCTCGAGCAAAAAAGCAGCACGGCCGTACCATCCTTTTCTCGAAACAGTTCAGGCCATTTTCAACCCCCTATAACTTCGTTGTGGATAAAATTAGAAGCCTGAATCAGTAACCAAGCAGGTAGTGGCGGCGCAAGACCAAAACTTAATGTGGGCAAGGTACATTTCCCTCTGTCTTCCAAGTACAGGCCCTCTGATGGTGCAAGAAGAAGGGAATATAAAATAAAAAATCACTTTAAATGAAACAGTTTTTTATTCATTAAGAAACAAACCTAAATTTTTACTTAATATACTTCTTTGGAACATTAAACAAAAATGAACAAAAATAAAGAAAAAATTAAAGATTTTCTACTTTTGGTTTTACTGAACTCTTTAATGATTGGTTCAGCCCTCGGTAATTTATCTTAGGTGTTATATCTGCTTCAATATATAAAACTGCCAAAGCTGAAAGTTTTTCTTGACCCATAGTATTTCTTAAATAATTTTTAATTAGTTTCAATTTTGAAAAGCTCCTTTCAGCGGAAGCAGTACTTACAGGTATTGTTAAAAAAAATCTAATGACATTGTAAACATTTCGGTAAATTTCTTTCAAATCGTTCTCTATGATATATTGGAGCAGATGTTTCACGTCTTTAATAGAGTTGGGTAAATTTGGGATCATATTTTGTAACTCCTCATACAACTCATGAGGTTCGAAGTTACTGCTCTCACCTACTTGCAGGACTGTGTGCAAATCCTGACAGTTTTTCATTACTTGCTCCCTTGGAATTGTTTTTAACTAGTTTTTAAACCAACATTTTAAAATTTTTGATTTAGACCTAAATATCGATTCCATGTTACTTATCAGAGAATCAATCATGGTATTAAAATAAAAAAAGAACTAAAATCTTAAAAATAATTTAATTGAAATATCTTTGCGTTTTAACCACAGACCCAATTTTTTTTTAAATAAAAGCGTGTTACATTTTGATATAACATTAAAGAACATTTAGTATATTACACCTTCATTATTTTTCTTTTGCAATCATAATGTAACACGCTTTTATAAAAGATTTTTAAATTAAATTATTTTTAACTTTTTAGTTCTTATTTTATTAGTAAGTAATAATAGCTTGTTTTTAAAAAGTTTTTTTTTCTTTTAATTTCATTTTTAACTTTTTAGTATTTTTGAATGACATGTTTATATACCCTCATACCATTCAGCCCTCGGCACGTGCTCACCTTTGCATTGGGTCATCCATCTAATCAAAGACAGAATCCACATTCATAACAAACGGAACGATCGATCTTATTTTCCCGAGTTCCTATGGCCATCTTCCAGCTCCATCATCAGACCCTGGTTACCATCTAGCACCAAAGTACTCGTCAAGACGAATCATATGAGCCTCGATGGGGTTGTGTCGTTTAATTACCGAATTGTTATGGCTATCTTACAGCTCCATCATCAGACCCTGGTTACCATCTAGCACCAAAGTACTCGTCAAGACCGATCAAACAAGTCCAAACTCGATGGAGTTATGTCGTTTAACTTCCGAGTTTCTATGGCTACCTTCCAGCTCCATCATGAGACCCTGGTTACCATCTAGCACCAAAGAACTCGTCAAGACGAATCATAAGAGCCCAAACTCGATGGGGTTGTGTCGTTTAATTACCGAGTTCCTGTGGCCATCTTTCAGCTCCATCATCAGACCCTGGTTACAATCTAGAACCAAAGTACTCGTCAAGACGGATCAATCAGTCCAATCTCGATGGGGTTGTTGTGTCGTTTAACAACAGAGTTCGTATCCTTCCAGTTTCATCATTAGATTAGCTCCATGTCATAATAATTTTGCATTGTCATCCGATTTACACATGCATGCAAAATTTCAGCTTAATCGGTAACCGGGAAGTGGATCAAATTTAACTTATAAGATTTGATTACAGACAAACGGACAAACTTCGAAACTCGTTTCGGTTGGTGATGACCACTTCCTGATATGACCACATCCTGATTTGTCCGTTCCTGATATGACCACTTCCCGATATGACCACTGCTTGATATATCAGTTCCCAGTATGTCCGTTCCCGATTATGTCTCCTTCCTGACCGGTAACCTATCGCAACAACTAAAAACTTGGCCATTTTCCATCGTACAAAATCCGTTATATTTTGTACTAACTACTTACTACACACCTCATTTAAGTATTCTTTAGCTGATAAAAGCTGAAGCTGATCATTGCGAAATTGAATTATTACAAGTTTGTTCCATGATCTGAAAAAAAAACCGTAGAAACCGGGATATAAGTTTCGATAAAAAGTACAAGCAGTTATTATTGTGGAGGTTGACTAAGATTAGTAGCAAGCTTGTTGTTGTTCAGGCTTATCATGGTTACATAGGCAGCTTATTATGATAACACATTCTTCTTTGTGGTAACTTATGTCACTCAAACCAAGCATTCATCAATGCATGCAAGCAACAATGCATTCGTGCTATTTCTAACATTGATACCCTAACATCCTGTAGGCGATTCTTTTAACAGCTTATGCTGCTGACAGTACCCTGCATGTACATTTACGAAGTGAGTGTGTTTGCCAAAACTAATCCCGAGTTATTTACAAAGAAAAAAGAACACTGTAATTTCAACAATAGATATCTTAATAAACTAGCTCTTCCTTTAAAAACTACGACTCTTTACCATAGAAACGCGTATTGTATGACAATAATAATAGTAGATTGCCGGATGATCTCAAGATTTTGCCTTTAAATAGTTTAAAAGAAAATTTAAAACTTGGTTAGTTGAGAACTGTTTTTACTCCATAGAGGAATTTATGGATTACTGTAAAAGACGATGATAGGGAATTAGGCTTATATAAAGTCTATTCTATTATTTTATTATTATTATGTCTTAAATTACTGTAATGTTTTTGCATTGGTAGGTACTATGAAGGTGCCTAATGATATTATTAAATGTTGCTTAATATCCGCACTGACAGACCGGGCGCGTTAACCACTGCGCCACCGAGCTCCTCATTAATTAATGAATATGTATATCCATGCCAAATTACGGCTTTCTTGTACTAAGAGTCTATGAGCTAGACTGGGGACGGACAGACAGACAGACAGACATACATACATACATACATGGCGAAACTATAAAGGTTCCTTGTTGACTACGGAACCCGAAAAATAGAAATATAAACCTTGATAATATTGAAGAAATTATTCGTTATTATGATTCATTATTCATGGTATCGTTATCATAATCGGTGTCTGATGAACAGTCATCAGAACTGCCCTCTGTTGAATCATTTTCTTCATCTGGTTCTTGTTCAGTTTAGTATTCTAAGAAGACGTAAACTAGTCGAAAAAAAACTGTTTTTTCTACTAGTATAAGATAAACGATAAAGTCTCGTTTCGTTAATCGAAAAATCGTCGAAGACCCACCACTAGTACGCACACGAAGATGCTGTTTTGAAAATTTAGGGGGACAGGCTTAGGTAGCCCGAAGGTCGCGTTATATGGGTTCAAACAGCTCCAGAAGCAGCTCGAAATAATGTGTTTAAAAGGAAACAGCGCGTAGTAGCAATGCTCCAATATTTTTAATCTTTACTGTGTCAGCTGACGGCCTTTCAACCGTTACACACGCAGCTGATTGTTGTTTTAGTAGTTTTAATAATTTAAACAATCGTTTAGTTAAATTTCATCCGGCGTACTATACCTTTATTTTACGTATTTTTTTTACCAGTTCATGCGAGCAGCTGACGCATAGTCCCCCCTCCACGATGCAGCTGACGATTTTTTTTCAGCTCATTATGATTTCAACTATTTATGAAAAAAGTTTCAGCCGGCGCGTCGTACTATTACTTATTTTTTTATTTATTTTACCACTTTCGTAACCTCCCACGCCCACATCCACCGCGGGTGCGCCAGCTGACGCTTGGTTCACTTATTAGTAATACGAGATCATTGAAAAAGATGGCAATCGATCGGCGTAAAAACACTACTTAAAATGCAACGCAGGTAGCGTTACCGGACTATAACGGAAAGGAAAAAAAGTAGGACTATCTACAATAAGAAATAAGATGCCATCAAAAACAAACTTGTAAGAAAATGTCTCGCAACTCAGTTCTTCTACCGTAAAAAGTTGTGAGATCCATGATTATATACTATGACTGAATAAGTTACCAAGTCGGTTAATTTATTCAGTCCCTACTTAAGGGGTATTACGTAATTAGCTAACGTAACAACATCTTATAGTGACCATATCAATATTAAAAATCTTTTATGTTTTAAATAAATAGATTGACTTGGCAATCGCACTAAACAATCTAATTTAATATTGGGTCCTTACCTATGGAATTGACTTTTTTTTCTCACTTACCTATTAATATTATTATACACCTTTAATTAGGACTATGGTACCTACTTAGGCTTCAATAATAACAATGATTACCTATTCATTTTGTCTTCATGGCCCAATTTTTTTTATAAATTGACTTCTTTTTTGTTTCGCGGAATTGACTTTTGATTTCATTGTAGCTTTGAAGTGACTTGATTTTTTTAAGTGAAAACTTCTTTAGCGGCGTTGTGCACTTTTTTTGGAATGGGTAAAAAATGTTAAACTCGCGTCAGGACACGTGACCGTCAGGACACGTGACCGAAAATTCGTAAGACGGATGGAGAGTAGAGGAATGGGTAAAAAATGTTAAACTCGCGTCAGGACACGTGACCTGATCGAAAATTCGTAAGACGGATGGAGAGTAGACAGCTGACGCGGCGTAATATAAATTTTTAATATAACTTAATATAACTTTTTAATGTAATATAAATTGTCATGATAGCCCAATAAATAAATATTGTATTCTACCACATAAATGAGAGTACTTTTATACTGATAATTAAAGCCATTCGTGCAAAATTATTCCCTAACCATTCCAAAATATCAAAAATGCACAACGTTAATATTCAAGTTTTCACTTCTGCCGGCACTCCCAGAGTGCAACCCGTCGTTTTTTTTTCTTTTTAATGTCTGCTATATTTAGCTAGTGAAACAAACACTACCCTTAAATTTTTATAGTGTTAACATAAATAGATGTTAAGAAAATTAAAAAAAAGTTAGTATGAAAAATATAATTTTATAAAAAAATTCATACAAAACGTCAATTTCATAGATAAGGACCTAATCTATTATACATATAATGACTTGTCCTGACTGATTCATCATCGCAGAGCCTAAACCGCTGAAGCTACTTAGATGAAATTTGGACTGTAGGTTAATTCAGTGACGTAACCAGCCACTAAGACAGGATTTCACGAAAATTACACTCTAAGGGGGTCAAATAGGAGGTGAAAGTTTGTATGAAAGTCAGTCAGTTTTGAATTAAAACACATGAAAATTGGTATTTAGCTTTATGATAAGAAATAAGAAATGACGTGTCTTAGGAATTTTGTTTATTTTCCTTTAAAGGAGTAAAAAAGGGAAGAAAGTTTTTTTGGGGAAATCGCTATTTTCAAAGTAAAAACTATAAAAAATTATAATTTAAAATCATTTAATATTTAGATTTTTAACAAAAATAAAGAATGACGTGTTTTAGCATTTTTCGAAAAACCTCTCCTAGGGAAGTGAAATAGGGGTGGAAAGTTTGTATGAAAATCTGACATTTTTGAAGTTTAATCCACGGACTGACTAACATGAACGTACCTTTAATCAGTTTTGCTTTTATTACAAACAATCACACGTCGTGTAGCCTACGAGAGCAAAGCTTTAAAAGCTAGTAATATATGTATTACTTGTGAGATACATTGTGTTTTCATGCGATGGCCAAGTCAATCTATTTGTTTAAAACATAAAAGATTTTTAATATTGATATGGTTAGGGCTGTCATGCGTCCGGGTTTCCCCGGATTTGTCCTAGTTTGGAGGGCGTCCGGGGAGCGTCCGGGCGGAGTTTCTAAAAAGTGTCCGGGCAGGTGAAACTCGGGTACTTTTTATGTCAGGGGAAATCCGATTAACCTGATAGAATGGAATGATTAGCAATAAATGACAGCATTTCATAATTAAAAATTCGGTGCGGCAAATATACCCGTGCACTCGACAATTTATAATTTGTTTTCAATAATTTATAATATTGTATAATTTCATTGATGCCAAAAAAGAAGAGTGCCTAATTATGTTTGGTTACCAGAATAGTTACACGAGGTTTAAGTTTAAGTTGATTTTCTATTGGTAAATAAATAAAAATATGACAACTATTTAATTTTATTGTAATTTTTTCTTTATTTTACCCAAATGTCCTGGGTTTTTTAAAGTTTTTGTCCTGGGTTTTTGAAGTTTTTGTCCTGGGTCCGTAATTTAGCTGATGGCAGCCCTAGATATGGTCACTATAAGATGTTGTTAGGTTAGCTAATTACCTACGTAATAACTTAAGACCGAAGGTCCCTTAAGTAGGGACTGAATAAATTAACCGACTTGGTATTACATGGATCTTACAACTTTTTACGGTAGAAGAACTGAGTTGCGAGACTTGGTTTTTTTACAAGTTTGTTTTTGTAACTTCTACATAAGGTCAGAAATTCAACGTAAGATTGTACATATGGAAAAAACTAGATAAGTAGGTAATTACCTTTTGTGGAAAAACATCAGCCTGTAGTGCTGCGGCAAGACGTAGTCGATCAGAATAGTGAGAAAGGCTTTTTAAATATTTCTTGCGCTATTTCTAACATTGATACCCTAACATCCTGTAGGCGATTCTTTTAACAGCTTATGCTGCTGACAGTACCCTGCATGTACATTTACGAAGTGAGTGTGTTTGCCAAAACTAATCCCGAGTTATTTACAAAGAAAAAAGAACACTGTAATTTCAACAATAGATATCTTAATAAACTAGCTCTTCCTTTAAAAACTACGACTCTTTACCATAGAAACGCGTATTGTATGACAATAATAATAGTAGATTGCCGGATGATCTCAAGATTTTGCCTTTAAATAGTTTAAAAGAAAATTTAAAACTTGGTTAGTTGAGAACTGTTTTTACTCCATAGAGGAATTTATGGATTACTGTAAAAGACGATGATAGGGAATTAGGCTTATATAAAGTCTATTCTATTATTTTATTATTATTATGTCTTAAATTACTGTAATGTTTTTGCATTGGTAGGTACTATGAAGGTGCCTAATGATATTATTAAATGTTGCTTAATATCCGCACTGACAGACCGGGCGCGTTAACCACTGCGCCACCGAGCTCCTCATTAATTAATGAATATGTATATCCATGCCAAATTACGGCTTTCTTGTACTAAGAGTCTATGAGCTAGACTGGGGACGGACAGACAGACAGACAGACATACAAACATACATACATGGCGAAACTATAAAGGTTCCTTGTTGACTACGGAACCCGAAAAATAGAAATATAAACCTTGATAATATTGAAGAAATTATTCGTTATTATGATTCATTATTCATGGTATCGTTATCATAATCGGTGTCTGATGAACAGTCATCAGAACTGCCCTCTGTTGAATCATTTTCTTCATCTGGTTCTTGTTCAGTTTAGTATTCTAAGAAGACGTAAACTAGTCGAAAAAAAACTGTTTTTTCTACTAGTATAAGATAAACGATAAAGTCTCGTTTCGTTAATCGAAAAATCGTCGAAGACCCACCACTAGTACGCACACGAAGATGCTGTTTTGAAAATTTAGGGGGACAGGCTTAGGTAGCCCGAAGGTCGCGTTATATGGGTTCAAACAGCTCCAGAAGCAGCTCGAAATAATGTGTTTAAAAGGAAACAGCGCGTAGTAGCAATGCTCCAATATTTTTAATCTTTACTGTGTCAGCTGACGGCCTTTCAACCGTTACACACGCAGCTGATTGTTGTTTTAGTAGTTTTAATAATTTAAACAATCGTTTAGTTAAATTTCATCCGGCGTACTATACCTTTATTTTACGTATTTTTTTTACAAGTTCATGCGAGCAGCTGACGCATAGTCCCCCCTCCACGATGCAGCTGACGATTTTTTTTCAGCTCATTATGATTTCAACTATTTATGAAAAAAGTTTCAGCCTGCGCGTCGTACTATTACTTATTTTTTTATTTATTTTACCACTTTCGTAACCTCCCACGCCCACATCCACCGCGGGTGCGCCAGCTGACGCTTGGTTCACTTATTAGTAATACGAGATCATTGAAAAAGATGGCAATCGATCGGCGTAAAAACACTACTTAAAATGCAACGCAGGTAGCGTTACCGGACTATAACGGAAAGGAAAAAAAGTAGGACTATCTACAATAAGAAATAAGATGCCATCAAAAACAAACTTGTAAGAAAATGTCTCGCAACTCAGTTCTTCTACCGTAAAAAGTTGTGAGATCCATGATTATATACTATGACTGAATAAGTTACCAAGTCGGTTAATTTATTCAGTCCCTACTTAAGGGGTATTACGTAATTAGCTAACGTAACAACATCTTATAGTGACCATATCAATATTAAAAATCTTTTATGTTTTAAATAAATAGATTGACTTGGCAATCGCACTAAACAATCTAATTTAATATTGGGTCCTTACCTATGGAATTGACTTTTTTTTCTCACTTACCTATTAATATTATTATACACCTTTAATTAGGACTATGGTACCTACTTAGGCTTCAATAATAACAATGATTACCTATTCATTTTGTCTTCATGGCCCAATTTTTTTTATAAATTGACTTCTTTTTTGTTTCGCGGAATTGACTTTTGATTTCATTGTAGCTTTGAAGTGACTTGATTTTTTTAAGTGAAAACTTCTTTAGCGGCGTTGTGCACTTTTTTTGGAATGGGTAAAAAATGTTAAACTCGCGTCAGGACACGTGACCGTCAGGACACGTGACCGAAAATTCGTAAGACGGATGGAGAGTAGAGGAATGGGTAAAAAATGTTAAACTCGCGTCAGGACACGTGACCTGATCGAAAATTCGTAAGACGGATGGAGAGTAGACAGCTGACGCGGCGTAATATAAATTTTTAATATAACTTAATATAACTTTTTAATGTAATATAAATTGTCATGATAGCCCAATAAATAAATATTATATTCTACCACATAAATGAGAGTACTTTTATACTGATAATTAAAGCCATTCGTGCAAAATTATTCCCTAACCATTCCAAAATATCAAAAATGCACAACGTTAATATTCAAGTTTTCACTTCTGCCGGCACTCCCAGAGTGCAACCCGTCGTTTTTTTTTCTTTTTAATGTCTGCTATATTTAGCTAGTGAAACAAACACTACCCTTAAATTTTTATAGTGTTAACATAAATAGATGTTAAGAAAATTAAAAAAAAGTTAGTATGAAAAATATAATTTTATAAAAATATTCATACAAAACGTCAATTTCATAGATAAGGACCTAATCTATTATACATATAATGACTTGTCCTGACTGATTCATCATCGCAGAGCCTAAACCGCTGAAGCTACTTAGATGAAATTTGGACTGTAGGTTAATTCAGTGACGTAACCAGCCACTAAGACAGGATTTCACGAAAATTACACTCTAAAGGGGTCAAATAGGAGGTGAAAGTTTGTATGAAAGTCAGTCAGTTTTGAATTAAAACACATGAAAATTGGTATTTAGCTTTATGATAAGAAATAAGAAATGACGTGTCTTAGGAATTTTGTTTATTTTCCTTTAAAGGAGTAAAAAAGGGAAGAAAGTTTTTTTGGGGAAATCGCTATTTTCAAAGTAAAAACTATAAAAAATTATAATTTAAAATCATTTAATATTTAGATTTTTAACAAAAATAAAGAATGACGTGTTTTAGCATTTTTCGAAAAACCTCTCCTAGGGAAGTGAAATAGGGGTGGAAAGTTTGTATGAAAATCTGACATTTTTGAAGTTTAATCCACGGACTGACTAACATGAACGTACCTTTAATCAGTTTTGCTTTTATTACAAACAATCACACGTCGTGTAGCCTACGAGAGCAAAGCTTTAAAAGCTAGTAATATATGTATTACTTGTGAGATACATTGTGTTTTCATGCGATGGCCAAGTCAATCTATTTGTTTAAAACATAAAAGATTTTTAATATTGATATGGTTAGGGCTGTCATGCGTCCGGGTTTCCCCGGATTTGTCCTAGTTTGGAGGGCGTCCGGGGAGCGTCCGGGCGGGGTTTCTAAAAAGTGTCCGGGCAGGTGAAACTCGGGTACTTTTTATGTCAGGGGAAATCCGATTAACCTGATAGAATGGAATGATTAGCAATAAATGACAGCATTTCATAATTAAAAATTCGGTGCGGCAAATATACCCGTGCACTCGACAATTTATAATTTGTTTTCAATAATTTATAATATTGTATAATTTCATTGATGCCAAAAAAGAAGAGTGCCTAATTATGTTTGGTTACCAGAATAGTTACACGAGGTTTAAGTTTAAGTTGATTTTCTATTGGTAAATAAATAAAAATATGACAACTATTTAATTTTATTGTAATTTTTTCTTTATTTTACCCAAATGTCCTGGGTTTTTTAAAGTTTTTGTCCTGGGTTTTTGAAGTTTTTGTCCTGGGTCCGTAATTTAGCTGATGGCAGCCCTAGATATGGTCACTATAAGATGTTGTTAGGTTAGCTAATTACCTACGTAATAACTTAAGACCGAAGGTCCCTTAAGTAGGGACTGAATAAATTAACCGACTTGGTATTACATGGATCTTACAACTTTTTACGGTAGAAGAACTGAGTTGCGAGACTTGGTTTTTTTACAAGTTTGTTTTTGTAACTTCTACATAAGGTCAGAAATTCAACGTAAGATTGTACATATGGAAAAAACTAGATAAGTAGGTAATTACCTTTTGTGGAAAAACATCAGCCTGTAGTGCTGCGGCAAGACGTAGTCGATCAGAATAGTGAGAAAGGCTTTTTAAATATTTCTTCTCCAATTCGCTATGACGTTCCTGCAAGAGTGATTTTTCAAATGGGTAACGGTTGACCGTAAATCCGTAATGCAATTGTTTTCAGTTCTATAGTTAATGTATTCTGCTGTAAACAACCACCAACTTTAGTTCAAACAATCAGGTATGTATTGTTGACATTATCATACATTTTTAATAAGAAATGAATTTGATTTTATCTGCATAATATTATGCTCCTTCCAGCATAATCATAGTAGTAAGTCGTCGGTACTCGGTACCGAGCTACCCTTGGAGTTTTCTCGAAGTCTAGATTCTCCAGGGCGTTCAAGTCAGATCTTACAGAGTTTATTGCCACTTTTTCTCTGTACAAGGTCTCCCGCCCAATAGACTTACAAACCAATGGCGTAGTGACATGCATAAGAGCTAATTTTTTGTAGCTTAAACATTTTGAATTTTAAACCGATAAGGCATACCCTCCACTGCCGCAGCTGCATCAGTATCTGCGGCTGCGCGCCCAGGGTCGCTGAGAACTTGTGCCGGCGCGCCATCTGCCGTAGCAAGTCGTCGAGGGTACGGTCCACACGCCGCGGCTTGCCGAGCTTGCGCGTCAGCACGTCGCGCATCTTAGCACGCAGCTCTTGAGCTTCTGCTTCCATAGCGCGAAGGTCGATGTTCATGCGGAAGAGGTGAGTGCGGTTCACTCTGTCATTAGGAGAAATAATCAATTGAAGAAAAGGTATCTATTTGACCACTGTTCCACACCATGTCTAGCGAAAACGTAGTACCTATAATGTTTTTAAGCTTAGCAAAGAGATAGAAGAGGGTGCTTCGTAGTGAAAGAAACAATGTTGAACTCCAAAACATGTTTATTTGGCATGACTTATTAAAAATTGTAACTGCACAACAGTGGAAGTCATTAATACCTTCAGGAACAACTAACAAAAAGGTGAACCGGCAAACGAGCATACAGCTTGCCTGATGGAAAGCGGCCATCATAACGACACCAAGATTAGCACACGCTTAAGCTATACCCTATTAATGACACTTCAAACCGGGATACAAGTAATGCAAAACAATATTGTTTGACGCCTAAAAATGATCGTCAGACGTGGTATTACTAGTCAGGTTGCAACACATTTAGCATACTTTTGTCTGTTTCTGCTGCTTTATCTCGTCTTACAATTCCAGAACACGGCGCCGCAGACGCGACAACATCTGTTCGAGGAACACCACGGTGTGGGACAGTCCGTCGGGGCCGGTGCACCCGCATAGCGCTGATGCTAGGATTTGGTCGTAGCGTAGAACTACCAGAGAGCCGGTCAACCCGAGTCTAGGTCCTATATAGCCTTTAGAAGCGCCCTCGGGTTGTTCCGCTTCCGATCCGATTCGAAAACCTCGGGGAATCTAGTAGGGAACAGGGAGACGCTTGCGTTATGCCATTCCCTCTAGAAACCTTCTAAATCACGGTCTTTCAATCACTCGGCTTGGGGAACCCTTTAAATTCCTTTTTGCTCCCATAAACGTCTGGTGTCGCTGTAAAGGCTGTCTGAGGTCAAAAGCAAACTCTCTTTAAAAAAAGGCAAATATCTTACTTTTGCCTCTGTTTTTGCTGTTTTATCTCGTCTTGCAACTCCAGGACACGGCGCCGCAGCCGAGCCAACAGCTGCTCGGGGAACACCACGGTGTGGGACAGTCCGTTGGGGCCAGTGCACCCGCGTAGCGCTGATGCTCGGATTTGGTCATAGCGCAGAATTACTACTTGTGTGACATCGTTCATGCAGCTTTGTTTCTCCAACTGATGACGGTTAAAAAGTATTAGTGATGATCGGTGATGGTGGTTTTGGCAATACAAAGGAAAGTACTATTCTACAACAGGAAAGAGTTTAGTCTTTATCCAATTTGATGATAAGTATGGATAAGGTTTCGAAGTTGAAAGCACGCTTCACTTAGATTGATCAACACTGCAAAGTTAGAATTTGCTTATAATAACACCGTAACAGATAATTAGGAAGGTTATTTTTTTTTGTAAAGATTGTTACCATGAACTCCCTCAATTCATTCTTCCTCTTCTCCAGTTGCACCGAGAGTTTGCGCTTAACTTTGTTATGAGCATCGATGTCTCTTCGTAGGAGTTCTACAAGACGATCTTGTTCCAGAATTTCTTGTTCATGTTTGTGTCTAAAAACAAAATTGGCCATAAGAAGTAAACTTACTTTGATTAAGAATAATAATGCCCGGATCCCTTCCAAAAAAGACGTGCAGAGAGGAGAGGTGTGATTGTGTGATTTGTCGTAAGTGACCAATAAGAATTAGTTTTTAAACGGTTTTATTTAGCTTGCCCTGTTTATTTATTTGTTTATTTGTTTGGCTCAAATCTACTAATTGAAATTTGACCCCCTTCCTGTTGACGGATTGATCTGAAATGGTACACACCTTTAGTTCTGATGACAACATAATTCAATACATTCGGTATCATTGTAAATCCAAGATGGTTGCCGCTAAAATTATGTGCCATTAGGCAGGTTCATTTTTTTCTTTTCACAACCATCAATCATCAAACAAAAGCTCTTGACTAGTAATAAAGATTTTAAAAAATGATGTAGGCAATGTACTAAAAGCTAAAAAATAAGTCGGTAGGTCCTAGGTACTAGTCGTCACACGTCTCTCCTCATCAACCAAGGGATTTTTTTGTCTGGATTTGGAATGGATCAGACAAAAATAAAATCGTTGGGCGCACGTAACTTGCGTAAATATCTAAACAGCATTTTTATTATGGTATAGCGGCTGACTTTATAGAAATTTCACACGCCCAACGATTTTATTTTTTGTCTGATCAATGCCCTAGGTTGATGAGGAGAGTGGTGTGATGACTGGCACCAAGGACCTATCGACTTATTTTTTAACCTTTAGTACATTGTCTACTTACTACTAGTACTTTTTATTATTATTATTATTAGAGTCTGATGATGGAGCTGGAAGATGGCCATAGGAACTCGGGAAAATAAGTTCGTTCGTTCGTTCGTTCCGTTTGTTATGAATGTGGATTCTGTCTTTGATTAGATGGATTAGATGGATGACACAATGACAAGGTGAGCACGTGGCGAGGGCTGAATGGTATGAGGGTGTATAAACATGTCTTATCGCTAACGTTGCGCCTCAGGGTACCAGGGCAAACCCTGTTGTACTGAAGCCCTTATCCCCCTACAATGGACCTTTGGGGGGATGGACCGTTTTTGTTCTATACTCGTGGGAACAACATGAACAAAAATACTAAAAAGTTAAAAATAAAACTGGAAAGACAAACAAACTTTTTAAAAACAAGCTTTTATTACTAGTCAATAAAAAAAGAAATAAAAAGTTAAAAATAATTTAAACCTGATAATAAGATTAATTAGGTATACTCGTATGTACAATATGGGATTATTGTGACGTAGACGAAGAAGGTTAATTATCGTTAAAGGTTGCAATGTAGGTACCTATATAATAGGTTTTTTCTCTTATTATCAGCTTTAAATTATTTTTAACTTTTTAGTTCTTTTTATTAACAAGTATCTAATAAAAGCTTGTTTTTAAAAAGTTTTTTATTTACATCTCCTATGCTCTTATTAGTTGATTACGACACATTTGCTCTGTTCTCCGCACGTCTTAACTTTGGTAAGTCCGTCCGAGTCTATTGGATGATGTCCTTCAGATAGTACAAACCTCGTGTTCCTAAGGTCATAGGTTTTGTTGAAGATATCTGGGTCGCATCCTTCGGGGCACACGTTTGGGTCCAAACGGATGGGGCCAATGTCACGGCTGTCCATGCTGCCTTCATCTTCCTCCTCACTCGAGGATGATTCCGACTCAGACTCTGACGAATCTGTTCGATTTTAATAAATATTTAGTCCCGTTGGAATTTCTTATTATTTTTGTGAGATAAGACTAAACTTCTGAGTTCTCATAAGTCTTAACTCAAAATTGACCATAGCAATCTTAAATTAGTTAGTTAAAAACATATAGGAACAATTTTAATGGATCGTTTAAGGTGACCACAGATGGGATCCTTAGACCCAATTTTACCATGCTCAGTTACTTAGTATTAGACATTCTGTTAATATCTCAAAATCAAATAATTGTGCTAATATTTGTTTAACATAATGTTTACTAACTTTGGTAAAATTGGGCATAAGTCTACTAAAGTTGGTATTTTCTACAAATCATTTTTTGATAGTACCTAACATTTAAAAGATTCTAGAAAGGAGGGTCCTTTCTAGAGTTTCTAATTTAACATAATTTTTGCAACAAGTACATTGAACAGTAAGTAGGTTATAGTTTCTCACCATCTTCATCGCGGTCTCGTGGCGGGCGATATTTCTTCTTGAATATGCGTCGCAGGAAATCGGCGAACTTGTTGTCCTGCACTAGCTTCTTGAACTGCCGCTGCAACTCCTGGCATTCCTGGTCGAGGCTCTCCTTCTCAACCTGGTGCTCCTCTATGCGGTGCTCGCAATCAATTATTTGCTCTTGAACGCCACGTACCTTTTAAAAGTGCGGGTGACTCTAAGAGCGCTTTCACATATAGGCGTTTTAGTCGCGCGGCTACAGCGCTGCACAGCTAATCCCTTCATATTACAGCGGCTGTAGCGCGGCTAAGTCGCTACGCCGGCGCTAGCGATAGCCGCGCGGACAGTCGCGCTGCAGGCGCGCGTTGAACGCGGGGGTGACTAGCTCATTTCTAATATGGATTTTTTTCTGCCGCGGATTTGTTTTCAAAACCAGGTGTGAATATTTCGCAAACTTCCTGCCAGGCATTCTTTTTCTTGATTTTGTTACTGAAATCATCGCATCTTGAATCCCACAAGACAGGCCGAGATTGAATTTCGACTATAAATGTTTCGGTATCAAACATGCTTATGATTATGACGTAAGTAATTTGCAACTTGCTACAGATGCGCTCGCAACACTGATCTAACGCCGACTGATCGCACGCGGCTACGCGGCGTACCCGCCACCACAGGCTCGGAGCGCTGCGTTCGCGCTTCTGTCGCGCGGAAGCCGCGCGGATGTCGCGCTGCAGCCGCGCTACTTAAATATGTATGGATACCCAGTCGTGCTGCTGCAGCCACGTGACTAAAACGCCTTTATGTGAAAGCGCTCTAAATACGACTTATTATTGAGAAATTTCATGAAAGAAATAAAAGTACTTTCACGGCTGGCAAAGAAATGCAAATGAGTAATATGTATTTGGTATTGGTATTTTAACCATTCCAAAGAACATGTTACATTTTTAGTTATTAAAATGCAGCATCATTGATCAAAGCGAATAGTCATAATAAGTCATTATAATTCATAAGTAATTTCTTCCATTTAACAATAATATCGTACCTTCATTATATATACAACTTGTTTCAAAAAAACCCGTTAAGCCTGAAATGTCAGTAGCTATACATAAAACTGAAGTGGTGGGTGCTGTTCTTTAAATTGTAGGCACAGTAGTTTCCGAAAAAAACAATATCGAAGTTCAGCAAAAACATCGCTAAGATTTTTAAAAGATCCCCAACACTACTGATCAGCTGTTGAAGTCATTAGCTTCTAAATCAAAGATTATTATTTTTTTCAGACTAGTCATCTATCGGTATTTGTGCATTGTGTGTGTAACAGTACAGGGACCTTTAATCTAGTTAAAGTCCCTTTTAAAAGATTTTCCAAATTAAATACTTGATAGTTAAATTTATACTTATTCAAATTTGCTCTATAATTCACAATAACAGCTGTCTGTTACAAATTTTATAGATAACCTAACAAAATGTCGTTACGTTTGAATCAATTTATTGACTAATGACGATAAAGAATATTTTGGCTCTCGCCCTACATGGTTTAAAGAAAGGACATAGTACTTACTTTGAAGATAACGACGTCTACGACTTCGCCATATAAGATTCCGTTTGTCAAAAGCATCTGTGTATAATTTGCTGACAAAAATTGAGCATCGTCTGGAGTATGCAACAAATAGGTAGGTGAGTTGTATGCGCTCATGGTATTTACGAGCTTGTATGTATTAAAGAATTACGCTATTCATGACTTCTTATTTTTACAATATTATCTATCAACAAACAATCAACACAACAGACAGAATATTTGATTGAAGTTATTCAAAACGTCAAGCAGACATATTACCCTGGTTAATTAAAAATACGCAGCGCCATTGCTCAGGCCATGGTATGAATGTACTTTTATGCTTGGTGGTTAATTTAATATTTTCATTCGTTTCATTCGTTCATCGTCCGTCACAGCACAGAGTAACTAAGCAAGAGTAACTTATGCATAGATTAAATCATAAGAGTAAAGTTATACTGGGATAACTATTCTCGTATAAATTGGATGTTGCTAAATCTACCCTAAATACATTTAGCGCTAAGCACGTTTAAAATATCATTCCATTTCCGACGTTTGTTGGAAGTTGAAAGAGACAGAATGATACTCTAAACATGTTTAGCGCTAAACGTATTTAATGAATTTTGGCAAGCCGACCTAAGAAGTAAAAAAGAGTTTAATAGGTAGGTACGGGAACAAGAATCGTAGCTGTTAGCTAAGTAGGTACTTACATAACTTATGCGCAAAACCTTTCTGTAGTTTGATCTTTGAAATTGAATTTTCCCACCTCCTTTTTTTAGAAATCATGTTGACCTGGTACTTTTGGTAATATTTATTTAGTGGGTTCCGCATAATAATAATTGAAATTAAATCATTTTACTCTAACGGAACAAAGGATGGATAGCTATTTATTATTACACAGTCTTTTATAACGTCGCAACATATCGGTTGATAGATGGGATATGTAGGTGAGTTTTCACTTGCCATGCTAACAGTAGGATCATCCCAAGATGCAACAGAGATGAGTAGCCTTTTCGCACTTGTTTGTTCCTTTCTTTTGATTACCTGACATTGTTTTCTAAAGTTTACGCGAACACTACACATTGAAATGAAATAATTTTTGTAAACCAAGTAACAATAAACGCGAGTAGATCCATGCAAAAGGTTTCATTTCAATAATCGGCTACCGATCACGTGTCATATTGTGCCGCCTTCAACAGACGTCAGAACCTAGGGGTTCTATCTATCATTACATTGGGATGTAAGTTTGTAAAAATGTGCAAACGTTACTATCGCGTTTAAGTTAAGTTTTAACAGATAGATCGTAATGGTATGTAAATAAAATCGAGAATTCAATCTGTTAAAGCAAACGCGATAGTAACGTTTGCACTTTTACAAACTTACACTAAGGTTTAGGATGTAAAACAAGTTATTACAACACATAAACAGTTAATTCTGGAAATGTAAATCGTATCCTACTTTTAATGCGGAGTGGTTTCCCAACAAACAGAAACTACACAGCAGTAGTACTAGGAAAGCAGTGACTGCAGATTTTGGCTTTTCAATGTTTTTACGGAACTCCAAATACAGAAAACTTAGATTTTTACCGCATAGATTGACAACATTTTTTCTAACACGTGCTTTGAAAGCAGTTTGCTTTTTATTTTGTACAAATCAATTTGATCAAGCTGCTGAAGCTGAGCCGTGTAATACTACAGGTTAACAATATTACAAATAATACAAAACACCACACCGATTTATCTTTCGTTTGCTATTTTACTTATTTTAAGCCCAACTCAGAAATAAACATTATGTTTTATTTTTACACAAGTAGATTACCTACACTAAACAAACAACTAACAATAATCAAAATTAAACAATATCAAAATAGTAATCAGTCTTTTATGATTAATTAGGCCGGTGTCCTTTAAGATTAAAAACCCAAATTAGATTATTAAATCCGTACAAAATGTTGACCACCTCGTACTACTAGGCGGTCAGAACTAGTCAGAAGCATAGACACTTCTTTCGAGAGCTGTCGCCTAGCCGCCCCTGCCGCCGCGCCGAGCGACGGGCAGAAGGAAATTGCATAGTGGTATTCGCGCATAAATCAATGTGTATGTGTATTTTTTATGTTTTACACTAAAAATTATAAATTAATACACATCCGATAAAAAATTACTATCTGATGTTGTGAATTAGTTATTAATAAAATTTGATTGTCAATGAAGTAAATTGTAATTTTATGTAATGTACTACTACGCCATGAATCGTCTATAATAGACGTAAAAACCTTGTTGATGATGATTGAACACATAATTTTATTATTGTTATTATTATTTAATTGTAAGATTTTAATTTCATATGAAACTTTTCAACAGGCCTTCGTACCATGTACCATTATGTTGGTTTAATGCTCTAAGAAGATTATAATACGCAAAAATACCGTAATTTTGACATCTAGCATTAAAAACCTCAGAATAAAACTCTCATCTCAGACGAAATAATATCCGTGTAAAACAAAGCGTACCATGGTTTTTTCTAAATACCTGAATTTTGACAGGCCGGCCGGTGTCATAATTTTTGAGTTTCTTTTTATTTCATTCAGTCGTCCATATGTGTGTTTTTCGTGTGTTTCTTTAATTGCGAAAATGGCTATGTTCTCCAATTCCGATTACTACGAGATGATGTTGTGCGTGGGACGAGCTGATGGAAACTTAGCTCGCGCTCGTGACTTGTACCATGAACGTTTCATTGAAGGCAGAGCACTTGCTGACCAGCGGCGGTTACCATCTTACCAATGTTTTCGTGAAATGACAACACGTTTGCATTCCACGGGATCCTTTCATCGTTCACGTGGCAGTGGACGTCCGAATACGTTAGATGCAAGGCGAGAAGAAGAGGTGTTGGAAATCTTCGAAGACGAACCAACCATCAGGACGAGGCGTGCCGCGGCGAGGTTTGGCATGAACCATGTCACAGTTTGGCGGATTTTTCGAGCTGACGGTCAACAACCTTACCACTACCGGCGTACACTTCTGCGAGTGGTATCTGCGGCAGCTGGAAGCTGACCGCAGCTATGTGAACCGGGTCATTTGGACGGACGATGCAACGTTCACCAAATCTGTCCAGTGTGTATGTACTAGGAGCACAGAATATAGTGTCTGAAGATTAGGTATAGGCTACTCTGTGGTATAGGTACAGAGTAGACAGGAGTCGTTACTCCTGGTAGGTAACATAACGTCATGAACCTGAAATAGTCATGTGCCTTAACATAGTCGATATTTTTATTAATCATTAAAATAACTCTTTTTACTGAAAACTAAATCTTAATGCAAAGGTTTTAAGAAATTTACAGAGGACTCTTGATAGGATGTACTTTAACAACCTTTATGTATAACGGGTAATTTTGCAACACCTTGTATATATAAAATAAATAAATAAATAAATATCTACCTGCATTAGCTTTCCGTATACTCGTTCAGCAAGTCTATCTTCGTGAGCTTCAAAACGGTTCAAAACATTCATTTCTCTATGTAGTTGGTATAATTGCAGCTCCAATAATTGGTTCTTCTCCTGAAAATTAAAGACAATGCTTAATCATTTATCTTTTTCTTACTTAACTCTGAATGCATGTACTCACTTGGACTCGAATACGTTCTCGTTGCAATTGCCTAAGCCGCGAATCGAACTGTTGAACGGATACTTCAGCGTCACCAAGAAGCATGTCCTGTTCATATAAGTGCCTAGAAAGTAAAGTTTTTTACAATTATTTATAAAAAACAGTTACTTAAAGGTGTATTGTATTATGATGATGAGTCATTAAACCCTTCATCTGCTTAGTACCAGATCCGTCTTACAAACAATTAAAATTCTATTGTGTCTGTGTTCGGTGATAAGATACACAACATATAAATTTATATTACAAAAACTTAAATATGATACCTCGCAATGCGTCTTTCGCGTACTTCAATCTCCATTGGTGTAGATTCTTGGTCTTGTCTTGGTTTTAAAATTTCCCACGATGCGGCAAGTGGTCGAGTTTCTATTTAAATTTAGTTAAAACAATTGTACAACTTGTAAATATTGGGTATTACACATAAATAACTAGAAAAGAATTCAAACAAATATACCTGTGATTGGAACAAATCTTGCGACTAGTGCCTGTCGCAACCTGGCTTGTGGATATAGACCGGTTTTTTTACGCTCTGGCAACATTTGGGACTTTTTCGATGATGCTCGTTGTGGTAACACCACAGGCTCCGGTTTAATCTGTGATTTCAGGTCATGTCCAACAGATATGTTAAAAAGGAACATATAAAAAATAAAACATTCTACTTTTATTTGACGGTAATATTGAAATACGCGTCGTTTGTACGCTTCACACAGAAGAATAAAGATAATACCGATGCAGAGTAGAATATTTGAAAAAATAATACTAAATCAACAAAACAAACAACTGGCTAATAACATTCATAGCCTTTTATAAACTTCCCACTGTTGGGCTCAGGCTTTTCAAATGAACAATATAACATGAATAGATCGGGCACTAATCCACCACTGTGGTCATATGCAGGCGGGTTTATAAGGATACAAATAATTGGATACTTAACTAAATATTTTTGTGAGCATAAGAAAATTAGGATAGCACAGAAAGTGTAAGTTTTGTTATGCTACAAAACTGGCGGCGTCGATTAAGGTATACCTGTTTAAAATAGAATTACAAAGATTTGAGAAAGTTTGAAATGCCCAAAATGAAATCCACCTCAAGATGTTTCTCTGGGAACTCGAGTTCCTCATCGATTTGCGGGATAAGTGGTGGCTGCATCACCATCTTCGGTGGTATTTCGCAGCGGATCTCGCTCAACCGCTCCCCAATATGCTTCATCTGCGCCACCAAACGCACTTTGTGTTCGCGCAGCGCAACAACTTTGGCGTTAAATTCTCTTTTGTTGTCGTAAATCTGCAATTGGCAAACAAATTTTACTTCAACACTAGTTTTATCTATAAATTTAATTAGTAGATAAATTGAGATATATAATTATTATATTAAAACAGGTTGCCTGATTTCCACTGGGATCCTGCCCGGAATTCGTTTATATGGCAAGATTAAAATTCATCCATTATAATCATGTATGTATCAAACCCCCGTGTGGTGCCGGGGGTAAAGAATTGCACCACCCCATCTCTTCCCGTGGGTGTCGTAGAAGGCGACTATGGGACCATTCCAGAGGATGGGCAGCAGCGTCTCTCTGGGATTATTCTCACCTTACTGCGATCGCCAACCCGCCTGCCAAGCGTGGCGATTATGGCAAATTCCCCTCAAAATTATTTGAGGGAGGCCTTTGTCCAGCAGTGGACGTCTTTTTGGCTGAGATGATGATGATGATGATGATGATGTATCAAATAAAGATTTTTTCTATATCTATTTAATATTACGGGTCATAGTTGCATATAAGAAACCAAAGTTTCATGGTCAGCAGGGGTTACAAGTGTCTATGGATTGAAGTAGCTGCTTTGTATCCAAATTTCATAACTGAATTTAAGAATTTATTTTCTTGGTTTCATTGATTTTTAATTTATTCTAAGTAATCGGGTCTAGTATGCCAGTAGGCTCGGTCAAAATGCAGACATTGCTAACAAACCTCTTTCCGAGTCAAACAGACACGCAACTGGGTGTTGTGCCCTGGCGGTGCGACATAGTCGGGCTGCGACTTGAGCAGTCGGTTGCCTATGGTTGCCTCCGCTTCCTTCAATGCTTCTGCGGCGCCAGGAGGCATTGCGTTAGGGTCAGGCTTTCGGGATAGGTGTTCTTGCCACTAGAATACATAAGTTTTTTGTGCTCAATATTATTATTATTCACGTTGATATAATGTGGGCTTTCAAATATGGCTTCGTATGATTTAAGTCAACAAGGCCTCAAGTTTGCTATTTAAACGATACCACCGACCGGTAGTCTGATTTTAATATTAGGACTATGGGTGTAAATGTCAGGATTAGGCCATTCATACACATATATCTTGCTATCGTCTTTAGCTTAAATGGCTGACCATCTCGCAACGCCGTAAGTCCAGAATTCTAATAACTCTATTTTCTATTCTAAACGATCCTAATACTCCTTCTTACTTAAAATGTAATTTCAGTTTCCTTAGCTCAACTCATGCCCGCCAACTTCGCTCATCAAATAATCATCTTCTCGCCACTCCTTTGAATCATTCAGGATTCGTTGCAGATTCCTTCACGGTTCAGGCCATTCGATTATGGAACGCTCTCCCCGAAAAAGACACACAAGCTCCAAGTAAACTGGTCTTTAAAACAATGGTGTATAAACTGTTTCTACAGGAATCAACACCCACGTAAGAGATTCCCATCATCTTTTCTTCTGTTATGTTTAAGTATGTTTATGTATTTTATTTTATAGTATGTATATTATATTATTATCATTTAATTTAATAAACTTAATATGAATATTTCAGTTATTATAAATTTATGTAGTACTAGCTGACCCGGCAAACGTCGTTTTGCCATAAAAAATAAAAAAAAAATTTAGGGGTGGACTACCCCTAACATTTAGGGGGATGAAAAATAGATGTTGGCCGATTCTCATAGATACCGGATGACCCGGCAAACGTTGTTTTGCCATAAAAAATAAAAAAAAAATTTAGGGGTGGACTACCCCTAACATTTAGGGGGATGAAAAATAGATGTTGGCCGATTCTCATAGATACCGGATAAGCACAAAATATTTCATCAAAATCGGTCAAGCCGTTTCGGAGGAGTATGGCAACGAAAACTGTGACGCGAGAATTTTATATATTAGATATGTTTCATTTACGTTCTTTGTCGCACAGCTCACCAATTTTTCTGTCTAGCCTTTAGATCGACTGGTAGAGAATGCCATTTGGCATTAAGTCCGCCTTTTGTACTTTATTTATTTTATTGTGCAATAAAGAATAAATAAATAAAATAAATAAATAAATACACGTTTGTGGACGTTATCAAGAATCGAGGCTCAGGTTGATTTTTTGAATACATCAGAGATGGCGTAAGTTATTTGTTCGGTATCGGTATACTTACAACAAAATAACCAATAAACATATACCACTGAAAAGTACCTCAATGAACTGTAGATGATGTCTGTTCAAGCGTTGACGGTAGTTGCGCAAAGCCTTCTTGAGAGGGTGAGGTGGCTTTGGTGGCATACCCAGAAGGAAGGAGGCTACACGGGGCGGACCCCACGACATCTTCCGCGCAGCTGTCCGTCGGGTGGTAGATTCTGCTCGTCTGCATACAGATAAGCAATAAAGTCCGGTGACGCCAAAAATGCCGCCCTAGGGTTAGGCTTAGAGGGTTTCCAGATTAGCAAACCCTCTCCAAAAAAATATATAGGTAAGCCGTTGATCGTCAATATAAGAAAGGTCGCAAGCATCTTGCAAAAAAACTTAGAGCAGCAAGGGATCAGCTTATGTGCCGGGTACAATGAGAGGCCTATATCCATCAATGGGTGCTTATCTACTGGCTGGTTATGGTAATTTTTCCTTTGACCAAGTTAGTGAACCGGCCGTCTTGATGGCGAGCGCATATCGTAGCCGTTTGATGTCATGGATATATTTGCGCATTATACATTCAAAATGGACTCAGGACATTGCTCATTTGCATCATGGGTTCTGAGAGACCTACATCTATCTATCACCTGTGTGTGTTTGGGTTGACCTTAAATTATGTGTTCATTTGAATTAAAACGGAAAACTGGTTAAGTCTAATCGAAATCAGAAAAAAGCTATAATTTTTTGATGTTTTGTGCCATAAGCTTCACACTGGTGCTTACTCACTCATAATGTGACTGTACTTACGATAGTTCCTTTTCAGATAATTCCAGTAAATTCATATTTCTAGCCAGCATGAAACCAGACATGTAAAATTTAATAAATAATAGAGATATCCAACTTTGCTAAATAGTCGTAAAGTTTTTGCTCTCTTTAACATGTTGTCATAGTAAATTTTTACTTTTTATTTTTAATTTTTAATTGCTGCACTGAAGCTAAATTATTTGTTTTAAAAAATACAGTGAAAAAATTAAATGCCTACCCGACCCGACCCGACGCAACCGCCCGGATTGCGGAAGACCCAGGTTCGATTCCTGGCTGGGTTGGGTAGGCGTTTAATTTTTTCGATGTATTTTATCAAAATATTGTCATAGGTTTATTCAAAAAAATATGAGCTTACCGTCCTCGTAAAGCTGCTTCTGCCATTTTCTGATACACTTCTTCAAGTTGGTCGAAGAAAGCTTGAGAGAGGTTTTTCTGTCGTAGTGGTCTTATCATCACTTCTGGGTCTCTGCCAAAGTTTTCCATGGTTAAATAACACAATTTCGAAAATACATTACTACAGAAAGACATATTATCTAAATCGTATATAAAAAATATTTGCATTTTCAAATAAATATCAAATTCGTTTTGTACCTGATAGCTTTCAACGTGAACGGAAACACATCCAACTGTATAATATTCCTCGAGTACATCTTATGCAGTCCCAAGTCGGAGGCTTCCAGTTGGTGCGCCAGCTTCCTTTTCGTCAGGGCTTTGGCCTCGTCCAGTTCAGATTCTTGGACAGCCAACGGCCGCGGGTCGAGGGTCACGTCGATCTGCTGGGACACTGGCAACGCACGATTCCTGTCGACAACGGCTTGTCGATCGACGCTCAAGAGGAATGTTAACTAGTGTTACCTTGATCATTTAAAAGAAATTATTTTACAAATATTTTAACAATCGATGGTGATGAGTTTATGTTTTATAAGATAGACAGAAAAAATAAAAAAATAATGCTTTAGCCTTTATAACGATATAGAAAGTACGTTGTTTATTATAGGCTATGTGCCTATAATAGAAAACGATGAAATTCCTGATGGTACATACGCTTTTATAAGTTTATTGTATTCAGTCGTGAGTTCTCCGAGCTGGTCACGCACGCGCTTCTTGTGGGCGTTAGCGATGGCCATCATCTTGTCGTACTCCTCCTTTTGCTTCAGCTGTTCATGTGACATCAGCTCCCCTTCCAGTGTGCTCACTTCTTTCACTTTTTCAACTTTCTATAAATGGAAATTTGTTTGGAATGGAAACTTAGAATTTGTTACGTGCACTTGGATAAATACGATGAAATACATATTTTGCATTTCGAGTTTCCATAATATTTGAAAGGAAGAAAAAATAAAGAAAAAAAAATATATTTATTGAAGATGGACACAAATATTACATTCACAGAAATAAATAAGAATACGGGACACACCAAATAGGTCCCGGTTTGGGCCGATTTGGAACAAAACTCTGAACTTTGAAGTGAACTCAAAAAAGGGATATGAATATGAATAATTTAACATTAAAGATTATTTCTACGATTGCATACTGCAAAAACTGCGTCTGGACTCTGGAGTCGTAGTCACAACACACCATAGCACTTTAAAATAATGTGAAAGCGGCTTTAGCTATATATAATTTATGGACAAATAAAAATAACCCCTTACTGGTATTTCAGGTGGCGATGGTACAGGTGGTGTAGACAATAGAGGTTCTTCAAAATTTATCGTGTAAGAGAAGATGTTACCGTCAGCCCCACAAGTGTAAAAGTACCTGTGAAAAAAAACCCACTTTTAAGTGACGATAAGGACGAAGGTGGAAATGCACTTCACTAGCATTTCTCAATCACTGGGTAACTGATTATCTTAATTTAAGGAGTCTTTTAATTTAGCCGTTCAATGTCGGACTGCGGCCGTGCGTTTCGAAGCTTATTAGTCAGCTACTATAAAGCCCCTAGTGCTACTTGGGACCTACGACAGCCGTACGACAACCGCACGCCTGTGTTTTAATATGGAAAGCTGTAGTGCAGCTACCGTCAGACACCAAACATCTAAATTGTAAGAGCCGTAACTGTAAAATGCAATAAAACTGACACTGTCAAGTTGATCTACTTAGAAACGATGGTGGTAGTTACGATATGCGGACTTGGAACAAGCCTTACCACTAACCAATCCAAGCACAATTTATACACCAGCTGTTAATGCAAGTCCGCGACACTGAAAAGCCCGTCTGAGACCATCAAGAAACTCTCAACTCTCTCAAAAAAAAGGCTGTCTAAAGGGTCTGAGACTGGTAGTTTAACCACTGGATCACAGATGTGGTTAAGTATAAATGATAGAGTAGAGAGTAAATGATAGAGGAATGTGGAAAAGTGTTTTTACTTTCCGTCACAGCTGAATTCAAAGCAGGTAATGGCGCCTGTGTAGCAGTCGTGCATCGGTAGATAATAGTTGTCCAAGAAATCCAAACGAGGTGTTGGTTGAGGCTGTAAACAGATCCATTCATTAGTAAAAATATAATACGAAAAAGATCAAGTTGTATGGCGAAAAGAGCAGCTTCACCACGCTTGTTACCAGGAGGCGCAACTTTAATGCTGAAATCAATGCAGAGAGCATGAGAACAAAACTTGCACTGGGCACTCGAATAGCTAATTTATTTACTCCTAACACTAGACAGCGCAATAACCTATCTACAGTTGATCACATTTCTAGCGGGATATTCACCTCTTCTTTGGCCAATCGCCGTCCCTTAAGTTTTTTGAGCAGTTTTTGCTGCGCCATCATCCAGGTTAAGTAATGGTACTCTTCAGAGTCTTCGTTATCCGTCGGCATTCGTACTACACGAATGTAACCCGTATTAGTGGCCAGAATCAGGTAACGATCCTCACATCTGTAAAACAGAATTTTTTTCATTGTTAATTTGTTCCTTTTCTCGTAAAACTTGGATATGTACCTTTATAGTACAATTAAAACCCCTTTCTGTCAGAGCTATTATTGACTAGCCATACCTTTCATGTCACGTTCAGTTCTAACGCTTCGCCGCCGGCAGTCGTTAAAACTTTCTAAATGGCTCCGCACACTGAACGACTGTCGCTGCGTCTAGTCGTCGCGTCTAGTCGCGTCTACGCGACGTGTGTACGCGTGCTCTAGCACGCGCACACACGACCACAGTTGTACGACAGTTGTGAGCGTCAGTTTCGCGACACCCCTAGCTTGTCGTCGCGACTCTGCGACTGACGCCAATGTGCGGAGCTTTGAACAAAATATATGAAAATTGTCGGCCGCAGCCTGTCGTCGCGTCTAGTCGCTGAGCTGTCGTAGTCGCGTGTCGCCTAGTGTGCGGAGCCATTAACCCTCTCTAACAAATTGGACCTGTGCAGTGGGTTGTGACAAAATCTGCCTATGTGGTATATTTATGTGGTAAGACTTGAGCCCAATCGTAAGTTGTATATAGACTGATAATTAAAAAAAACATCAAATCTAACTAGTGTTACCAACATGATCAAAAATGTGCGGTTGCAGTTTCTTTCAATGACCTGGATGCGAACTGTTTACGACGTATGTGCGATAAGGGTTTTAAACTCAATTGGCATAAGAGACAAATAATGGTTTTTAGGAGGAGCAACACAAAAAACATTCAAGGGTGTAAGTAATTCATTTCTGGAGATAGCTAAAAAGGAAATATACAGAAAGATAACGGAAAAAAAACATACAACGCACAAAAACTCAATGTCCCTCACGCCAATTGAATTTATGACCATAGATAGTTATGCATTCCATAAACAAGATTCCTACAAAATGCTTACACAAACTGCAGAGTTGTTAAGTCGTCGCACCATGCCCCCGATATGGGGCCATACTTGAGAATCTTGTTGTTTCCAGGCTTGACCAGCAGCAGCGCCCCAGTCCCTCGCTGCACCACCCATATGCCGTCTTCGCAGTAGTGGGCCCACGTTATCGTTGTCCCCAGCATACTCTCGCTTTCCACTGCAAGAACAAGTTTTTTGAACTGGCTATTCCGAAAGAAGAGAACAAGTATTTTTGTTGACAACTACAACAAAACTATTTGTTTTTAGTTAATTATTTTTACGCGTTCACAAATTTTTTACTGAGGGAACGCTAGACAGGGTCTATGTTTGTTTTCTTATCGCGTAATAAAAGTTTGCACTATCCAAATCTTGTATTGCTAATTTTAATAATCAAAAATAAAAAAGTAAAAATCAAAGATATTTTATGCCTTTTTCAGTATACTAAAAGCTTGCAAAAAGAAAGTGAGAAAATATAAATAATTCTTACCACCTTTCGGGCTTACTGTCACCTTATTGTCTCAAGAATATTTCTTATTCCACAAAAACTCTCATAAGAGTTACATATAAGAGTTACAAAAAAAGACATATATTTTTTTAAAATCCACAACACGGAAACGTTATTTGGTCTCCATCTTTTATCCGTGACATTAAGGGTGCAATTAGGCCAAAGGTAGAAGCACTGGGAATTCTAACTACTTAGGAATAGATATATCTAAATATCTATCTTGGGAACTATATTACTAAATTACTTAGGAATAGATATATCTAAATATCTATCTTAGGAACTATATTACTATATTACTTAGGAATAGATATATCTAAGTATCGCTATAATTTGACTTTGTTTTTCTTAAACAATTTTTGACTTTTACGATAGTACTGTAGTGGTACTGTATGACATTGTGGAAATTGTAACTTTTACCTGATGTAAATTTGTTAACGTATATTTTTTATTTTGTGTTGTTTTTTTTACATGTTGTGGTTGTCTTCTATATTTTTTGTGTTTATTGTAATGGAAAGTGTCCTGCTATGATAGGGCATTTTCCAATATTTTTGCGCTGTAAGGGAGAAAAGAGCTGGACACTTACTGAGTTTCTTGCCGGTTCTTCTCAGTACAAGATCTCCCGCCCAGAGTAGACTTACGAACCGATGACATAGTGACATTCATAAGAGCTACTTGTAGCCTAAACTGATTAATGATTTTGAATTTTGAATTTTGAATTTTTAAAGACTGTAGCTAGCCGGGTGGATTTAAGATCCTCATCTGATGGTGATCCTCATCTACCAAACAAACCGAACACGAAAGACAAAACTCACTCTAGAGACAATGCATGTTCACATTGCCCATTAATCTCATTGCTAAAAAAATATATTACTTAGTTGAATTTCTCCCAAATATTCTTCTTCTTCCTCATCGTCTTTCTTTTCTTTTTCCGCTTCCTCCTTAGCTTTTAAAGCTTCTTCATCAATGCTGGCAAGATCCTCCTCATTTGGGAAAGGTCGATGTCGCATACTGTGAATTTTTTTTTGATAGACAGATTACGTATTAGATACTCATAGTAATGGATTTAAAGTTAACTTGTAGCTATACTTACAAGTTTTTTTTTACTAGAGTTTCTTTGTATGACACAAAATCTAATTTAAACGTTGTTATTTCAGTGTACTTTCGAACTTGCGCCTCAGGCAATACAACTTCCATTAACAGTCCAACTTGGCCGCACAGCAGAAGCACACGTTCCTGTACAGTATTTCATTAAAATGTTACATAATTAATAAATCCCTTTACCTTATTACTAGCGACCGCCAGCAGCTGCGTCCGCGTGTACACTTGAATCCCTTCCCACCTGGTAGGCTACTCTTGGCGCAAACTCAATCTCAATACAATTCCAATCCCAAATCTAAAAAATTTAAATGGCACTCTTAAAAGCGATAATAGCGCTACATTGGAATTAAATTGCGTGGCAATTGAGTGAACAAATTATTATCGAGATGGGGCGTACCGAAATTGCGAAACTTATCCCAATATCGATACATATTAATCCCATTGGAATTGTATTGAGATTGAGTTTGCATCAAGAGTGGTGGATCCTCTAAATGCCACTACATATTTACATGATACACTAAACATGCACACTCGCTTAGGCCCACGGCAACGTACTCTATACCAGGTACAGACAGGTACCTGGGCGCTTCTCCCCAGCCCCACGACCTATTCAACCCGAGCTGAGGTCCTCGCCTTTAGAGGCGCCTTCGGGTTGTCCCGCTCCCGATCCGACCTGAACCCCTCGGAGAATTCATTGCTATTCCCCCAAAAAAAATCTCTGGCGGTGTTTCGTTTCACACGGCTTGAGGAACCATTTAAGTTTTCGCCGCCCCCCAACAAAGTCCAGTGACGCTGGTAAATCTTGCTAAGCCTGTAAAATTTTAGCGTCGCTGGTCAAGCGGTATGGGTCGGTCTGCGCGATGTTGATCGTTCTTTTCACCAGTCAAGACTTTACATTTTTGTTTTGGACATTCATTGTAAATATATATAGATTTTTTTTTTCCTTTATTAGCCGACTAAAAATCAAAACAGTTCTGTTTCATAAATAAAAAAAGTGTAAAAGTGTCAGTTGGTTATTGTAAAAAGAAAATCTATAAATAAAAAATGCTTTGTCCTGAATGACTAACTGACGGATCAACGCACAGCCTAAACCGTTGATCGTAGAGACCTGAAAATTGGAGGGTGTGTTCTTTGTATGGCGTAGCCATCAGATAAGAAAGAATTTTGGAAAATTCTTTTGATGGATGGCCATTTGGCCATCACAGCGTCACCGGACTTTTTTGGGGGCGGCGGGAGAAATTAAAGGGCTTGAGGAATCACTGCTTGATCACGATCAAAACAACGTCAGTAAGTTTCTAGAGGGAATGACATCATGCAAGCGTGCTCCCGCATTCTACTAGATTCTCCGAGTAGTTTGGATAGGATTGGGATGGCCTTTACAGGGTTACAATTGTGGTGTACGAAGCAGATCTAAATCAGAGTTTATACCCTAACTAATAGTAACCTAACTTAATATGCGAAAGTGAGTTTGTTTGTTATTTGTTACGCTTTCACGCGTAAGTATACTATTCAATCGATCATCATGAAATTTTGTACAAATATTCCCAAGAGTATAATCAAAGACTTATTATTAAAAAAGTTTGTTTGTTTGTTTGTGTGATACCCTTTCACGCGTAAACTATTTAACGATTTGTTTTTTTCGTTGTCATAGAAACTGTTAAATAAGCGGTACGAAGTCCGCCGTGTCAGCTAGTAGCTTATAAAAGGAGGACTCGATATTGAGTAGCACCTTAGCTTAATAATAAAACAATAAATTCGAACCTCTTCCGGCTTCCATGTCATGAAAGCGATGTTGTTGGGGGTTTCGATGAAACCGAGTCGGTGAAGCACGAAAGGCATACCCTTCTCCAATCGATACATGAAAATCGTACTGTCTTGACCACAAGTTACCAATAGTGTGCGGTATTCGTTTATAGTAATTTGCATTAAAGCACTCGAGTGTGGTTTTAGAAGCTGAAAAAAATATCTTTTAATATAATTAATTACAAAATTTACTCTGTATCTGATGGCTCTATCTTATTAGCTACAGCTTAACAAGCAAATGATTCAAATTTAAGCACTGCATAACACTGCTCTTGGATTTATGAAGTATCAAATAATTGATCAAAACCCCTTATGGTAAAACAATTTATGAAAGATGACTTAGTTTGAATATCCTCAAGTACGTATTGGACTCTTCGTTTACCGATATCAAGTCTATGACGTCAGCGTTGATAGAATCCTCGCTGTGTATAGTGAGAGCTGAATGTACTCGCACATCGATCATTTCGTGTTGTGCCTGCAGACGTTCAGGGTGCAGCATGAGCGTGCGCATAATGCCGTCAGCAAAACCCAACATTAGAATGCGGCTCGTTTCATCAACCTGTCAAAGAAAAACAAGAAGTACGTTTTTATTGATAAGCTTTGAATGAAATGGGGTTGACGTTTATAAAAGTGTCGTTCATGTGTCGTGACGGTCAGTCTCAAATGTTATTTATAAAAAACTAGCGGACCCGGCGGACTTCGTACCGCATTTAAATTTTTTTTTAAATATAGCCTATGTTACTCAGCGCTAATGTATATAATGGTGAAATTTTTTTTTAAATTGGTCCAGTAGTTTTTGAGTTTATTCGTTGCAAACATACATACATACAAAAATAGAAAGCTTTCCTATTTATAATATTAGTATAGATTGTAACATTTACAAAATCTAACCTCAGAATGGTAGCAAACTAACGTAGTGTAGGTAGTGTATCATCACTTCACTATTCACTCTCTAAGAAAAAGGATACTCAAAGCGCATAAAGCGTTTGATCCAGCAACGCCTTTTGTAGGTTTTAAAATGTTTCCACATGTAACGAGCCCTGCGCAAATTAAATATAATTTCACAAAAAGATAGTTTTGAAAATCATTAGGAATGAGCAGACTTACATCCACTGGTGGGTACAAGAGGCATGTCACTGCGCTAGGGAATTGATAGCGAGCTAGCAACACGTGGTTCTCCGTGCTATAGGCTAGTAAAGCACCGTCTTCGCCAGCCGTCACTAAAATGGGATGGGTGCGCAGAGCTGCCATAGCCACAACACCACCAGCATGACTGGTGAATATCTTCTTATGATTACATTCTATTTTGTCGATCTCTATATCTGCAGTCCATACACCGCCATTACCATCCTTCAAAACAATACATTGTTGGAGTTTAACAATTTTGTAAAAAAGGTTTCAATCAGTTTGTACTCTCGACATGGTGAAATTACCTGAGCATACCAGTTTAAGTCCTTTTGGTGTTTCAAACACATTATTTTGCAATTGGGTACCTGTAAGTAGCAGACTGATGAATTAGTCATAACCAGTAATTAAACTAAGGATTTCAATTTATAGGAACGGACTCTCATTTCTTTTTAATGTTAGGTACTAAACCCGAGCATACGGCCAAACTGATGAAAAACCGCCATCGCAGCCCATAGAGGTTTGCGACACTACTCTTGATAGGTCACGCGTAGGTGGCTAACTCTGAAACTTCACTTCAGGCTGCTGACAACAACGCTGTTTAGCAACAGAAATAGATAGGGTGATCGCCATCCAGAAGGGTTCCGGCCAGAATCCTAGCACTGTTTTGCTCAAAGGGTGTACAGGCCGATGATTGATATAATAATAAGTTCATAATTTAAAGAAAGTGAAGTTTGACATACACAAGTTTCTGCAACGGGGTTGAGCTCTACATAAGGATCGTCTTCTGGCGGGTCTGCTTGTTCAACAGTGTCCCAGTACCACGCGCGCACGCAGCCGTCCTGCCCTATCGTCGTCACCTCATCACCCGCGGGGCTAAGCATGAACTGTATCTGCGGAACAACAATAGCAAAAATTAGCAGCCGTACTACAGAGGTTTTGTTTGTTTGACTAGGCACGAACAATGAATTTTAGCCCGCTTTAAAGCAATGTCCCTATAAAAATTAAACTGCATCTTCAGTTCTCAATTTTCAGCTTAAAAGATGGGTGGATGAGTGATGGATGCATAATAGTTAGAAGTCTACTGACAGAGCGAAACCTCTGCCCACCCCCCATTAATCATATTTATTGTGACATGGCAATGCTTCGAAGTATGTTAGCCTTTAATACCCTTAACCGTAACGACTATTTAGGATATGCCGAAGTAATTGAAAAAACTGATCTGCTACACAAAGAAAGTCAAAATTGGTTGGTCTCGAAAAATTTACTTACAACGGGCGCTTTATGACAAGTTTTTCTCCCACGTTGCGTCACTTCTAGTTTGACTAGTCCAGCTTCCCAGACTAACACGTTACCCCATTCACATCCAGAAAGTACCTAAAAGTTAATATAAAATTGGTAACTCATATAAATGATCAATAACTTATCTTAAAACTGATATTTATTTTTCTGATCCCATTGTAAGCATGTAAGTTCTTACTTTTTCATCAGGCATTGGATAAACACCAAGCACATCACAAATTTCTGTTTTGCCGAATCTTCCAAGTTCTCCTTTTAATTTTAGGCCGGTGAATGTCTCTGCCATTTTCCAAAATTTAATGTGAGCAGCACCTATAGTAGAAGAAAGTATTGTTCAAGAAAGAAGAGTTTTTAAGTATTGTACAGATGAATTTTTCTTCAGATCGTATCTGCGTAAGTTTTGGTAAAAGGGATTGTATAAAGAACGACACAGTCATCAAAGTACGGTAGATTGGCAAATTTATATATCTTAGATGTGAGGAAAAATTTCTCTTAAAAACACGAGTGTGAACTTTCTTCTTTACTACGAGTAAGTGACTGGTACTACTAACTAATACTTGATGTTTGTAACTTATTATCTACACCCGGCAAATAGTACGTATATAAATATTTATAAAATATAGTGAAAAAATGAAATGCCTACCAGAACCTGGGTCTTCGATCCCTGGCTGGGTCCAGTAGGCCATTTTTTTTTTCATTGTATTCCATTTTTTTTTTTCACTGTATTTTATAAATATTTGATTCAGCTTCAGTGCAGAAATTAGCAATTCAAAATAAAAAGTAAAAGTACGTATATAATCAATTAATAAGTTAGTTATATGTTTTAAAAAAAATCAGATAGACTTTAAGCTATACCTATGTACATTTTCCCAATCCAAATGCTGCCATTAAAAATAATAAAAATATAAGAACCTGCTGTAGTCAGCTGCCCTGGACAATAAGGTGAGAACATGACACCGTTGACGTCAAACGTGAAGGCGCTGGTGCGTAGCAAGATTTTGTGACGTTTCCAGTTCCATATGGTCAGGTTGTAATCAGGTTCCTTGCCAACGGAGGCGAGAAGTTCGCCGTCAGGACTGAAAAGATTGTCATTGTTAGGGATGAGGAGTACAGTGGTAATGATATACCTAGTGGCTAAAGGTGGAATGGAATAACCGATTGGAGGTTTATGGAACTATCGAAACATATAGGGCAAATTTTAAATTTCGATACCCACCCCAGATATTATTATGAGCAGTTGCAAGCAGTTCGGGTTGCAATGTTGCAAATTGAGCAACTTTTATCGCATTTTGCCACCTTAGTTGGTTGTGTCCCGATCTCATTGTACAGACGCCTGCGGATCAACCTATCCAAAACTGTCAAATTTCTTTAATAAATGTTCAACCACATGCCTTAGAATTAAAGTTCAAAGTGTAATGAGGAAATTTAACAGTTTGTAGTAGTCAGATGTGTAGGCGTGTGTACTGTTGTCTATGTGTGAATTTTGTGATGTATCCATATAGGCGGATGATGATGATGATGATGATGATGATGACGACAACGATTATGAACATGTCGATAAAAATATTTTAAATTTAAATGGAATGCTAAGGTAGGTAAGTAAAAAGGTCATCACGCAAACGTAATGAACTTTTTAGTTACTGGAAACTGAACCCACATGACTTTTTAAATTAAAATTACAGTACAATAAAATGCGAAATAAAGTACATAAAATTTTAGAAATAAAACGAAATAAATATTATTTAATCATATACAAGAAAACTTTAGAAATACGAAAAAAGTTTATTAGATCATTAATAAGATGCTGGGGCGGGGGTCATTGTCAATAGATTCAGCAGTTTCAAAAGCTTTTGGAAATCAAGGCTTTACTATCAAAGAAATTAAGTTATTAGACAACATATCAACAACATATCATTAGAAGTTTGTACCTACCACGATTGATAAACAAGCTGACGCATGAATTATGCGCTACTTTGTCAAACAATATTAAAAATTAACTTAGGGCCTACTTTTTTTGTAACTTAAAAATATTTCGTAGATGTTGTTACCCTATTTCCTTAATAGTAACTTGAAATGATTTAAGTACTTCTTAAATGTCTTCAGTTAAGAGTATTGTGAATGTAGTCGCATTATGACAGGTCCCGTACGTAGTTTCGAATGACGTTGTAGCGACAGGTCATTGTGGCGAAAAACTTTTAGCGTGGCTAGAGCGAAAAGTCTTTGAAGCGAATTCCACCAGGGCGAATGACACTGCAGCGACAAACATTGTAGCGAAAAATGTTTGTAATTACATATATGTATACTACCTTAAAACTTTAAGACAAACCTTAGGGGTTTGACAATGCGACTATAACATAATTGTTATTATGCATGTAAGGTAATAAATACATAAAAAAGAAAAGTATTTTGAAGCCATACCTAAAGTCCATAATGGAGTAGGCATTGGTGGTACCATCGCGCAATACAGCATCGATGTCCATTTGCGGCCATGTGTAGAGTATGATCAAGGGATCGCGTTCGCCTTCTCTCCCTTCCGCAATTGCTATGCGATAGTTCGGGTCCTTCCTATAAGACTGGAATCAACAGGAATTTCTTTTTAAAATCACTATTGAAGACAAAAATTCGCGAACGCTCGCTTGGTTCTACGATTATGTTTGTTAGAGGAAATAAAACTAATGCTTTTAAAATAAAAAAAAAATAGAGAAATGACACTCCTTTTTTAGTATATAGGTAAATACAGGTCCTCCTTAAACATAATATAAGAAGCTTTTCCATAGCATAAAATGTGTTATCTAAATCTTTGTAGTTACCAATTTATTTAATTAAGCTTTATTAAAAAAATTTTACAGATCTTAGTGCAGTTAAATAAGCTTTATAAAAAAAACTGGTGCTTAGTGTAGGTTTATGGGTTATTGTAAACTCGCTATGAAATGTATGTCTAAATTCGCCACAGGTAGATACGTGTTATTGTAAACTCGCCTCCAATGTATATTTTTTATCATATTTGCAAGAAGTACCGTTAGCAAGCGAGTTGGCTCATATATATTTGAAGCTAATAATTTTGTCCACACCAAGATGGGTGAATGCATCTATGAGAAGTGGTGTGGAATACGGAAAGATATGAAGATCATGCGCACGGTACAGCGCGGCTGATACCCCCTACCTCACCCCGCATTCTTACGCATAAACCTATCATACACTTGCGCGCTGTTATTTATCTCTATATCTATCTTTTTCAAAGAGCTATTTGCATTTAGCTAGCTATATCGCATACATGTAAATAGCAACGATGTTCTTATGCCTAATAAGCAGGAACGATACTATGACAGACTTTTTTAAGACTAAAGCATCTTCCTAAATGGATAACTCTAACAATGATTGTAGACTTTGATGTTGTAATAATAAGAAAAACATTTCCTGATATTGACAGGCGTTCACTCTAAAAGCTCATAGGTAGACGAGAAGACACACTTAGCCATGTGTGCTGCATTGGCCCATGTAAAAAAACAGGACTTAATTTGTTAATCATGAAAGAATCTCCAAATATTGATGCAATCACAAAATTTAATGTCTACTTTGTAATACAATGGTAAGATAATATAAATATACTATTATAATACATGGATTGTCCACGGGGTTCGTCACGGGACTATTAATTTAGCAGAATCAAGGCATAAACGTTTTAATAAAAATATGAGCAAAAAAGTCCTTTTTACTCCAGTTTCTAGATACATTAAAAAAGAAATGAAAAGTATTTACTGAAAGTTAAGGAATTTAAGTTTAAATGTATCTAATACCCGAATTAAATATGAAGACTCGGCGAACGATTGCTAATGATAAAGAAATAAAAATATATATTACTAGCTGAAGTTCCACACAAAGTTAGTGTTTTGATACGATTAAAAAAAAATTAAAATTAAAAATATTTTATTTCAGACTTTACATCCATATTTTATTAGTGTGTTAGTAACAATTTTTCTTATAAAGTATATTAGTTGGTTAGTGTGGATAAATATTAGTTTAAAACAAAATTATTTTATTTGACCAGTTACTATTTCTATCCAGTGTTACTGGATAGAACAGTCAGGACGAGCAGTAATTGTTTTCAGAACGCTGTTGCTGCTGGCCCTCATGCGACGCCAGTAGGGACGCGGTTTTTTTTCGCATAATTGCGTGGAATCCGTTAATCCGTGCGTCCGCGAACATTCCCGAGGCGCTGCAGAACCGCGGCAGCCGCAGCAGCGCTCTGAAGGCGTTGTTATACTGCACGCGTAGTAAATGTATAATGATTTTATTATTTTGAGTGTTTGATTCTTCTGCAGTCCATACGAAAACACCTAGAGTGGCGAGTTTACTATTGTATTCCTAAATTGGTCTATTGACCAAAATAATTAAAAAGCAAATTTATTTTTAAAATATTACCTGTGGCGAGTTTACAATAATCCAGAGTGATAGGTTGATGATGATGAAACTACTTTTACGTAAAATATTTTATGAGAACATCATCATCCTAGAGAAATGTCCTACTGCTGGGCTCAAGCTCCTATATAAACTATTAGCACAGGGGCATAATGATCCATGGCCCAATATGCTGGCACAATGTGGGTTGGTGGGTTTTAACGACTATCTTAAAACAACCAACATGACCAACAACTACTTAACGTGCGTGCTAAGCGGAGCTCTATTGAGAGCTATTTACATTGAAACAGTACTTGTTTCCTGGTAAAAAAAAACTACGAAAGTACAAATTATCGTTTGCATTAGTGATCGATAGGCAAATAAAACTTACACTAGGCGAGCGCCTAGTGCGCTTATGAAGGAGCCCTCATTTTATTATAAGCTACCAAAGATCAATCTAAAGATGGAAGAAGATAGTTTTGGCCGACCGTACAGCGATAGATCCCACAGAGCCACCAGTAGTGGATCTCCTGAACCAGGTCTGCTTGGTGTTCACATCCATAAAAGTGATGATACTACCAGCCGCCCAGCATACCACAGACTCGTCGCATGCGCACAGGTTGAAATATTTGTGGCAGTTGTATCCGTATGAGTATCTTTGATTATAATAAGGAATAAAATCTCTTACAGTGGCGATAGTTTAAGTTAGTGTTAATTACGTTACACTTGACAATGCTCGATGGCGTAGTGGGTAACGCGCGAGGTCTGCTATTGCTAAGGTTAAGCAGCTTTCGCAAAGGTTGGTCATTGGATAGGTTACCAAAAAAATATCATATCGAGCTCATCGTAGTATTCGTTAACAACCGCCAATCTGCACTGGCCCGCGTGGTGGTTAAAGCCCGTTCTCCCTATCCACCCATAGAGAAGGCTCGCGCCCTAGTAGTGGGGTCATTATATGAGCTTTTGATAAATTGCTATAGAACACGAGAGAACATTTTATTATTATTGTATCAAAACGGGGACGCTTGGTCTTCATCTCATCTGATGCTAGTGACGATAAGGCGAAGGTGATACTGGTATTGGTGGCACTTCACCCAAAATCCTCAAACATTGAGGCACTGGCTACCTTATCTCTTATTACCAGAATATAACAATGCTTCTAACAGATGTTATGGCGACAGACTTACCTAAAATAAGATGGTTGTAAAAACCACTGCACTTAAAATGTCGCCGACAAAAGCAGCTGAGACTCGAACCCAGGACCCTCTAAGATCTGCGACCGGTTGTATAACGACTGGACCACTTGAAAGAGGCGGCATTTTAGCTGACTTCGGCGTCGAATTCCAATAATTTCCAGAATTGGCCACAATATTTTTTCATCAATTTCATCATCATCATCATCATCAGCTCATTTTATGTCCCCACTGCTGGGGCACGAGCCTTCCCTATGGATGGATAGGGAGAACGGGCCATAAACCACCACGCGGGTCCAGTGCGGATTGGTGGTTGTTAATGACTGCTAATGCAGCCGGGACCAACGGCTTTACGTGCCTTCCGAAGCACGGAGAAGCTCGAGATGATAAATGTTTGGTCACCCATCCGATGACCGGCCTTTGCGAAAGTTGCTTAACCTCAGCACTCGCAGACCCGGCGTGTTACATCGAGCTCCTCAACTTTTACTCAACACTACCCGATTATTAAAGGATACTCAAATTCAAATAAGTTCAAGGGAATAGTGGAGTCTAAAGTGTTGACGGCGCCAGACAAGAAGTCGTCTGGATCGTATTCAGTGAGAATGGACTCTTCTTCTACTTCTTCTTCTTCAAGCTCTTCAACTACTGGTTCTGGAATGGGTAACTCTTCTTCTTCGCCTTCACCTTAAGTATCACAACAACATTAGTGGAGTAGCTACAAACAGTGGGGTTATGTGTTCAATGAGACTCTGGGACTGAACTGTCTAATCACTGAAACGAAACTCGCGGTCGTGGGCTCGAATCTCCAAGGAGACATTTATGTGATCGACATTACTTAATGAGACAAGTACTAGCATTAGATAATATTAATAATTAAATTAGCGCAGGCTTCGAGCTTCAATATTGTCTCTTTTATGAAATACCATTTGTAAGTATATCAAGAATAATTAATAGAATAGCATAACAGTTGGAACTTGGAATACTTTCTGCAGATTTTTAAAATTATTTTTCGTTTTTCCGACTCTGTAAGTCGAAGTTAAGGTCAGAGTGTCGTAATAATACTTACCCTGAGGTGGAGCGGGTTCTTCATCCGGCATTATTTTCAGCAGTTATTTAAAATATCTAATTAAAATCTTAAATACGTATTAATTACTTTGAATACAATTCAAAATTAGCTTTCAATCTTAACCTTTTTTCTTACAATCATTCAATTTTCTAATGTAATAAACAAAGTTTGTTGCTAAGCAACCATATGAAACCATTATTAATAAAAATCAATAAAAAGGTTTATAATAGGCCGTTCGTCAGTTTAGCTTCATTGTTAAGAATGGGTTTTTATAATTTTATTGTTCATTACTTAAAAACAGCTTAAGTTTGGAATCGGTTATTCCGTGTTTGTTCCCGTCATGTAAAGTTTATTTTAAATAAAAATTAAAACAGGGGCATGAGCATGAGCTCGATAGCACAGTGGTTAACGTACCCGGTCATCGGATGGGTGACCAAAAATATTTCATCTCAAGGTCCTTTGTGCTTAGGAAGGCACGGAAAGTCGATGTCCCGGCTGCATTCACAGTCGTTAACAACCACTAATCCGCACTGGGCCCGCGAGTTGGTTTATAGCCCGTTCTCTCATCCATCAATAGGGAAGGCTCGTGCCCTAGCAGTGAATATAGAGATAGAAGACAAAATTTCAGACTCAGTATAACATTCATGTTCATCATCATTAAATACAAAAATAATCAAAAACTAAAAATTTGGCTTTATTGGCTTGATTCATTTGCCTTAGAGAAGTTGGAAATAAGAGTAAAACCTACTGTCACCTTGACATTTCTTTTGACATTTTTCGACAGCTATGTTCGATACACAAAACTTTGCAAAGTTTTGGACTATGAACTTTTAACTTTTACTCAACCTAATTTTGTTGTCATTATTTTAACGTTTTTTATACCTCGATAATGGAGCAGCCATATCGAAGAGCTGTGCTTAACCTGTACAAAACGGTATATTAATGTGACGTACTGCTACTTATAGTGAATGTTCAAACAAAACATTACTTTATTTATAAACAAATTATCAGTATTTACGTAGGCACATAATTTTGTAAAGATAATAATTATTAAGTATTATCTCCTCTTTTCAGTTACTGTTCCTGGGCAGAGATTGGCCTCAAGGTTACGATTTGTTTAGGAAGAGGTTGCATAAAGTATTTACTAAAAACAGTGAAGAGACGGACCTGGAGAAGATTAAAACCATGATCAAACACGGAGACTTCGTTGCAAAAGAAATAGAAGCTCTATATAAATTGAAAAAATATAGGACAATGAAAAGACGTTATTATGATGATAGTGCCTAAGGTCAGTTTTTATTTTTATTTAACAAATATATAATCAATTTATTAGATTACTTTACCCTATTTATTTATTTAAATAGTGTGGTCAATATCTATTTCTTATTGAACAAATGATTGATAATAACCAATTTAACAAAAGACTACCTGATTTATTTAAAATAGGGTGGTCAGTGTTTATTTTTTCAACAGATTACCCTATTATGACCAAGTTATTTATATCAATATACCTATTCTAAAGGGGTTATTTTGTAAACTTAAGTTTTAATTTTGATTGCAGCTTGGAACCTAGAGTAACTAAACTTTAAGGACAAAGAGTGGGGACCACAAAGTATGATTTGGTAATTAAATCTTTATAACAATACCTACCTTTTGGATGAAATTATGTTTATGAAATATTAGAATACAATAACCTAAGTATTTACCTATTTATGATTGAACAAGAAAAATTCTGTAGGTAACAACAAGATATACTTAGATCTTATAAAATTTATGTAGGTCTTAAATCTTCTACCTAGGTATATTTAACTCGATATGAATATGATATGGATAGAGTTAAATATCATGTGCTACTGCTTGTAAATATTACACTCTGTGTATGTGAATATTAAATAAAAAAAAATTGTTCTTTTAGGATACCTATTTAGTCTTTTATAAACAAACTTTTAAATTTTGTCAATTCCATCATTGTGTTTTAAAATTTAAGATATAAATCTGTTGTATAAATTTAATATATTTATAATTAAGCTTAAATAAACTTGTTCAAAATTATTCTTGTTTTTAATAAAAATATAATTAAATAAAACATCATCATCTATGTAATTATGTATTATAGACATTCTTCATAGTTTACATAATTCATTACTATTATAAACTTTAAGTAAATAATACAAACAAAAAATTTACTAAATTATTTGACATAAACATAACATTAAACGGACAATGATTTTTATTCAAGTGGCAAGTGATATGACAATTGTTTAGTTATATATTATTTTAATATATATTTTAAGAATATATACATGACAAATCTACAATAACAGCATTTAAAACAAAAACAAATCTATACTATCATTAAGTTATGTGCAAAATATGGGCAATGAAGATAAGATAAACCCTGCATTCTTGTATGTAAATACTTAAATAAAGTAAAAGAATTAGTTATATTTTCTGCACTCACAAAATTAAGTGAACTGCAATGTTAAACAAATAGCATCCAATACACAGCTCAACACGTCAATACAAACTTTCATGTACATTAAATACGCATAGAATTATGTTTGTTGGTCATTGTGGCTACCTCGTAACTTTATTTGTTTCAACATTATAAAAACGATTAATAATTTTAGATTGTCAATAAATGTGTAGAATAATTATTCAGGAATCTTTATTGATGCTTGTTAAGAATCTTAAAAGTATTGTTACGAGGTAGACTACTAGCTCTGTTAATGTTTTTTAAACTTTCAAATGTTTTCAACTGGCATTAAATAAGTGTTAGCTAGACTGTGTTTTTTTTAATTTTTATTTTTATTCTATTCATTACTTTTTTTTAAAACATAGCATTAACTTCATTATGCCAGTTGAAATACTAAGATTCAGTCACAAAACTACTGAGCTATTTGATTGAATGTCAGAGATCAAATTGTAAATTATTTCCTATTAATTTTTTTTTCAGTATTCTAGCGATATTTCACATACTTCGTTAGTTCTTAAGATTATACAAAATTTATTAAAAAGCATCTGGAATGTCTATTGTCATGCTAACGAGGCCCACCGCTAGATGTTGCGGCCTGAGAGTATAAAGTTTGAGACATGTTCCAACAGATTCATAGTCTTGTAGGACAAACCATACTAAAAACTATATAATAAACAACCTTTGTATTGTACCTCTTTAAGTTATTAATATTGTAATAGGTACAATTTAAATTTAGTTCTACATTTGGAAGAAGTGAGTCATATTGGGTTACCAATCCAATTCGCTTTAGGGTAGCCTTTTGCACAAAATGAACTTTGGTTGATGGCATCAGACTGGAAAAGTTACAGCACTGTGTCATACCTCAATACTGCATTCAAAATATACTGATATATGACAAGTAAACATGTAAAAACCATATAATATATAGGTACATGTTTTCTTTATTTTTAAACCTACTCCAAAACATTTAGCACATAATACAAGATCTATCTAATGTTAGTTGTAGTAAAAAAAATGTGTTGATAGAAAATTTGTTAGCGAAATAGAAGTACACTAGTTACATATTCCATGCCGAAACGTAACTAACTTAACAATGTCTCAATTAGCTATGAATCTGTTGCAATTTACTAATAAATACATTCTATATTACATTTTAACGTAATTATATTTATTGTTAAATACAGTACTTGAACCACAAGTCTATACCCTACTTGTTCGTGATGGTGCACTTCTAATGTACTTGAAGCCCTCCGATACTCCTATACGTAGATATATCAAGTGATCGTGAAATTTAACATGTGATTACATTATATACACAATAACACATAGTTTTGAGATCAACAACAGTCAAGCTTTAGCTAAGATGTATGTATATGTATTATTTACTTATATAGACTTCACATTGAAATTAGAAGAATCTTTAATTTTATATTTAAGTATCTAAACATAGATTTAAATTAACGAATGTTTAACCAAACTGACTTATAATGTAGGTATGTTGCAGTCAAATCGAGAGATGATTAAAACTTTGGAACTATTTAACAATACTTCATTATGTTTATTTTTTATTTGACTAGTTTCGATGATACCACTTTGTTGTTATAGGGTTCATTACATTATTTATTATTTAAACAAAATTAAGGTTTAAGTACCTTAGATCTTTAAAGAAAATGATATATAGAGAATACCTTACGTTTGGGGTAAATATTATAATCTACGTTTTTGTGGGTAGGTAATTAATATATTTTTAATTAAAACGTGTAAAATAAATGTCATGTCTTAAAATAATAAATATTAGATACCTATATGATAGGCCTATTGTTCCTCAAAGGAAGAGAAATTGATAATTTTTCCAAAACTTCGGTTCGGTCGCAGATTAATTAAATTAGTTTTCTCTAAATATACGTTTATAGACAATTTCTCTTCTATGAAGGAACACTTTTTTTTTACAATAAAAGGGTATCAATACTATAACACTTACTTTTTAGTAAAATAGAATGTAATAATTTTAACAGGATTCAACTTATTTACATAGCGTCAGATATATGGGTAAGGTATGTTAAATTATATCCCCGTACATAGCCTATGTTATGCAGCAAACGCTTTTTAGATATAATATGTAGGTATTTAATAATCAATAACACATTTTCAATTTTTTAACAAAGCCGAAGTAGGTAACCATGTGTTAAGCGATATTGTTAAATTACATTATTTTAAAAATAAACTTTTTCGACTGACTGATTATGCCTGAAAGTAGCAAAGGAAAACTAGCAGCGTTACATCCTATGCCCCTTCACAACACTTTCTAACATATTGCCAAACGAACCTCACAACTATTTATATATAGCAAGATACGAGTATTGATGGTCATCGAGGTGAAGTAGACAATGTTGTACATTGTACAAACATTAAAAAACTGTTGTAAATTAAAATATATGCTTATGCAAAATACAGCAAATTATTCTACATTATTTTTAATTTAAAATGACGTCAAGTGAAGGTATTTCAATTAAGCTTAATACCTATTGACGGAGAGGATCGTCACAATTTTTAACATATTATTATCACAATGTTCAAATAGGATGAACACAAATTAATTAATAATTTAATAAAACGAATATACAAGCGAAATAACCAATTTTTAAACCAGCTAATCAATTATAAAGTAAAGAGGGTTGTAAATTCTTCACGCTCGAACTCCCTGGAACTGATTTTGTTCTGAAATAAAAAATAAACTTGAATTAATATATTACTGACTGCCGCCGCTTCAAGACAGTTTGGCGCCCACCGTGGTGTGTAAGGTCTCGTTCTTTTGCTTCAAACATTAATGTTTATTAAGAAGCCCATAATTGTATAGCTGTAGCTGTACCAAATATCTTCCAATAAAAATTTTGACTGAGATATCGGATCACAACAAACGTAATAAGATGAAGTAGAGATAAGAATCTGACTTAGTGCAAAATAAAGGATCGACAAAAGTTTAGTTCAAACAAAATAGGTTGATGCTCACCTCAGCATTCTCCTTAATCCTTCTTCTCTCCATCATCGGGGTCCTTAAGAGTGTGCCACTGCGCGATTGGTCGCCGCGGGCTGGCCAGCATATCAGACCAATGGCGAAGCTCCGTGCCCGACGCGTTGTAGCCCAGCACCACCTTGCCGATCGGCTCCGACGTCCCGATACGATCGTAGTCCACCACCGTTACCACTAAATTCACTTTCTGGAGTGCAAATCAAGATATTAAGCGGATGATGTTTTGTGTAGCTTTGGTCGGTGTTGCATGATGATTGTGGTTTCCCTAATGGTCAGGCTGAATGTAATTTGAGGATTTTTGTAGTCAAAGCAACTAGCGATCTATATTTGGTGATCTATCTGAGAAATGGGCAATACAGCGTGAAAATTTAAGGCAGTTTAAAAAGATTAGCTCTTTTAACCGTTTTGGCTACAGAAAATCGGTCTTGGAAGACTGTCTGTGATTATGAAAATTACTCTGAAAAGCATTTATTGCCAAATGACCCTAGGCATTTTACACAAAGCTTTGTTTTTGTGTCCTTTGATCCAGTTTATTGTGGATCAATATTATTGGCACCTGCTGCTAGTGCTATCGTTATAAAATAACTATTATTTAAAAGAAAACATTTTTATTTTGTATGTTGCGAAGAATACCTACCTAGTACTCGTAGTAGGGCATTAGCCTTGCTACGAGTACTAGAACCTGCCTATCAAAATGTTAAATTAACATCTTTTTAAATATCGAACTTTTAGATTTTCTAAAAGCTGTTTTTGGTGAAGCATAATTTAAATAAATGTAGATTTATTGATATGTATGATATTAACGTGAAACGTAATATGTATGATTGACATATCAATAATATGTATGATTGACATATCAATAATATGTATGATTAAAGTTTATTTATAATAAATAGTTTCCCCAATCAACATAAAATGTAAACGCATCGAAGATTGTTTCCTTTTTATTTTTTTAATTATAAAAAAATAAAGCTTGCTTAATATTTTTCAACAACATATCCGTATTTGACAATAGTATCAAAAAATCAACGATTTAATAATTTTAGGGGAAAATACATATTAAAAAAGTTTAAAACACTGGTTTAGTTTTATTAAAAAAATGAGATTATTAAGATTTTCAATAAAATAAAACATTAAAATAGGTACTACTATCGGCCATTTTGACTGAAACACCGCATGACGTCACGATAAGGTAAACTCCGCTGTCAATATTGTCCTTCACTGTGTTTTGTTGTTGTGAATACTACTGAGTACGCATTTGAATTGACTTTTTATTCATTTACGTGTGATTTATCGACTCCACTCGACTATAACAATGGAACCAAGCTTTGTTAAGACAAACAGCTCAAATTTGCCCAGGATTGATGTCTTGATGTTGGGCGATTTCCTCGCAACAAATTAAGATTTTGCTCGTCTGAGTTTAGAAATGTGAAAAATTCCTTGTAAGTAAATTTTGTAATTATATTTATTTTTACCACTAAATATACCTAACCAACTTAGATACAATCAAACCCGTTTCGAACTCATGCAAGTTTATTAAATTTTACTTTCATAGGTTATTTTTACAATAAACTTATCATTGTTTATTTTTAAAGTTAGCTTCCCTCACAGCTTTAAAGTTAATATCATGTTAATACCCGATAAAACGAGTAAATTTCTATAACTATAAAGCACCTACTAGCACTAGTAGTATTTTTCCTCATAGTAAACACCAAAAATTTCGCCGTACGAGCTTTAACCACTTAACTTTTATTATTTTCTTGTTTGGAACATGTACAGATACTTTGTTGGGTGTTCTTATTTATGTGTCTTTACACTGAGGTACTGTACACCATTTATATACTTTGGAATTCATTTTTATCACACGAATTTTGCTGTCTTCGCTACGCATAGACACAATGACATTGCAATGACATGTTTACGTAAGCGTGACGTCAGAGCTGACGCCATGAGACCTACGAGCTGTTTTCGCGCACTATTGAAAAAATTTAAATTAGAAAAAATGCCTTAAAACTTCTTTAAGCTTAAGTTTATTACCGAAATAAAGGTATTTTCGTAAATAGTAAATGTGTAGGTACCTACATTACGGAAGAGGATTTCAAAATCTTTCGTCACGCCTATTAAGTATATTGTAATGTTACTAGCAGACCGCCCGCGCCCGCGACTTTGTCCGCGTTAACGGTACTATTAATTATTCTGTGCTCGTACCCCATAAATATAAATAGGTACTTACTTTAAATTTTATAGAAACCTTACCTACCTAGCAAATTCAAGTTTGTAGGTACGTTTTATCTCCTGATTAGGCGGTCAGTCAGTTTAAAGATACTTATACATAATGGGTTAAAACAAAGTAGTTAACTTTTAGAACCTTGCATAACCTTTTGAAAATTCTAACTACACTTTTGGGACGTGAGTTGAAATTTTTTGTGAGTAAGTATATATTATATTCAAATATCAAATCGGGCTCACTATCCATTTGCATAAAAATTTAAACCATAAAATATCTTGGCATATGGTAATTTATACTAATGATAATTACGCATAATATTATTAGCCATAACAAATTTAGCATAATTGTTTTAATCATAAATACAAACACCATAGTCATGTTTAAGCATAAAATTCACAACCATAACTTTAAATAGGCATAATGGTATCAAACCATAATTAATATAAGTATAATAATCTTACGCAGAATATTTACTTATTTTGAAATACCAACCAAATAATCTTTTTTTAAACCGTGGGAAATCTGCTCTCAGACCGTCTAATCTGTGACCTAACCTTTATGACGAAATACTATTATGCGACTATACACTATGCTTAAAAACATGCAAAATATAATTATGCATAAATATATTAGTCTTAATTCATATGCTGCATAAAATCAATAATGCCAAAGTAACATTATGCAAAAAACATATGCCAAATTCGTTATGCCAAACTAATTTAGGAATAAAAACATTATGCCAATGAAAGGTATCCCATCAAATCGTGCCTTGGATTTAATAAAGAGTATAACGAAACCAAATAAGTTTAAAGAGTGTAGCGATTAAATCAGTAGGCCATATAACTAGAAATTGAACCTGTTTAGTTATTAACTACATAATAGTAATTCAAATTGTGATAAATGTGAGATATAAATTGAAAGTAAAACACTGCGTTAAATTCTGACTTATAGGTACTATGTTGACAAAATTAATGAAATAAATATTTCGTCATCATTGGACCTAGTAGTCAATAATAACACATGCGGTTACAGTAAATATAAAAAAAACACATTTGTCAGTATGTACGTAAAATTAAGTTGGGTCAGCAGGAAACATGCCATTCACTTCGAACTAACAAGCGCTTTATATACTTACATCGCATTGGGAGACAAAGCATAGGTTGAAGAAGGAATTACGTGAAAATATGAATAAAAGATTTGATGCAGAAGAAGAACGAGGGACTGGATTCCTTAAACCATAAGTAATTACAATTTGAAGTCACCAAATTGTAATGCAGTTACGAGGGGAGATTATAAAACACCACTTAAACAGTTGCTCTTTAAATTTATTAGAGCCAATCTTAATATAACCCCAGAAGCCTGAAAACCTCTAGCTGGAACAGCTTGTTGCAGATAAAGGTCAACACCTCGCCGATATTATGAAAAGTTTGGCTTTAAAAAATATAAAGAAGGATATAGGATTGCAGACGGGCATTTATAGTGGGATCAGAGACAGACGAAATATTTTAGGAACAGCAGACATGGCCAACACAATACTAAATATACTCCACAACAACAAGCTAGCTAATGACAACATTAAAACACAATGACATACAAAAATATACAGAAAAATTAAACAAATAATTATAACTGAGTAGCTTGAATTTTTTTGTGTTTCAAAGGCTAGCGTTTTTCAAGCACCGGAACCATTGATAAAGGTACTTTGTTATGTAGTTATTTATCACATTAAGTTTCAACAAAAAACAAAACAAAAATAAAACAGAATGGAAGAAAATGATTAACATTAAACCATTCACATAAAATACAACACACATCTGTCAAATAAGGAATAGGATTGGTATGGATGCAAGTGGTGTACGTTCCCAAATTCACAACATTAAATACACAACATCAAATTGCACATAGAATAGACAATTCCGAATGAACTGATGCATCCAATAAGTGAATCGGTCGACGAAGTTTTTTTATTTTGTTTTGTCATTTCATTCGGAATGTTGTCCGGTCTGCGTGCGGCGACATCGAATTTGCAATCTCGGCTCGCACCTGTATTTGTTCGAATGGTACTTCAAAAGTAAATGACTCGTTGTAATAGGGATTCAGTGTACATTTCTTGATACTCGTCTTCTTCTTCTTGAGACGTTTGCCGTTTTGCATGAGTGCTATCTTTACGTACGGATCTGTTGTGCAGGAGCGGCGGGACCGGATATGAAAAAGAAAATGTATGTATTAGATAAATGTAACCCATACGCAAAAATAGATAATAATGGTTATGGATAACGTAATGATTTATTTTCGTAGCTCCGCTCATTACTCTGTGCGATTATGTCGTTTGTGTGAGTTTCTAAAGATATGTAATGGTGATTTTGATTGTCTGTCTGCGAGCTTTCGGGAACACAGTGAAATTTATTCAAATAATACTCCAACTATAAATACAAAAATAGTCTAAATTCATTATAATTAGGCAGTTCATTGATAAGCGTGTCTCTATTTTAACTTCAAAATGAGTAAGATTATTTAAATAAGCATAGTATAAGTTACTAATAAATGTAAAGGTGATAGCAGTTTTATACTTTTGTATATTGTATGTGATGAAATTAAAGGCAGTGTTCTATATAAGTAGTAAATGATAAATAACAACATAATATTCAGCCCTGTGACCTACTGCTTCAAATGTGTATCTAGACATATCTTCATAATACGAATGACAATAAACATAAATAATTACTACATGCGTTAAATAAAATAATGAGTGACTCTTCTATCCTAAAGTAAATTAAATGAAAATACACACCGTCATGTAACAATAATATTATTGTTTGAATATTCAAAGTAAACATTACCCTAAAATCCCTGTGAAATTAGATATTAGTGTTATCAGTGTATTGTATATAGCCGAGCACGAAACTGCAACGGTTAGCGATAGCAAGACAGCGAGGTCACCTGATAGGCCACCGACGTCCATTTTCTTCAGGTTCTTGGCTTCCAGAATTACAACTGTGAGTTTGCCGGCAGTCGGTACATATCGCAATGAGAAACAAATGTCTCCCAGCTTGTTGTCCTGTAACATATACATAAACTAGTTAATTGCTGTTTTAAAAATAAATCTATAAGAAATTGATATCTTCAACAGGGAAATAGGTTAGATAGGAAGATCTATTTTAAAACAATCAGCTTAGATTTTTTAAATTACACTTTTGTTAATGTAGAAACTTACACCTCATATGTACATTAGATTTCGTTAAATCCTATATTTATTTGAACCCCGATAGTGCTTTGGACATTTTCTACAGTGGAACTCATTGGGTGTGAAAGTATACATACGTGGATAATAAAAGGGGAAAAGTAGTGTAAGGAATACTAATAGCGTTCAGAGTTCGGGTTTGAAAGCTTTTTGTAAAACATAGAATAAATGATATATGGGCCATAAAACGCGGCTTAGGGTGGATCAGGGCACTCAAATCTCGTTACACGAAACAAAAATAAATGAACATAACAATAGCTCCGCGTAGTCACCTAAAAGCGTATTTATGGTCATTGGATTGGCGGCGCAGTATTTCGGTTAAGCCAAACACAATTTTTAATAAGTTAATTGAGATATGTTATGTTTGCAAAACTGAAACACTATTCCGACATACGTGCTCAGGACGCATAGCTCAAAACAGTTGAGATAGCCTCAAACGGAATGGAGTTTGCATCTAATCATACGCACATTTGACGAACACGTTCATTGCGTTACATATAACGTTTTAGCACATAGATAATTTCATCTAAGAACATGAAATTAAACACGATACATACACTTTTTATAAAACATTTCTATAAGACAAACAAAAATAAAAATGGGTACATCAACGTTCATATCAAACCTAAAATTAAGCAGTCATATTTCGCTGAGAATATATAGGTATTATATTGTTAATAGATTTATTGTTGTCATTACGATCTGTTGCCGAAATGAAGCCAATTATCAATTTTTGTAACACCCAGCTCAGATCATCATTAAATATACGTGCTCACCTTTAAAGTCCTTAAGTCCTCCCGGACTAAGCCTATGTGTGTATTATAAAATAAATGATGTTACCTTACAAGACATTCCCTACTCTGCAAAAAAGACTAACCATTTTAGGAACAGATCGCAATTAGCTAATCTAATAGTCCACATATACACACACATATACAATTAAATACCTATAAAATAGAGAAATTATTCCATTGACTTTGTCAAATTTATAGTAGATAATGTTGAAATTTGCGTTTTGGGTTCGATAATTTCTTTATTTTTGGTTATAGAAAGTTTGCACATAAATGGAAGTAGACACTGAAACACATCAATCTAAACATAGACACATTGCAACACACAGAGACGATGAAGTGTATAGAGCTCTAAGCGTTTCGTTAGGTGCTTGAATTGTGTTCTTTGAGGAGTAAGAATCAGTAAAGACGACATGACGTATTGACATATTTGAGAACACTATCCAATGTTACTTTGAATCTATAAAACATGTTATTAAGCTTCGTCATAGTTGTATTTCGTTACGCATCTGAGTCAGAAACATCATGATCTAAAAATATGTAATTAGTTTAATAATAAAAAACTTTAAAATAGATTTTAATGCAAAGTACCAACATCAAAAGTAGGCAGCATGTTTTTTAAAATTACTATTTCAAATCTACTGTGCGCTCTATTAAATAAGAATTGGTAAGTAGGTGAAAGCGATGTCCGTTAAAAATTACATTAAAAACTGTTTTAAAAATTGACATAGAGCAGTAAAAGTGTACTTACTGACAGTAGGCTAAGTTTTTGTACGGTAAGAAATTGTAATTAGTTCACTTACAGTTGCGTAACAAAAAAGCTTATTGAATTAATGACTCATATATGAATTTATATTACAATCTGTCTATGTATATCATAATTAGTTTGTTAGTAATACCATGCAAATGCTTCGGTTACGTGTTACAGGTGATTATTAAGTTGGCACTTTGTCTCGTCACTGCAATCTCTAACTGCAACAGATTTGTCATTATTTTATCATCATGATTAAGTACCATATATATTTTTAAAATATCAATAATTTTATAAAGAAGGTACTGAAAGAGTACCCAAACAATCAAGTTTTGGATGAAATAAATGTAAATGTAAATATGTAAAATGTTTGTTATAACTATGTTATTGTGATGCCAAAATATAGCATTGTTTTTTTTATGAGTTGAACATTGACTGCTGTCCTCTAAATATAACACAGGAGCTGCTATTTATTAATTTAAATCTTCTAGTTTATATTAGAGAACAACATTTTATGAATAAAGCACTATAGCTTAACAGTGAGATCCACAAAAAACATATAGCCAATTGTTACGAAGTACAAAAATATCCCTGAGTTGACATTACATTTTGGAAAGTACTTTTGAATTTTTGGTTCATTGCTCGAATTGTCAATTCAGAGAAGGAACGAATATAACAAATAAACGTTCATGCATCATTCCCCAGCCGCAATATAAAAATAAAAACAAAATGTTGGATGGTTATAAAAAAACAAAAGAAAATATAATATGGTATAAATTGGTATGATAGGTGATAAGGTTAAGGTGAATACTTGTTGACGTGGATTGTTTTTTTTAAATGATGCCTCCTATGTCCTAAGAACCTATCCATATAGGTGTATTCCGGTATTTTTTTGCATTAATATTAAAATATTTGATTCAAGTTTGTTCACGTTTACAAGTGGTGAATTTTTAATATACCAATTAAATCTTGATGTGTCTCAAAATAATACTTACGTGAATGATCATTTCGTTTTTGAAGCGGCATGCAAGATTGTTCAGGACACAATCAAACACAGCCAAGCAGAGCAGAGAAAATATGGAGAAAAAGAGAAAAACCAAGTAAATACATTTTTGCTGTCAAAATTAATTTTATCAGAAAATAAATGACGAATTAATCCTCAATGAGGCGCCTTGACTTCAATGCACTGTAGTATTCAAATGCTATGCTTGTGATGAGGCATAACCAGAGTTAGGTTATTCGGTTGAAACAAAAATATTATGGTCAAGGTTCCTCTGTTAAAAAAGTGCAATAAAATTTTAAAAATGTTTATATCATCCTTTCAAAAAGCGAAAGGGCAAATTTATTAGAAATTCCGAATTAGATAATGGTGAGAGCTGAACGTTCGTTGAGCATTAGATATGAACCTTAGTGAGAAGGTAATGATATACCTTAGCGTGATGAAAGGGATATTTTAAAAGGATGATATTTTTTATAAAAATAATGCTGTTCTGCCAAAACACAAATTAGAATGAGAGAAAGTTAACGTTGAGGTCAGTGTGTAGGTAAGTAAATGTTGAAAACGTATGTGTTAGTAGTTATGTGTGTTTTGCCAGTCTAGCCTAAGCTAATAAAAAAGATAAAGTAGTATTTTTTATTGATACTTTAAAACGTATCAGTTTCTGTTGCAATCTTATTGCTAAATCTGTGCATTCATGGCATTAATGTAGATACCTAGTATATTTTTTCGTGAAAAGGCTGTTGATGTGACCTGGGTGTAACTGTTAACACTAGTTAACTTTACCAATTGCATTTTTTTGCAACGAGCCATCGTTGTTGAGATGTACTACAAGTGAAGAAATAGGCTTGTGGCCCAAATTATAAAAAATGTTACTGATAGTGTTTACATTAAAACGATCATGACCTTTTACGATATAAAACATTTCAATATTCTTTATTAATAAGCCATAATATTAAGAATAGAAGATATTTTATACACGTATGGATCTGTTTTTTAACTATATTGTAGGTTAAGCTGTTACCACAAAGTGTAGAGGTGTTGGATGCTGAAAAGTAAAGCCGTAAAAATTATGATACAAAGCACTATAATACTGAAAAGTTAGTTTAATTACGTTACTATCAACTTGAAAGTAAGGAAGTAAGTTTTGTTAACGTTTGTAAAGTATAAGCGAAATGCGGTCCCTTAGCTTCTGTGCTCAGTATGAACCGACTTGTTACTGTTTGCACACAATCTCTTGTGTGATTAAAGCTGGCATCTGTTTGGAGGTTGTGTGTGATTATCCGCACCTGCCCGCCTTCTCCTTCAACGCTCTGTAGCTCGCGCCACTCCTCGATGGTCTGCGCCAGGTCTACTTGGCATAAGGGCACCTTCACCTCACCAATCTGGTCATGTTTCGAAAACCGATCGAAGTCGAAGATCGCGAACACCAGCGTTTTGTTCATTGCGTCGGCGTACGGCACATTCTGGGGATTTCCAAAAATTAATATTGTGAGTAGTAACAAATTTTGTTGAAACTAACGATTTTTATAGTATTATTCATTTACCTTGAAGACGAAGGTTTCATTGAATACCGGACTCAGTGTTTTCCGATGGACTTTGGTCTCGAACTTCTTCTTTTTGTCGGGCAGCAGGTACACCTTGACGTAGGGATCAGACGTACCGCCCATGTCCAGCGCTGGCAGTTCCTCCGCTTGAATGACGGTTACTGATAGACTGTTGCTATTAAAGTCGTATTCCAGCTGCAAATCAATAAATAATCAATCAGAGTGTGCCTAAACTGTCACTGATTCATGATAATGGAATGGAGTATTGAAAGTTAAATTTGGATTAATGATAAAAAAATGTAGTATCTATAGGTTTTGGCTAATTAGTTTCCAATGTTCTTTAAAAACATGGATATTAAAAATATTATTCACAATCTAAAAAAATCTAATGTTTCTATATTCGTGATATTAAAATTTAACAAAGGAGTATGAAAGTAACTGTCATCTGAGAACATAAAATAAATCGGTTCTATAAGACATGCGACAAAAATGGTTCTCTTCGGATAAACTGGAACGATGATACGATTCTAATTAATGAAGTCAATTGAACTGTATATATGTGGTTGACAAATAAATAGACAGTTGCGTTCAAACCGTTTCTGGTAAGCTGGGCGCTTCAGTTCTAGAGATCCGAGCTCTTGGCGAAATACCTGAGACCCACCTTATACTGGAGCTTGCCTAGCTTCTGCTCCTCTTTCTTTCCATCTCCGTCGTCAGGCTCCTCCGCGTTCTCCGTCAGCTCCTCCATGTCCGGCTGAACCTAAATGCACGTCCCGCGGCAAATTTCACATGAATATCGTATATCTTAATAGTTAACATGTTTTATATATCATATTCCTGGATCTTGTGATCCTGAAAAAGGTTTGATACAAATCCTTTCTTGACAGTAAATGCAAAAAAACTAACCCAAAATTCATGTTTGTGGGTTTTGTAGTTCCTGAGATTACTTTGCCATTCAGTCAGATTTATCATTTTTCTATAGTACACGAGCTTTTCAGCTCTTTCCAACTGTTTGAACTATATGGAGTTGTTGAAATGATTTTGTTTTGGGTATTTTGGTGAGTTTGACTATTTTGGGTATTTTGGTGAGTTCGAATTCAAATAAATGTTCTAGCAATGATTTTAAATTAAGTTTCTAGACTTTTTCGAATGGCTTTTAAACGTTGTAGCTCATTTCTTATAATAATGGTATGATTGGCAATATGCCACTGTATAAATCGATTCATGAAGTAACAGTAGGTATGTGGTATACATGATCAAACTTATGCCCGTCAAAACAGTTCATATTTTGTGTGCAACTCCCAAATGATATACGAAGTGTGTAATTAACTTCTTTGTAACTACGTAACACTCTCAAGTATTAAACTGGGTCATTAGTCTTCTTCAAGTTACGGAATTGTTTGGCTTTTCCAGTTGTGTAGGCATATGAAAGTTTGCAATAAACTTTGGTGGATGAACCAACTTTAAATTACTGAGATTTGCTCATTAAAATAATCTTGTAAAGTTGGTACAGTAACGAGCATTAATATGTAAACCATATAACTCTTAACCCTTTAACAGACAGAACATGTTTGAATGTTTCATTGGTTTTCAATCTTATCTCAATCCAATAAAGTTCATAATGTGGTGGGAATATACATCTTTCTGATTGTGAAAGGGTTAATACAATGGAACAAAACTCAAAACTAGTCATAAGTGTAAACATGTTAATGCTTATGATTGTACGTAGACTAGGAACTCTTTCGTTTCTTCCATTAGTGACACCACAACATAAAACAAAGACATTATTGTAGACATGTTGCGATTAATTTAAATCCCAAGCACATCTGTATTGTTTACATAAAGAAGACGTGTCGTGTTAACTTTTACATTCAGACAAGAAAAATAATAAAAGCAAGAGTGGGACTTAAATGGATCGCAATAAAAGTAACAGTAATCACGATTTCTTAACACAAAATAATAACATAAATAGCAACACGTTACCTTTTCCTTGTATGCTGACCCTAGGAGTTGGACGGACTTGAGGTCGACCCCTTTCATACCCTTCTTGCCATCCTTGGACCGCCTCTTGCGGAAACATCTCCTGATGCAGCAGAAGCATACTCCGAGCACAACGACACCCACACCTTTACAATGAACATTTAGACTTTGATTACTTATCGGGCTCAATAGCGTACCTTGGGAAAGGCATAAGTCCAGTAACGGATAGCGTAGGCTGATGATGATGAGGCTACTTTTACGCAAAATATTTTATGAGAACATTATCATCGTTAGCCTAGAATAGTCCTGCTGCTGGGCTCAAGCTCCTATATAAACGATAGCACAGGGGCATAATGAACCATGGCCCAATATGCTGGCACAATGTGGGTTGGTGGGTTTTAACGACTATCCTAAAACAACCAACAAGACCAACAACTGCTTAACGTGCTTTACGAAGCGGAGTTCGAATTCTAACTTGATTAGGTACCTGACCGGTGCTTTTACAAAATAAGTTATGTTTAGAGAAGGTTGCTGTCTTAAGGATCATAGTTCGATTCGAATCTTGAAATTTGCTTAGGTACTTTCGTTCGAGAATTTTCAGTGTCAAAAAGTCTCCGGTGATTTTGAATGGAAGGAGCGTTTGTAATTGATATCGTTATTGATGTCACGGGTTCAAAAGTCGCAGTCTTCGTTTAATTGGAGTAGTTAGCATTTTGCATGTTCAGTTAACGATAGCTAAAGAACTTATGTTCGTGGTTTTTTATCATTTTGATTTTGGAAGGCGTTCGAATGGTTTTTTTCACGATATAACTTTGATGATGGAAAATTGTGTTTTTCGGTATTTCTTGGCTCACTTGCGTTCGTTGGCAATAAGTATCAAGCAGTCGCCCCAATGATTAACGCGGTTAAATTATCATAATTTTTGGAATTTCTCTTAAATCCTTGCTTAAAAAAAAAATGGTTTGGAAATCACTATCCTTATTTCAGTAGCCGCGGCAATTGCATATTATATCTAGATCGATAAAGTATCCAAAATGTTTTTATTGGTGCATTTATAAAATTTATAAAAAGCTTCTTAAAGTTTTAAAATTACAATTCCAATAAAAAAATTAGTTAAGTAATAATCGCTAATACCATACAATAAGTAACTTATAACAGAAATGCTAAGAAGGTATATTAAGATCAAGAGGAATCTAAGGCTTTGTAATCGACCTTCTAATTATAAAGTTATTTAAGATAATATGAGATTTATAAAAAAATTGATTCGGTACATTGGTACACTCAATTAATATCAATACCAATCTTTATTAAAAGGACGTAATTTAGGAGGACGCTTTTAGTAATTGGATCAGAAGGTCTAATCACGAAAAGCTTATATAAGAGTTAGTTTCCAACATAGGAACCAATTTCTTCCAAAAACATATCAAATTATTAATCAATTAGGTATCGATGTGAATTTCGAGTTGTAATTATTCTTAATTCAAAGAGATCTTCTTATTAAACGTAGCTAGGGTAGTAATTCATTGTTTTCATTGATTCCTTGTCGTTTTAATTTTTTGTTTATTATTTTAAATAAGGATGATTATTATTTAACTTCGTAGATACAATGGAATTGACAGGCCGTTAAGAGCCTTTAAGTTTCAGCATCCGAAACTAATTTCAAATTTCATAATTTTTCATACCAATATAGCACAGAATAACTTGCCAATAGTCAAAGCCAATAAGGAAATTATTTTGAAACTTGAGCTCAGCTTTGAAAGGCACGTTAAGCAGTTTTTGGTCTTGTTTGTTTTAAGATCGTTTTATTGCCGTAGGTCTACCACACTGTTTTATGGTCGTTAAAACCCCCCAACCCTTATTGTGCCAACATAATGGGCCATGATTCAATATGTCCTTGTGAAATATATAAAGGCTCTTTAAACCAAATTCCAAAATAATGTAAAATCCTATCATGAGTGTTTCATTTACACAATTTTTAAGTGTCAATTTTATTACATTCTTGTCATATTATATGTAATATTTAAGAATACAATCCTTTTCATCATTTCACAAATTTTATTCGTTTTAGGACTTTCATCTGTGATTAAGGTGTTCAAATAGCGAGGTATATTACCTACCACAATTATATCTATATTCAAGCGCGCTATGCACTTGTGAATAGCACGCAGTTGCTTACCGACGAGGATGGCGACGAGCTGCCATGTCTCTATGTTCATCTTCTTCGCCAGGTCCGCTGTGACTTCACCCAACGACTCTGTCGTCGGTTCGGGTGTCGTCGACCCCGATCCATTGCTGGTACTTTCTGATGACAACGAAGTTGGGTTAAAAAGCAATCAAATCTAGTATTCTTTATGCACAATAACAGTTCTTGACATAACCTTAGAGGGTTTAAATTACATTGAGGTTTATTTGTTATTATTTATTTAGGTGCTCAAGTTGTCTTTTTTTGCGCTTGGCCTTCATCACACCTGATCGGTAAGTGACGATCATGCCGAAGGTGGAAGCGCGGTGTATTGAATCGCAATCAATTTATCTAGGTATATTGATGTATCAGCTCTCTACAAATCTTTGAGACCTTTTTATAAATTCTCGAGGTGCTCAAGATCTCTTTTTTGCGGTTAGCTTTTATTTCAATTGATAAATGACGATATATGATAGAAAACACTTCATCATCATCATCATCATCTCAGCCAAAAGACGTCCACTGCTGGACAAAGGCCTCCCCCAAGGATCTCCACAACGACCGGTTTTGTGCTGCTCGCATCCAGCGGCTTCCCGCGACCTTCACCAGATCGTCGGTCCACCTTGTTGGAGGCCTGCCCACACTGCGCTTTCCGGTACGCGGTCGCCACTCGAGGACTGCTCCGCCCCAGCGCCCCAGCGCCCCAACGGAAAACACTTCACTCAGACTTAAGTAATAAAGAGGCGGTAAACGTTACAAATATTATAAATGCATGGTGCTTTGAAGCAAAATGAAGGTCATCAAGCCAAAAAGCGTTTTGGAGTTAGACGATTGAGTAGAGCTATTTGTGTTTGATACTGATCCGGTAAAGGTTCTTGCAACTCCAAGGGAATCACGGGTTAGCTGCCGGCGCTGAAGCTTCAGATTTTATGCCTCTATGCCATATGCCCTGTAATACTACTGGATTAAGTACCCTAGAAAACAGAAACACAGCTATGCGATACAATGCTGCTGGTGGAAGAAAGAAGTATTGATGTGGTCGTCATCCAGTCAGATTCTGGGAAGAATCCTACTACCCTTAGACAAAAAGACATTATTTGCTACAACGAATAGCTCGTGTAATAACTCGTGTAGCTAATAGTCAATAGTTGCGTAACCTTTCTTGCGGTTGTGTTGCTTCAGGCGTTCTTTATAAACTTTAGGATTTGAATATTAATATTGTTTCATTGAGTTTACACGTACGCTTCGTACTTATGTAATTTAAACACTTTGTAATCATCTTTTTGCGTTTGATATACTGATGTATAAACATAATACACATCGATGCATCCCCAAGATGATACGCGATGCAATTGAGACTACCTAAATTTCAAAGAAGTAGGTGGTTGGAATTTATCATTTGCTTGGAACATACAAGAAAATGGTAAATTAATTTGTTAATATTATTATTAGTTATTATTATTTTAACATTTTACTTTCCTTTATCCATCATACCTACTGATTATAATCCTATTCAGCAAACACACTGCTAGGTATCAAGCGTTACACTGCGGAAATCCATGACATACAAAATGCAATTAAAATAATTATGTAGTGTTTAATTCTGCTAACTTATTCGTTTATCAATCTTGGATGTAGCACGCAAGCACCAGTTTCAGTCGGCGATCAGCTCTCAATTGGTCAACAGCTTTTGGGAATGCCCCCTGGATGGAGGGGCGAAACACGTGTCGAGTATCGGTGTTAGCATTAATTTGCTCATTCTGCATTGTGCTTATATACTTGTTGCATAGAACTTGTCGCGACCCGATCCGAAACCCTCGGAGAAACGAAATCCGATCCGAAACCCTAGTAGGGGACGGGGACACCCACTAGTGCGCGACGCTGTCCTCTCTAGAAAACTTCTGGCGGTGCTACGTTTCATACGGCTTGAGGAACCTTTTAAGTTTCTCGCTGTACCCAAAAAAGTCCAGTGATGCTGAAAATGCTGCCTGAGGCAATCAGCAGACTCTCTTAAAAAAACAGAACTTTTAGTTTGCTTGTTTGCTTGCATTAATTGCTTTTTCTGCATATACTATATTGCGGGCGGGAGGCTTACATCGCTTGCGTGCGTGCTACACAAGCTTGTAAAACGAATAAGTTAGCGAAATGAACACTACATGCTATTTAATTGCTTTTTTGTGAATGTTAACCCTATACTTGGCAAAGTCTTTTTTTATGGACTTTTATATATTTTTTGTATAAAATGTGTTCTCGTTTCACTTTTCAAAATTTTTGTAAGTTAAGAGTGTCAAATAATCCACTATGCCAAGAATAGGGTTAACTAGTAGGTACCTGGTTCACGCGAAGATTCAGTTGCGGAGACGGTGGCCGACTCCAGGGCCTCCTCCACCACTTCGCGGCGCCATCTCAGCAGCGCTCCTAGTAGCGGCGACATTCCTACGACAAAGGAAACAGACTTCGTAAACACCAGCTCTTGTGTTGAGTGCGAGTGTAGGAGCAGTGCCACCTAGGCACGAACTGCTGTAACTTGTACTGCTGTAACCTTTAATACTTCGATGTCATACCAATTCTCGTTATTATATATATATAGCCAACTAGGTCGAATGATGAGTAAAAGTTACAATAACCGATATTCCAAAATTTTGACTTTTAAGTTTTAATCTAAGGTTGTGTTTATCTGCCATTACAAATAAAAGTGACATAGCAACGGTTTTAAACCAGGTTTAACTTTAGTTTAGTTAATTACACATTTTTAAAAATAAGGTAATTATTTATGTTATTTACGCACACACGCACGCACGCATGCACACTACTAGTCGACTTTAGTACCTATTTTAAAACTATTTAAATAATACTCTTCTACAACCTTAAATACCAATGATATAGTCATTATATAAAAGTCAATATTATGTGAATAAAGTAAGTGCCTACCTAACCTTATCAATAATATAAAGAAGCATAATTAAACAAAAGCTCGTGATATGCATAAATCTGATAGAGATAAGATATTTAGTGATATGCTTCTAAATTATAACCTACGTAGCTCATCATATGGTTCTAATACAGTATGTATTATAAAGGGTATTGTAAAGAGACAATATACTTAAAACAATTAAGGCACATTGTCGATCGAAATGCAAACCAGAACACAATTATCTGTAAAACCCTTGACCTGAAAATTTTAGACAGGGATCAGCGTTAGATGCGGGAGGGGTTTCTTCTTGAGATCAACGAACCATGAAAGCTGAACAGTGTTAAGAATATAATATGTAAATGTATAATTTGTAATTGTTATTTTTTATACATACTTATATTTACACTTAAACACGTACCTATTATGTAAATTTTTCGCTCAGTTTCAAGCACATTCCATTAAAGTCGATAACCAAAATGGGACCTACTTCAAAATGCAACAAGATTTATATTTTTATTGTTTGTGATTCAGCCTCTTAATGTCTTACTCACAGGGTGAAATAGATTAGGAAGCCATTGGAAATACTACGACATATACTAGAGCTCTTGACACCTTGTCGATAGTAAGTAAGGCAACAGAATTTATTAAGGTTGGCCATTCTTATTCTTTTATACATTTTTCAGTGTTAGGTTTTACTTAATTGCTAATATATGCTTTAATGGCTTAAGTTATATATAATTGATTTATTTTATACAACAGTTTGAATTCGTCAGATCATTGGTCACTATATCGAAATATAGTCGTACATATAAACGAGTAAGTAGCTATAAGTATAGAAGTACATCGAATGATTTTATGAAACGAAAGTATATTCCTATAAAGGGAGAATACAATTTTGTATGAGTTTAATCTCTAGTTCGAAGGCAGCACCGATACCACGGGTGTTTTAAAATGCAGGACGATGGGGGAAAATGTTGTTCGTTATGGTCATGGCGGACGTTTCCACCAGACGTTCACTATGATCATCTACTGACCTTCTGCTTGATGCCCAGGCGGAGGACTTGTCGCGGTATTCCAATTCCAGCTGTGTCAGTCACTTATCACGGGTTTGGGACATTTCTGTCTAATATTGTAATCGGACGAGGGTCCGTACTGTACTAGAGCTAGGATGGCGGAGGTGCGCGCGCAACCGATCGATTGCCGCTGCGCGATGCGATGCCTCCGTCGCGGTGCCAGCCAAGAAACAGCGTTTACGTCACCCGTTGCGTACATTGAAGGGTCGCTTATGATGCCAGCCTTTGAATGGGCGTTGAACAAGTTGAAACGTCAAATGTATAGCGATAAATTTTGGAGTATCGCTTGCGACGATGCGATGTGGCGAACGCTAAAGATTTTGTTGCAAACCGTCCGCTTTTCATCCGAGGAGCGTGTTATGTTCACATTAAGTAGGAATGTAATTAATTTTTCTTTCAACTTGTATTTTCTCATTTAAGATGCTTTTATCTTACTTACTCGTCATCATACGGGTTAGCATAGTAATATGGTTCCTTTTATACTAATCCTGAATTTTCTCTCTTCTATTAATTAGGTAGGTATATACACCAGCAGAACCCATATATTTGCATCAATTTAATGTTCTATCGAATCTCAAACTATACGATGCATTGTTATACTTATCTGTTTTTTTATTAAACACAGGAATCCTATCTTTTACATATTCACATTTTTGATCGCCGATCACACGTTGACTATTTTAATTAAGTATATGTTTTAAATGTAAACTGGTTACCAAAATATGAATATACCAAAATATATAAAGAAAAATCAAAACAACTGAAAATCATGACGAGACAGTCCGGTCACAATACCAACGAAATTCTAATGATTATTATTACGAAGTAAGCTTATAAGTTTTGAAGCTGAAACCCTCGAAATTGACGTTGTAAAGTACAAAGTGTTTACTTATCATAAAAAGGAAGTATCGTTGCAACTGGCCGTCAACACGATCAAACATTTTGAAATCGACGCAAAATTCCATGTAAATAAAAAGCGAAAACAAATTAGAATTGGTGCACCCTCGACTTATACCTCATTTGAGACATGTCAAGGTGACCAAGAAAGCTGAATACACTATGAAATCTATTTTATACATACGGAAGGTCTTACTGACTAAAGATTGCAGGAATTTACATGCGGTAGGTTGAAGGTAAATTGGGATTTTTGAAAACTTCCTCGGGAGCACGGAATACAGGTGCTTACGCAGACGAAGTCGCGAGTGGTTGCTAGAATTATATACTGCGTACGACTATTAGTTCCAAGGGCTTGAGACACGCAGACAACTAGCAAAGCAAATGGAATAAAAAATCAAAAATGTTGAAAAATATTCGATTGTAAACGGTGAAACGATAAACGATTAAAAATATTTAAACTCCATGTCATTATTTTTGATAGCGACAGTATCAGATTTAAACTATGTTTACCTTAAGGTCCACGTTTTGAAATAACAGGCTGTGTTTGCACAACTTTAAGTGAATTAAAATTGCTGTTGTTCTGCCTTCAAGGGTAATATTTAAAGTTGGCTAGACACTGCCCTCTGGGAAATCTTTAGATTGCCTGGACGCCTACGCTACGACTGCTACATTATAAAGTGATATAACTGATCAACGCCTGGCAGACTGTTTATTTAAAATGATTTAATTCGTATAATCCTATCCTACAAATACTATAAATGAAAAAGTGTAGATAGATTTAAAGTACAAAAATAATTATTAAAGGAATTAAGAAAGTAATCACGGATGTGTGTGATCATGATTGTTTAAAAAGTCTATTTGATATTTGTCTGTTTGTTGTAGAACTAATGTCGTAGTATGTATGTCGAAGGTCAGATCTAAGGCGGCAACGGCTGAACGGATTCGGGCGACATTGAGACAGAGATCATTTTTTGGATTTAACAATCCAAGCTATGATAGGATAATTTTCTTGCCGAAAAAACATACTACTCTCTTAGGCTTTCACCTTGTAATAGACTGAATTAATGAGCGTAGTTGCCTCGAGCGGAACCTTGTTTCATCTAAATGATATCATAATCTTGTCAAAATCCTTGCTTGCAGAGTGTAAGGGTATGCTAGCATCAATTAGTTTCCTTAAGATTTTTTTCATATTTTTAAATAGATTTTACCTCGTTACCAGTATCTATTATAGAAATGCGTATCCAACTTTCGTAGCCAAACAAAACCTGAATTAAATATGAAGTTTGAAGTGTCATGAAATTTCTTCGAATGCTGTACTGAAATAGTTTCATTGCAGGAATTGTGAATTGTGTTGAATTGTCATTCGTGTCATGAAAGATACCTATTCAGATCATCTTAATCATCGGCCTATATAAGTCCAGTGCTGGACATAGGCTTCACATAGAAAAAAAACACTGTCTGATTGGCGAGTCACAAAATTAGAAATAAAAATCTATAAGTAAGTAGGTAAGTACCTGAAGTATAACATACCAACACAAAATATATCCGACTTGTGTTTTATATGTCATATAGCTTTTTAATGATAACCCCAACGCAACAATTTTGATGTCTTTTTTAACATTATATTATTTATAGGAACCTCTATTTATCAGTAGATACAGAAATAGACTGATTAGAAGAGCTAGCATTTCACGCTTTCCCATAGGATTGCTTTATGGGATCGTTGACTTCCCACGATCTCGGCATTCGGCATTTGGAGCGAAATTGTGATATTAAGCTACAATTAATTGCCGCTACTAATTTTATGCAAAGTCTAGTTTACTAACAAAGTAACCGTTCATACATTTCCGAAATAACTTGATGTGAAATCCACCAGAGGACCTCGATGGCGCAGTAGTTAACGCACCCGGTCTGCGAGTGCTGAGGTTAAGCAACTTTCGCAAGGGCCGGACATCGGATGGGTGAACAAAAATGTGTCATCTCGAGCTCCTCCCTGCTTTGGAGGGCACGTAAAGCCGTAGGTCCCGGCTGCATTAGCAGTCGTTAACAACCACCAATGCGCACCGGGCCTGCGTGGTGGGTATGACCTGTTCTCCCTTTCCATCCACAGGGCAGGCTCGAGCCCCAGCAGTGGGAACATAAAATGCGCTGATGATGATGATGATGTAATCCACCTAATGTTGGAATATTTGGAATATCTGTATTTAGTCTCAATCGAACAGGTTCAAAAGCCTATACCTTCTATGAACGGTTATGCCTATGCGAAGTACAAAATTGAAAGATTTTATTTTAATATGCGATTATATTTAATTAGTAAATAATACAGGTTCGAACAAATGTATCCGCTATTTTTTAAATTAATTTTGCTGTCGACAAGGTTTACTTGTATTCCATAAGATTGACAACGTGAAAACTAAAGGAGAAGTCTTGGACCGATTCCAACTGATGTTGGTGGGTGACGCGTGACCTTGAATGATGGAAGGGTGCTCGAAGCCAGCCGGCGCGCAGGGCTACCAACTGTCACAAAATAATATCAGACTGTCGATTTTTTAGGCCTGTCACAAAATGCTATGAGTGTGCTATGAAGTTATTTCTAACAATCAAAGTTACTGTTTCATAGTATGTAATAAATAGTTTTATACTGTCCCACACCTGGGCAAAGGTCTCCACCATCATAAGGTGGTCGAAGCCAACCGGACGGCTGGGCTATCAACAGTAAATACTATTACAGACTGGATAATTTACGATTTTGCTTCTAACAATAATAGTTAGTTTCATAGTATAGTATAACATAGTATACGTACCTAAATAAGAATATTTCATAGAATTTAAAAATATTACAACTTACTGATAATATTTGATCAATTTTATAATATACTTACCGTTTTTTTTGATATTTTTAGAAAATAATAATTTATTTAATGAAGTACTAAGTGAGATAAATATTTAAAGAAAAATACTTAAAACAAAAAAAAGAAACATAACTTAACTGAACTTAAAAAAAACCAAAGAAATAAAAATAGCAAATTAAAAACTAAATGCCTATAAATAAAAAATGTCTTCCAACTGTGGGCTCACGGGAACGGTCCCAAAAATGCTGGCAACATTGCCCCTCTGAATTACCAAGCTAATACGCTGGCAGAGGTAGCTGCCAGCCTTCTTGTCACCAGAGGCCTCAATAAGGCGAGCACTTAGCTCTTTAACAAGTTGCCTTGCCTTCGGCCCCCATGGACCCATTGTTTCCACCGCAAACGGAACAAATAGATAATTACGACCCAGGTTCGCGTATTTGTGCCGTTTGCGATTTTCAGCGCTTACCGCAGCAGCCCCCACATGAAGAGAAGTGGCGCGAACATGCAAGAGATACATTACGCATACCACTGCGCTTGAGAAGACGAAGACTTCGGGATTTCTCCATGTGCTAAACCTAATCTATTTCTCTGGCTCAATACGGCAAGTTATTGAGTTTTAACGCTGTAGATAACAGCTGGAACCAACGGTTCTACGTGCCTTTCGAAGTACGCATTAGCTCCGTAGAATAAAATTTGCTCACCGATCCTGTGGATCCTGCATTTCAAAAGTTTTTTAACTTTCAAGATCGCGTCCAACAATCGCGTGAACCCGCTGCGCCATGAAGCTTCTCTATTTAGTAGAAAGTTTTTATTATGAATGTAGTGGGTACTATTAGGTACTTATTCTGTGTTATTATTATGATTTAAGTAAAACATAGTTGACAACCCTAAGTCAGCTAACAAAAGTAATATGAAGGGCAAGGGAAAGTAATATGAATTTGGGGACGTGGTTAATATATAGTGGTGTTAGTTATAGGTTTCCATTGGAGTTAAATATGGCTCGATGGTTCCACACGAAGGTTGTCTACCCAATATTGTTTATAAGCTGCATACATGCAACTTTATTATATAAAAAAAAACTTAGTCAACAAAACGTAGACATTAAAAATAACTTTATTATTAATGTACTGTTAAAACTCGGAGTGCCTAGTGTAAGATTTGTTAACTATTCGTATTTATTCGATTACGTTTACAAAAACGAAAATTTGTATAGCAAAATTTTTACTCTTGTACCTACGTCGCCAGAAGGCGCTGCTTCAACGCCATACAAATTTTTGTTTTCGTTAACGAGATTTAATGTCAAATGAAACTCATACTATATAGGCAGTTAGGCACACAGTAGTCTATCATGATCAAAGCGATCAAACTATGTTTTTTTTTATTTATTGCATGACGCTTTTATTTTATCGCAACTGATGGCAAGTGATAATAAAGTTGACGATGGAAGCGCACTTCACCCAGAATCCTCAATCATTGAAGAACTGGCATCTTATCTCTAAACGGTCGAAACACAATAACCCTACTAATATTGCGGCTTTGAATAAGATGGTGAGAGCTAGCTAGCCAGCTAGCTACCGAGTACCCCTTTAGAAATCGAAAGCGGGACCTCGTTTCAAGTTGGTGGTTTAAATCACAAGACTGCCGAAGTAACTCCATTATTATAGTTAATTCGTTCAAGCTGTTACGCATTTGCTAAACGTGGAATCACCTCAGTAGTCCGACGTAGCTATAGATAATGAACCACTATTTGTGGCAGGGCATTGATTCAGCTTTTTCTAAATGTCTACAAACGTGTGACCCGATTTTGATAATTTCCCTAGTGTCAAAATCATTTACTTACACTATTGAGTCGAGTTCGAATTAGCGATTGAAGGCCTTGACATCATTCTCCGTTTAGCTGCCGATGCCTTCATAAAGTATTATGGTCATTTGGGATTCAGTTGAACCAAACTACAATCCCTCAATCTCAGAATTAATAAGCTGTTTGTGTTGCCACACCGTAAAACCAAATTTAGACGGAGCTCACCGCTTGCTTCCACGTGTCTGCGATATTTATAATAGACAGCTCTATATTAGATATTTCCGTTTCATATTAAAAATTGCAGATCATTGTTAACCATGCATCAAGATATTTTATCGTTTATCCTTAAGTTAAGCAATATACATTGTTTTTAAGTTCTCATTCTTAAGATTTATCGAAATGAACCAATTAAGTGCATGCTGTGCTCGTCAGTCATTGGTTGTGCTATTATACTTACGTCATAGATTATTTGATAAGTAAAAATCTTGTAACAATTGTTGACGAACCAATAAAAAAAACTATACACAATTGAGATAGACAACAACAACCATTAATATCAAAACATAAGTAAACATTACATTACTTTACAGTCACAGTTCTTCAACGCATTAATCATTTTTTATTTGGTCTAAACACGAGTTTCTGTCACATTAAAGATGAAGAAGAGTAACGCTAAAACTTTGCAGACAACAAGGTGCCTCAGACATGCGAGAATGTAAAAAAAAGACAACTTTTGGTTTATTTTGACGTAGGAAAAAGAAAAAATCACTCGCTGTCACGGGTTACCTACTTACGTAGACGAAGAAGCCACAGGCGGTTGGCTAGTTTATAAATAAGCCTTGCCTATCCTGAACGGATCCTTAGTATTTGTAAAAATGTTCAGACGGATGTCGATGACGTAGCGTTGTTGTCGACAGTCAATAAGGCTCACTTTGCCTTACAAAATAAGTGGAAGTGTTGACTAAATTGGAGTCGGATACAACCTAACAGAAGCCGTGCAGAAGCAGGGCCTGTCCGGTTACCTGAAGTTGCAATTTCGGTTCAGTTAGTAGACATTTTTAAATTGTATTTTGTGCGATATGAATTTGATGTACCTTGGTACACACGCCTGCACATCAGATTATTACAAACTGACAAATTTCTTCAATAGGCTTGAATAATGAATGAAATGTACATGGTATACTAGCTTTTGTTCGCGACTTTGCTCACGTGGGATACACGACTTGTGTTTATTCGTAATAAAAGTCAAACTTATTAAAGGTAAATATCATAAGGGGAAAAGTAGTAAGGGTTTGACAACTAAATATGTCTCGTCATTCATTTTTTATCATTATAAAGCCCATCCATGCGAGCTAGAATTAGTAAAAAGTGTCTAACACAAAACAACGTAATAAAGATCACTCTGTATTAGTAATTTTGGTCCGTTTTGAAACCTCTTGTACAAATTGTCATCCCCTACTTAAGGGATCATTTTCCAAAAATCCGAAAAACTTTATAATTTATAACCAGGCCAAATAGCAAAATTTAAGGAATGACAATTTTTTATACAAACTTTGCACCCTTATGTCACCCCTCTAGGGAAGATTTTTCGAAAAATGCAAAAACACGACCCTCTTTATTTTTATTGAAAAATCTATAGATCGATTAAATTTTTCATTTTTATGAAAATACTTTAAAAATAACAGTTTCCCCAAAAAAACCTTCCCTTTTTTACACCTTTAAAGGAAAATTAACGAAATTCCTGAGACATGTCATTCTTTATTTCGTTTCAAAAAGCCAAATACCAATTTTCATGTATTTTACTTCAAAACTGACGGGCTTTCATACAAACTTTCACCCCCTATTTGACCCCCCTTAGGGTATGATTTCCTTAAAATTCTTTCTTAGTGGCTGGTTACGTCACTCAACCTACCGTCCAAATTTCATCTTGGAAGTCCTACGGTTTCGGCTCGGCGATGATGAATCAGTCATTCAGATTATATGTATATACTTAGAATGGTTGAGCATTTATTGAAGAAATTTGATAATTTTGGTAATAGGTTGATGTGCAGGCGACTGTACTATATTAATATTTATTAGTAATATTTCTATAAAAGCGACTTTTATCCAAAAATCAAGGGTAAAACCATAATAATAGTAGTAGTAGTAGTAGTAGTAGTAGACAGTCTCAGACTTGTTTTTCTGTCAAATAATTCGTTATTTGTTTAAACTGATAAACAAGTCACGCTTCTACGTAATTGTTATCAGAGATTTATATTTAAATAAATATTTGTGACGACTCAATAATGTGCTTTTTGTTTTTCATCTTTATCATTCAGTCTATTGACGTCCTACTGTTACGACTTCCCACATAGTTCATTCACCGGTAAAAATGCCACCCATGTATCGATACCCAGCATACCGTAATTTTTTTAACCGGTATTGTCGTTTGACAGATGTATCGATACCATTTTTTTAACGGTTATCAAAGCCCTGGGCTCAGTGTATGTTGGTGGGTTTTAACGATTGCCGTCTAACGACAACGACTGGGGCCAGTATACCTCTACGCTTAAGATCAAGATATTTTGAAATTAAATTAAGAAGATGAAATAAATCTTTATTCAATAATTCTAGTAAACATATTAGTAAACTTAGTATTAAATTATTTTACCTACCATCCATTCAGGACGTCTTTTAACTGCGCAGAAGAACGGGCGCAAGAAACAGCTCAGCTTTATATAAAGTAGCGACATTTACAAAATTATATGCCGTTACCAAATTATGCTACAAACAAGTTTACAATGACTTAAAAATATTTCATTAGAAATACCTGTTGGAGTGATTGGAGCATTTTTAAACCCATGCTATTTGTCTTCTGGGTAATCAGACACTTTATAATAAGCTTTTTTATAACGCTTATCTTTAATGGTCGTTTTCAATTTATTAATATCAAGTTTTGGAATTGTATTTCGGGTAAAAAAAAAAAAGAAACCTGTAAAGATAGTTGTATGCAATTATAAATAAATAAATAAAATTTTTTAATTTGGTCAACCATTTTAATGACCTAGCATTGCGATGTGACTTAATTTTCACGATCGCAGGCCGAACTCCTAGGCACTGTGACAAAGAGCTACAGGGTTGTAAACGTATTATTTATAGATGTTAGGGTAGTGGCGCCAGTGTTTGACAAGAACTAGTGACCTTTATTAATCATTACTAGTGGTTGCCCAGTGGTCGAAATTCGACCGTAATTTTTAAATTAAGGCTGCACGGTTTGTATCATAAGCAATGAAAAATTAAAAAGGCAGAATGTGAGTTTGGTTTGGCACTGACACATTTCGGCCACTCCTCTTCCATTTTTGAAATTTTTGAAAAATTTATCAAACAATGTTTATTTATTTAATGTATTTTTATGCATAATTAAAAAATAATAATAGCATTCTGTACTCCTTCTCTAAGTAAACTATAAGTGTGCGAAATTTCATACTCCTCCGTCCGCGCAATTTGCTTAAAAAGGGATCTAAAGATTTCGCTTCACGTATTAATGTCTACTAGTGGTCGCCCAGTGGTCTATATTTATGATATACATTCTATATATATTAATACGTTAAGCAAAAATGTTTGTACCCATTTTTACAAAAATTGCGCGAACGGAAGAGTATGAAATTTCGCACACTTATAAGTAATTTATATAGAGCAGGATTGCAGAATGTTAATATTTTTTTTTAATTGTGCATGAAAAATACATTAAATCAATAAAACAAACATTACTTTACATTACACCATCATGTATTTGACACACACGCATATAATAATATACTCTTTTTCAAAAATTTTAAAAATGGAAGAGGATCGGCTGATATCTGTCAATACCAATCCAAACTCACATTCTATCTTTTTAAATTTTTCATTGCTTAGGATACAATCCGTGCAGCCTTAAAAAATTACGGTCGAGTTTCGACCACTGGGCGACCACTAGTATAAATAAATAGGGGTCAGCCACTGATTTGTGATTTAAGCGACAGTTAAATACAGACCATCTGCTTCCTATAGCTGTCATCCAGAATTTCAATAAAATTCTATGTATATATTATGTTTTGGCGTCGAAAACTAGCGAACATTGGTGCCATTGGATATATGAATATCGCGTTCTTTAGTCTTAATTCGATATGGTATCGAGGCAAATAAAATAAACAATCCTCCAATAGCGAAGAGATAAGCCCCATCAATTATTTCTAGACTTCTCAGAATCCTCTGAAACTGAACGCGAGTGTCAATAAGCTCAATTAAGGATCGTTTATCGGCTTTGAGGTCAATCTTCTTAGATCGTCTAGTTAGTTAGCGCAGTCTAATTGAAATAAGATACTTAGTAGATTTTTTGCGTCCCTTTTAAAGTTTGTAGCATTTATCAATGTGTATTCATAGTGAAGTTACCCGAAAAAGGGGGTAGGTAGTTGACTACTTTTTTAATGGCTTGAGAATACAGTAAGAAATGGTCCAAATAGTAAGTAAATAGCTTATGTACTGTCCCACTGCTGGGCAAAGGCCTCTATCATTGAAATCAAGTCATTGATGGGTATTGGCTTAATCACCACGCTTGCCAAATGCAGGTAGGTGATCACAAACAGGGGCTATGCGTCGAAAAATTGATCCTAGGACCTTCGGGTTGGGCCGATCGCTTAGCCACCGAGGCTACCCGCGAGCTTAACGCGAGGCGAGGCCAAATAAAATTATTTATTTATTTCATTTACCTGTTATTTACTAGTGGACCGGGCGGACTTCGTACCGTTTTGACAGTTTCAAAAGTCTGTCAAAATTTCAATAAAAAAGTATAGGGAAAAAAACTACCAAATCACACTATAATTATTATAAATGCGAAAGTTTGTGTGTATCTGTGAGTGTATATTTGTTGCTTCTTCACGCTGCAACGGATGCATGGATTTGTATGAAATTCGGCATACAGATAGTTTATAACCTGGATTAACACATAGGATACTTTTTATCCCGATATTCCCACGGGAACGGGAACCACGCGGGTGAAACTACGGGCGACCGCTAGTAGGTTATATTCTCAACATCAAATCCAAGACCTAAGTAAGTAGTAAATTGTGGAACCAAATATTGAGAAAAGGTATGAGTTTCATTCCCGTGGGAATATCGGGATGAAAACTATCCTATGTGTTAATCCAGGTTATAAACTATCTGTATGCCGAATTTCATCCAAATCCATTCATCCGTTGCAGCGTGAGAAGCAACAAATATACTTACACACAAACTTTCGCATTTATAATATTAGAGTGATAGCTAGCTATGTGGTTAAAGAAAACATTATAGACTGAATTTGATTGAAAAACCTTTCTAGTTACAGACACGGCTTTTTCAAGTTACGGATAATTGTATTGACTTACTAAGTAAGTAAATGTAAATATTTGTGATAACACTGGACTAAAGATAGGGTTGATTCAATACATTTCTGTGAACAACCTCAGTCAATTCAATTAATAAAAAAACCAAGAAAAGAATGTTATTACATAAACCCGTTTCTCGGTAGTTACTATTATCACTAACTGGATTAACTTATTAGGTAATTCTATGTACTTATATAGGTACATACTGATATACAAGATCGGTGTTATGTTTAAATGTTTTGTCTTAAGAAGAATTGATGTGTTAGCAACAGTTACGTAATAAACTAAGGGTGAAAACTGCGAATTTGTAGGAGGCGCTGCTTAATGCCAAACATATTCTCGTTTTCGTTAACGTGGTAAAATGGTAAATAAAACTCACACTAGAAACTCAGGCTGTGAATTGGGTTCAATAGGGACTAAGTAGACCATAGTAGTAATTAAGTAGACCATAATATAAGAAATCTGTTGGTCAGATTACTTAATCAGTGTAAAGATAGTCTATTCCCAATTACAAAAACTACGATAACTCATTTGAGTACCTACAAAAATGCTTTACGTTCAAATAATTTTGATAATTGCCTAATAATGTTTACTTTGTTAGGCCCTGCTTTGCGATCATTATCATCATCATTAGCCCATTTTATGTCCCCACTGCTGAGGCACGAGCCTTCCCTATGGATGGATAAGGAGAACGGGCCATAAACCACCACGCGGGCCGAGTGCGGATTGGTGGTTATTAATGACTGCTAATGCAGCCGGGACCAACGGCTTTACGTGCCTTCCGAAGCACGGAGAAGCTCGAGATGACAAATTTTTGGTCACCCATCCGATGACCGGGCTTTAAGAAAGTTGCTTAACGTCCGCACTGGCAGACCGGGCGCGTTAACCACTGAGCCATCGAGCGCATACTTTGCGATACATTTAGGCAATTCGCCGATTACGGATCCCCTAGGTAACGCATCGTTTTAACTGCTTTAGGACTAATAAAGTTGAGTCGTTATCATTAAAACGGCTGTTGTTATAGGTACGTATGTTAAACACAGCTTGTTAAGGCACTTGGGGTGAAACCGCCCTTTCATGTTCACACTTCAGTTCATATGGCTCCGCGTTAATGACCCAGGCAGTTCATCAGAATATCAAGTTAGGGCGCATACACATTTCAGTTTGGATGGTTTGCTTGAACTTTCTTTATTTATTTTTCTAGTTTATGTACACACATAAATAAGTAACAAAATAAGTTCCACGGGTGAATGTATGAAATAGAAATATCTTTCAGCAGGCCCGCAAAAGGAAACGTTATAAATAAAGGTAGAATTAATAAGATAGAATTAATTTTGTTTAAAAAATATATATCATTCATCAACATCTCAGCCAAAAGACGTCCACTGCTGGACAAAGGCCTCCCCCAAGGATCTCCACAACGACCGGTTTTGTGCAGCCCGCATCCAGCGGCTTCCCGCGACCTTAACCAGATCGTCGGTCCACCTTGTTGGAGGCCTGCCCACACTGCGCTTTCCAATACGTTGTTGTTACATTATATATTATTGTCATCATTTTATTTAACCGCCTCTATGGTCTAATTAATAAATAATAATAAAATTAAAATAAGTTTATTTTTCTCATACAATTCACTTAACTTAATGTAACAACAATAGACATAAATCTTGTGGTTTGTATGAGAACTGGTGCCCGAAAAGGCTTAGTTAGCCCTGAAAAGTCACCAGGTCTGACCCCGTGAACTTAGGAATCTACATGCCTATGCACCACCACATCTAAATAGTTTGAGAAAAGTAAAAAAAAAGTCTCTTGTTGACATCTTATTTTACACATAGGATATATAAAAACAGATTTGTTGGCAACATTACAGAAATGTCCACCCAAAAAACAGTAGAATCGTTGTAGCGGTTTTTTTTTGACAACAGTGTAGTGCATATGGTGCGACTACTCCTAGAGGACAATAGAGTATTAGGATCGTATGCCAGCGAGGAATGTTTTTTTAGGATAGTATGTAGCATAAATGTTGGCGCACTGTAAGAACTTCACAGGATTTGTATAGCTGTTCTGTGGGGTATCGAAATCCGACATCCGCGGACTGCATGCAAACGCAAAAAATCTGTCGGGCCGACAACAGCTACCTGCACTATCCAGGCTTTGTGCTTGAAGAATCCTTCAAAGCCAAAGCCGGAGTTTGCTTATTCGTTCGGACGGATGTTTGCTGTCGCCTGTCTGCGCTGTCTGGAGGACCCTTCCTTTTCCTTCCTTGTGGTACACGTCGACTTGGGCTCTCATAGCCGTGTCTACGTCTGCGTCTACCGATCCCATAATGGCGACATGGAGACAAATCGACTTATGGAACATCTTAGTCGGGTAGCAGATGATGCGCAGGAGCGGTTTCCTTCGGCGGAATTGGTGTTTTGGGAGACTTCAATGCGCACTACGAGTTGTCGTTAGTTTCCTCCAAAACTGACCATGCTGGTAGAACTGCCCACACATTCGCTCTCACGCACGACCTACAGTAGGGCACGGGGACACGCACTAGTTAGTGTGGGATGCCGTTCCCTCTAGAATACCTCCGAAGGTGATTCGTTTCACACGGCTTGAGGAACCCTTTAAGTTTTTCGCCGCCCCCAAAAAGCCCGATGAAGCTGAAAATGCCGTTTGAAGCAATCAGCAAACTTTCTCAAAAAGAAACCACTAAGTAATACTATACAAAAGTAAATTTTGTTACTTTTTTTTAATAAAAGAAGGATGCAAACGAGCAGGCGGGTCACCTGATGGAAAGTAATCACCGCCGCCCATGGACACCCAGCGAGTGTTAGTTTGAATGTAAGAGGTAATCTTCGAAATTATTCATCCGATTTCAAAATTTCCCTCGCTAATATTTAGACGGCCGGTTATATTTCCGCTTTATGGTGCTAATTGCTATATCATGGACTTTAATGGCTATATTGACTCTCAGAACAGTCATTACTCTTCTCTTCTACTCTTATACTATTGACTAGAGATGAGAGTACTCAGAAGTCGGAACTAATGTGACAGCTTAAGTATGCTTAGATAAAGCGTACGGCAATTTAAAAAAAAAAAGGCAGCTTATTCTCGTCTCTGTTTTATTCCTTTGTATTCGCCCAACTAACTATCTGGATGCCAAATTTGAACTTTCTAGGTCATCTGGAACTGGGTTAAAGTTTGATCTATCTATAGATCAGTCAGTGATAAAAATGACAATTTTTTGAAAGTATGTAAGCACTATCGTTGGTGTTTCTTGCAGAATGGTATGTTATTTGTATAGAACAGCCTGTCCAGTCGTTATAGAGGTCAGTGACACCGACCCTAAAGTAAAAAAAGAGGGCCGGATTGTCCCACATGACCCGGTTGTTCCTCACGGCCGGGCATTCGTAATGCATTTGTCATGAACAAAAAACGGAAAAAATGGTGTTAACAGCTCGTATAGTCTATTGATCGAGACCTAGCCATCACGAACGTAGTGTTTGCTAGTTTATAACTAATAACCTAAGCTTTGGACTTGGTTAAAAGTGCGTGTTGAGTGTGCATTTACAATGTAAATATGAATTGTGAAATAATTATGCTAACTACTGAATACCTACGTAGGTACTTATACGGCATAAGAGCACCTTGAGAATTTTTCTTTATGTTGAATTAAAATATAATATAAGTAGTTAAACAAAGTATATTAAGTATGTACTTATAGACCCCAACAACATTAAAACAAATAAAAATAAGTCAACCCCTAAAAACAAAAAAAAGTTTAAATCTTCAAACCGATTTAGGAGGAAACTGTATTTTCTATTCCTACACCCGTCATAAATTAAGAATCATTGAACACTGGATAAGACATGTTTGGTTGGCATTAGTTGATGAGGTCATTTACAAAAGTAGGTATGTAGAACTTTTAATATCCCATCAAAACCATAAATGTGAAATGAGAGCCAAGTTCAATATTATAATATTTTGACTAAGTAGGTACCTAATATAATATGTTGACTTCAACGACAAAAGAAGTGAGATCTAAATGGGTGCCAAGTTCAATGGTCAGTCCTGAAATTTATTTATAATAACATAAAATATTTCATAACAAAATAAAATATCATTTCCTCTTTTAACTTAGGGTAATTATATAATAACCTAAGGTCTGACTTGACGGTGCTGCTCGCCAGGTCTGTTAGCTTGAACTTGGCATGACACGCTACCGCGTGTCTAGATTTTAGTATAAGCTAGTAACATTGTTGTAAATCAATTTCAAAATCAAATCGTAATTCAATATTTTTAAGTTTTAAGTAAACTAAAACGAAATTTAATTTAAACTAAACAACTCAATCGGGAAAGCGCACTCTAAAAGAGCTGGCAAGAAACCAAGGAGATTTCTTTGGTCTTCGCTTTTAACCAAATTAATAAGCTACACAAACCTACCACCAACCAATTCAAGTACAAAAATATTAACTTCACCGCTGCAAATCTAACCAGCTCACAGGATCTGAGACTGATGATTTCTCCACTAGACCACCGAGGTGGTGGTACAAATAGTGCGGTGGCTTACCGACCCGGTACATCTATGTATAGAAAATTCCTAAAGGGACATCGGGTTACAGCTATAAGGGTAGCATTGAACCCGATTCGGGAGCAAGGACAATTATTCCTGCCCCAATGGAATTCTTAAAATACCTTTTAATTCAATTTGAGGTGTAAGGGTAATGGAACTCGGCCCAGGCTGATCAAATCAATTTTAACATAGCCTGTATAGTACTGGCTACTGTAGCGATGTTTCGTTATCGTTATTTTAAAATCACGAAATGAAAACGTTATCCGTTTGTAAATAACGTTATTAAAACTATCTATTTTTGACAACTACCTATATATTTCCAGAACGTCGTCGAACTGTATGAATAATACATGTTATGTTGTTAGATTTGAGTTGTTAGCTACTGTTAGCGTTTTTAATTAACTTTTCTTCGTACTTTACCATGCTTATGACTGTCTATCTGTATTGCAAGTGAAATATTAATAATCACACTTATGCAAACGTCATAATATAGTTTCGTTCATTCGCTCACGCGTGAACATACTATCTATCGTTTTGTCGTTTACTTAAAGTGTATATTCGCTCGGTTATAGAAGTTTAGAGCGTTGTGGAAAATAGATAGTTTTTTTGTCGTTGGATAACTAGTGATCGTTGTTCAGCCAAATTGATAGTTGTATAACTATCTAAGGCCCGATTTTTCAATCCTCAGATAAGTTTTAACCAACGAATAATATTGTCATTGTGACATATTTTCTAAAGAGAATCTGTCATTATGTCAAAATTATTCAATGAATAAATTTTAACTGACGATTGAAAAATCAGCCCTAAGTTGATAAACGCCCATCGCTACTGACTAGTGGCTATACCCGTACATCCAGAATGGAAGCTAACTAAAAAGTTTTGTAGGTAGGCACTAAACAGGTCCGACGTCGAGTACCTACTCGAATTTTGAAAACTCTTCTTGTCTTTGGTTGACTTTGGTTTTAGCACAGTATAAGGAGTTCCTTATACTGTGGTTTTAGTCAAGTTTATTTATAGTGTTGATTGTTATGAGTTACATAATATTGTTGTTACCTACCTACTGTGTAAGCCCACATATTGGTAAATCTTAGATAGTTCTTGGTTCTACGTTAAATATTAAAAAATGGTAATGTAATAAACACTATTTATTAACATTTACTCTGACTGCCAGTAAAAGTATACGCATACATACATTCGAATAATTTACTTGAATAATACTTTTACTTTTCATAGGTATGCTGAACACTCTAAAATGCGTTTCTTTAAGCAGGTTTCCTATAAAAAGTATACAACATACAACACCAAGAAATATATATGTTATAATAGAATACATTAGCAACAATATTATTGTTTCCTAAATGCAGAATTATCAAATTTATTCGATAGGAAAAAAACAAAGTCATCTCTAAAAAAAGTATCTATTTACATGATTATCTTTTTCAATTACTAAGTACGTTGATGAAATTAGTATAATTACATATATAAGAATAGTAGTAGTTTATAAGTAAATACCTACGCTTATATTTATTATTTGAAAAATAATATAGTTTATTTTTTTATAAAACATCGACAACAACAACAACTTAGCCACTTATGTGCTCTGGTTACCACAGAACAATTGAATTCTATTGTGTCTGAGCCCGAAAGCGTCTGTGTTTCTACATAACATCTAGATTTTAAATAAATTGCGTAAATAAATTTTACTTGAATCCAGAGGATCACGCATTCAAAACGTATTTATGGAACAAAATGGATTTGTTTTAACATTATAGGCGTTGGACGTACCTAGACCTTTTAAAAAACACTAAGCTTGAAAGGGTAATAAAAGCGTCATAATAAAAACGTCATGTTGCTTTAGTTAAAATACAATAATTAAACTTTTATAATTGTTCAAATGAACCAGACAAGACTGACATATTTACTGCTTTATATGCTACACGTATTTGATTTAGCAGCTTTTCCTATTCAAAACTAATTAAAAATAATATGCTTTTTATGATAATTTAATACCAGGGTGCCTAGTGCGAGTTTCATTCGCAGAATGCCATTCGATCACGTTAACGAAAACGAGAATTTGTATGATAGAGTTTTAACTCTTATCGTATGCCGCCAGGAAGCGCTGCTTCAATGCCATACTAATTTTCGTTTTCGTAAACGTAATCGAATTAATACGGATAATAAACAAAACTCACACTAGGCACCCTATTCAGTTAAACCTATTGTTGGCGACAGTCAACAATTCAAAAGACAAAACTTCCTTTTAATAATTTATTCCATAAAGTCAGTATTTCAGCATTTCCTTACATATTTTATCCATATTCTTGTCCTTATCCATCTTTAATTTATCCTATATTCACATTTTCTATCCTTTCTATTCGTTAAAGCCCGCCAATCCGTCTTACCATAGACCCAGATTGGCGTCCCTTCTTTACGCCCGGAAGCGGAAAGATCACACCAATTGAATAAATACTTTTTACATTAGAACCTTATTGTATTTTAAAACAATAAGCTATAAAAACCTTTTATAAATGCATTTCTAATATTTAAGATATTTTAGTTATTATCAAAGATCGAATACATTTATATCTTAGCATCGATAATCAAGCCTGGAATAATAACTTAAGCTAACAGCTCGGCCATCCTGTTTAGCGCGAGTCCCTTCGCGATTCAAACGCATTTAAAAGTATACCAATACAATTAATCAAAGTACATGTACCATAACAACGTATACTAAATCTATGACCATAACACATTATTAACCAATATACAAAGGAAGTCAAAGGTTTAAAATATTATAAGATACACAAGAATTACTTTACTTTTGTAAAATAAAATTGTGGCTCCACATCTAGCCGTCCACACAGCCATGTTATATCTAAAAACCAAATGCAAACAGAGATTACTCTGTTATTAAATCAGGTTTTAAAATGTTTAAACCAGGTCTATAAAAAGAACAATGCGTAACTTCCAAATCACCACTTCCAACGCAAGAAATAGGCCAAGAATCAAAGAAAACAATTCATAATTTCTAAATCATTACAAAACAATTAACACTTCCAGCGTAAGAAACAAGAAAGAATCAAAGAAATAATTCATAATATTTAAATCATTATAAAGAATTTACACTTCCAACGTACAAAATAGGTAAATAATCAAATAAAGCATTTCATAATATCTAAATCATTATAAAATAATTCACACTTCCAACGTAATAAATAGTTAAGAATTAAAAAAAACACTTCATAATATCTAAATCATTATAAAACAATTTGCACTTCCAACATAAGAAATAGGTAAATAATCAAAGTTCATAACTTCTTAATCATTAGGTACAAAACAATTTATACTTACAATATTATTTACGCATAATAACGATATCGGTATTGTTATCCGCATTTGTATGTTTACTATGATAATCCTAACTTAGTATCTTCAATAACCTCATCATCATTAGAGCTAGCCAACTTCGAAGTCTTTCTTATACAGGTTTATACATTTTCATAAAATGTCCTGATCAGATTTCATACATTACGAATATTGTTAGCCATTATCAGTTCGTTCACTATCTTTATCCTAACATTAGTATCTTTATTAAACTCATAATTAATAGAATCATGTTATTTCAAAGTCTTTACAATTGCAACTTCATTACTATACATAAAATATCCTGAATATTGTTACACATGTCATCAATATTATTAACCTCATCCGAATGCTCGATCATATCACTACCATATCGGTATCCTCATTATCAATATGTTCCCCATCATCATTAAATCAGCATATTCGAAAACTCATCATTGCTAGAACCAGGTAATTTCAAAGTCTCAGTCAAAGCTCATCCAAGTTTTATATAATCTTATCCAGTGCTTCGGTTCGCCCACCTTATCAGCAACCGTTATTGTGTAACAAAGAAGTATCTTCAATAAACCGACCGTGGTAAGATACCATGAAAAACTTCAATTATCCTTGGAGTATTTAATAAATGCCAACCCTTATTCAATTCTATTGAAGGTCAATCATGTGGTCAATCACCCACACCAAGCAACAAAGTCTTTAAACTTTTAATTTGAAAGCTAGCCCCTATCGGTGTTATTACGAGTCGACACTCTGTAGCACTCAAAACCCTCAACATCAGCAGTGATATTTTACTTTATGAAACAGGCAACAACAAGCAATAACTTGACATACATAAGACATTAAAAAAAAAATTGCATTTAACCAACCAGCGGATTGCGACATAAAGAAGAGCTTGATATCAACAACATTCAATGCGGCGGACAATGACAATATGAGCCGCACCATGCAAGTACCGATCCTTGACGTCATCCATTCAGTCCTAACGTTTCTTTTTAACAGTTCCATCTCTAATTATGTCTTTCAATCCTCTCTGAAAGACACTCAAATAATTCCTCTATCAAAATAATAATAATCCTAAATCACTTGATCCTCCTGAATAATTCCTGAATACCGACCTATTTCCACTCTTCCCTTCCTATTCGAAGACCTCGAGTTTATTTAAAACCAAAGCAATAAGTTCCCTTGTCGTCATAATCTCTCTAACCCATTCCAATCTGGTCTCCGTCCGGGCCTCATCTCGGTCACTACTCTCGTTATTATCACTGGCGATATGGCTTGACATGACATGACTGGCTTGGAATGTAAAACGGCTACTCAGCAGTGCTAACCGGAACTATGCCTTCAACGCAGTTAACCTTAGTGGTGTGTGAACACCCCTTTCAGTCAATCTGTTACGAATTTGAGTGTGATTATTGACAGTTGCTTGGGTTAGGGACCGCAACTGCCACCTGCAAACCGCATCCCATACGCTGCGGAAATTACCACCTACTGTCAGTAAAATTGCGCTAGTGCATCTCCGCTGCCTCCAGCTCCAGAATTCCAGATGACACTTACGCCCGCCATATTGATCTTACAGAGGACCAGCTTAACAAAGTTAAGCGTCTTTAAAAAAAAAAAAAATCTGGCCTCGGCTCATACTCGGCTTACGCAAATATATCAATAAATATACTATATTTCCGAGCACCGCTCAAAACTCAAGTGGCTTCCTATTTGTCTTCACCGAAAAACTATTCACTCTCCCATCTTTTCAACATATTGTTAAATCACACCTATCACTTTCAACTCTCTTTGTTGCTCAAATGTTTGCTTAATACGGTCATTAGAAATCTTAAGCCCTAGAACCACACAGCACGTTTTATGATTGTTTCTTCACCGTGCAAGCTGTATCAGGCGTGCGCAATCCATTCACATATCTAAGGAGTTCGTGTAATAACTCCACCTGTCCGCTTAACTATGTTCTGCTGCAAAACTACCACACACGCCGTTATCTACCTCCGTACCAGGCTTTTATTTATATAATAAAACTTGCTGACTCGTCAGACATTGTCCTGTCTAAACTTTATTAAATTATTATGCCTGTATTATACATATAAACCTTCCTTCAAATTAATTGATCATTCTATCTATTTTTGATAACTGCAATAAAATCCGTTGTATATATTAATAGATCTAAGCGTACAGACAGCGGGAGCGACCTTGTTTTATAATATGGTAAAAGATACATTACCTTCCAGTACCTACATTTCAATAGTTTGCGTCCAGCCTATTAGCTCCCTCCACCCGACCGGTTATCTAAAAATCGCTTTAATGCGATAAAACCGCCAAATTATTTTATTACGGTTTTCGTTAATTATTTATTTCAAAATTGTAACTCTTCCATACAAACTTTCCACACCTATTTCACCTCTTTAGGGGAGGCTTTTCTAAAAATGCTAAAACACGTCATTCTTTATTTTGATTGAAAAATCTAAGGATCGATTAAATTGTTTATTTTTATAGTTCTTACTTTAAAAATAACAATTTGCCTTAAAAAAAATCCTTCTTCTCTTTGTTTTTTTTTTTTTTTACTCCTTCAAAGGAAAATAAACAAAATTCCTGAAAAAAAAAAAAAATACCAATTTTCATGTATTTTACTTCAAAACTGATGGACTTTCATACAAACTTTCACCCCCTTAGGGTATGATTTCCGTAAAATCCTTTCTTAGTGGCTGGTTACGTCACTCAATTAACCTACAGTCCAAATTTCATCTAATTATCTTCAGCGGTTTCTGCTCGGCGATAATGAATCGGTCTTCATATCAATCAGTCATATATATAATGACACATGTCAATTTGTACAGTGTTGCAAAATGTATTATCTATTTATCGTTGTGCACAATCCTCCCAGTCTAGCTCTTATGAAAGGACAAAGCTGGTTAACAACAGCTGCTGGTTTAAAATATGTTGCGCTTATTTTTCCATTGTTTCCACCTCACCCCATGGCTGCATTTCATTATCATGCATCCATTATAAATCCTTCGCAATGCACCGCAACATATAACCCACATCGTAAACACATACTTAGATCCGGTAACGGTAATGGAATAATATTTACCTTTACGTTCATCATATTTATCATTACCTTCAGCGATTAATTCACAAATCTGTTTGTCATCGTTCGTTAATTTTTATTCTTTTTTTTTTTTTTTTTTAATATTTTGACTATCTGCCGGAACACAATAACGCTACCAACAATTGATTTATGCCGGCATATTTAGCAATGTCATAGGAAGAGACCTAGCATCTAGAACACAGGCTCAGCCTAGTTTTGATGTTAGTGTTCTTGCATTTATTCACAAATAAGTGTTTACATTTTTTTTTTTGTCCCTTAATGTATTTTCTTGATCAACAAAGAAAGAACATGCAAAGAGGCGGCCTTCATTATTAGTTTTTCTAGTTGTACCTTTTAAAGAAATCCGACGCCTGATGTGATCTGATGACCCACTTTATCAAAGATTGTACACCGAATCAACGGCTTATCGCCACTCATCGCATCCTAAACTGGGGTGTCCGTTCTAAACACAATTAAAAAAAACAACAATAATGGAATCGGCTCTCAAAGGCGTCAAATGCAAATGAAGTACACAATGCACAATCATCAATACCGTCGTAAGCAGGCTCGGCTCATGTTACCACTCTCGATCTACCACTTATGTTATAGAGGTTTAAAATATTGATTTTCCTGTAATAATGATATTCTAAGGCCTCACCGTAACGGACACTTTAATTTACACAGCATCTCTGAGAGGAGCTCAGCGTAGTCTACACAACATGGAAATACAGGAGCTTTTCTTTTAATATTTTTTTTTTTAGTCCAACTATCTATAATGAAATCAAACCCTGATACCATGACCTCAACTAATTCATCTATCACTTCACTATACTGCATACATTTGGGAAAGAATCTATAACTTCCATCTCATTGCAATTATAGTTTTCGTCTCAATCAAGAAAATTACCATCCCCGACACTGAAGTCGATATGTATTGCCTTTGTGGCGGCTCCACCTACCGCATACGCCGCACATTGACACGAAGCAAACACCTTCTCAACTGTGTCAACAGATGGCGCCACAAACGCTTACCAACGACATCGCCATACTACGATGTGAAATAGTATGGGAAACCTGCATCGCGGTAGCGAAGTTTCACCGTCTCCTTCGCTATATATAGCACCTCCAACTAACATCCGTTGGACCTCGGTCCCCGAGCTATACCACCCAGCTCGGAGGAAGATCTTCCCTTTGACCTTCCTCAATGTGGCATCCTACCTACCACCAGGCTTCCCTACAGTGGTGATCCCGACGTGATGTACCACAGGCATCCCTACAGTGGTGACCCCGACGTGATGTACCACAGGCATCCCTACACCTTACTTACGCCCATTTACACCTACAAAACATAAAAGACATGTTTTCAACATCATTCACAACATTCAACTGTTTCATACTCAGCCTTTTTCAGAGCTACGTTTCAAATACGATCTTCGACTGTCATGTGTGTGCGCGGCTACAAACTGGTGAAAAAGAACTTGTCTAAAATGACATTAGTCGCTTTTGCTAAAGTTCTATTCTATTCCGCTGTGACCTTGTATGAGCTTTAACAGACTTACCTAAAGATTCCGAAGAAGTACTAGTACCTTCATAATATATGCCTACGCCTTAATCAGCGCCAATAAAACTGACATCTGTCTTCTTCATCAGATCCCTCTGACAACGGTGTTCCATTTTTGTTCTGTTCTTCAATCCGAGCCTTCCATATCCATGTACTGTACTATCCATCTTAAATTTTTGATCTCAGCAGTACCTGAGATCATTGATGAATTCATCTTTAATACTTGACCCTTGACCTCGGGTATCCTTAATACTTGACCCTGGGTATCCTTAATACTTGACCCTTGACCACGTGTATCCTTAATACTTGACCCTTGACCACGGGTATCCTTAATACTGGTCCCTTACCTCGAATACCATCCATCAACCATCCCTCATTGACAATTGACTTTTGGTACTATCCATTTGTGATCTCGGGTACTATGTATTATTTGACCCTTGCCCTTGTGCACTATCCATCATTAACCCTTGACCTTGGGTAATGTGCAATTAAATAATAATCAAATATACTATCCATCCTTGACTGTTGGCTTCAGTATTTTCCTCATCCATGTCTCTGGAACTCATACAAAAAAAACAAAGCTTAGGTTCCAATTGCACAGAAAAAAAACAAATCCACAAATCCAAATTATCTGGTGTAGCACCCATAGGGCTAATTTGACCTTACTGTTCTACAGTTCTATATACCCGATCATAAAGCTAAGCAACATTCCAAATGTTGTATGGGTCAATCAGCATTTGTATGGGTGACCGTTCAGTGATAGAAGAGCCCTGATTTCTTGACTTAGGGTGCATTTTATTAATAATATTTTATCTTAATTAATGGAATCCCGTTTAGCATTAAAGTCAGTTTCAAGTAATTTTATATTATTATAAACTAAAAGGTGTTCATTAAGCCATGAGTTTTGTTTGTTAAAGATTAAAATGTCAGTCGTTTCTATATCATCACCATCACTATCTATCACTATATCCAGCAAATTTCTTTAGAAATTCTTAGGTACACATACCAACCCATAAACCAAAATTAGGTCATTTAACTATATCCAGCAAATGTCTTTAGAAATTCTTAGGTACACATCCCAACCCAACCCATAAACCAAAGTTAAAGATCTTACTATTATAAGTTATAATATGTTATAATTTATAACTGAATGAACACATGAAGTGCCGCGCCGACATGCGCTTAACATCAACCTCATCAATCCATTATATCCATCTAAATCATCCATTACAATTACATAAATAAGTAAATTCAACCAAAGTCATCATGGAATGAACTACCCATAAGGCTGTATGTGCCTAGGTCCCTTTGTTGGTCACATCAAGAACTATTTTTAAAAGTATATCCTTCTGTTTATTTTTTTGTATGCGTTGTATTTTTGTTGATTTAGTTAATTTTACCTGTAAACCTTTGTTTCAGTGGTTCCATCATCCTAAATTTGTTTTGTGAAGTCTAACCTCTCGTTTCGAAGAAGTTTTACACAAAGTGCCCAAACCGAAACGAACAGTGAATTCATGTATGGCACAAAAGACACTCGGCAATATCAAGCGAGTCAAAACATATGACGAAACAAATATAATCAACACAATAAAATGGTGGTTGCAAAATCATATTAAGACTGGAAAATGATTAGAACCACACCATTATCATCGGCGTCTAATGCTAGTCTCAAATTCTCAATAAAAGTTTATCATATAGTTGACAAGCATAGTGGTAATTATGCCATTAGGTACCCATAAATAATTAATGTAGTGATGACCAATTGATTTCAATGATGGAAGCGTTTGCCCAGCAGTGGGACAGTTATATACAAAATTTCATTTTTCTGACTTTCAATATTACATTTTAAATTAATTGACTATTGTATGCTGCCTTTATCATGAATAAATTTTATGAAGTTGATTGTTTACTATTTTATTTCCTTAACATTAGGTACTCTTGTATTGTTGAATTCTCTTATTGTGCATTATTTCCATTTACTAATATTTGTACTTCATGGCACTTTGTTAACACATTTCATGTAAGAGTTCATTATTAGCCAAAAATAGGTATACTGGGTAAAACGAAACATTGGTGACTTAATTGTTGAGTTCCTTGGAGCAATTTTACTGTTTTGTAAGAAACCTTCTTCATAGTCTCTGTTCAATTCTTGTAGTAAGTTTATAAAAAAGAAAATTGTGCAATTTGTATTCTGCATGCTGCAACCTACATTGCTTTTATGCAATCGATTTGTAGTTGCCTCTTAAAATTATAAATAATACAAATAAAACAACAACAAATAATTATTACATAAAAAAAACAAAATGACAAAAAGTACCTAGCCGCTACAGAGAAGTCTTTACTCTGATCACACTTGTATGCAAGTATTTTAAGCAAAAGGACAAAAGATGCAATTATTTGAATAGAAAGCAGAGTATTCCAATTTCTTTTTAATTCCATTCTCAATTCTATTAGATAATTCAATATTTTAGTTTGGTAATGCCCCACCATTTTGCATTTGCGATTATGTTCTTTTGAGTTTCAGGTCATAGGTAATTAATTCTATATTATGTTAATTACGTTTGTAAGCTACGGGGTTGCACATTACTTACATTTTGTAGGCGTGAGAGGACTTTTTTTTTGTTTTTATCCTTACGATCCCACTTCTGAACTGTTGGCGACAGTCAACAATTCAAAAGACAAAACTTCCTTTTAATAATTTATTCCATAAAGTCAGTATTTCAGCATTTCCTTACATATTTTATCCATATTCTTGTCCTTATCCATCTTTAATTTATCCTATATTCACATTTTCTATCCTTTCTATTCGTTAAAGCCCGCCAATCCGTCTTACCATAGACCCAGATTGGCGTCCCTTCTTTACGCCCGGAAGCGGAAAGATCACACCAATTGAATAAATACTTTTTACATTAGAACCTTATTGTATTTTAAAACAATAAGCTATAAAAACCTTTTATAAATGCATTTCTAATATTTAAGATATTTTAGTTATTATCAAAGATCGAATACATTTATATCTTAGCATCGATAATCAAGCCTGGAATAATAACTTAAGCTAACACTATGATGCCAGCATTGTGTATGAATAACTTATTTTGCGGCGCTGCGAAATTACTTGTAAAAGGTCAAAAGTTAGAGGTTTACGGACATTTTGAGAGACAGGAGCTGTAACATCGCATTTAGCATTTCTCCATTGTGACGAGGGTCTGATATTATCTAGGGGTTTTTTCTAAAGTGAGGCATTGTATACCTGCACGTCAGATTTTACAATTGACGATAAACCAGCCTCTTTTTCAGGACAAGTTTTCAGTCGAGTGCGTATAAATATTATGTGGACTTACATAAAATTATCTTTTAATTTAATTGCAATCATGTGGAAACAAATTGTTAAATACTTTTTGGTGCATGCAATTAATGCTCGTGACTTCAATATTTTGAAGGTATGGAAGAAGTGATCTACAAAGAAAAAAAAAACAAACTGGCTATCTTATTTGTAGCTATCGACACACAAAAATGCTAATAAATGGTTGTCATGGCTACAAACAAAAAAAAGATGGTGGTAGCCTACCAGGTTGACTTAAAATAGGCCCTAACCAAACGGATCGCAACAATATGTAGGTACTCTTACAGAGAATCGAACTTGAGACTTGGGACCTCTGGATCAGAGACCGTTAGTGTCACCACTAGAACATTTTTTTTTAATATTAGAAGGAGGCAAACGAGCAGGCGGGACACCTGATGGGAAGCAATCACCGTCGCCCATGGACACCCGCAAGACGAGAGGAATCGCAGATGCGTTGCCGGCCTTTAAAAAATGAATAGGCTCGTTTCTTGAAGATCCCTAAGTCGTAATGGTCCGGAAATACCGCCGCTGAGAGCTGGTTCCACAGCACTGTAGTTCGTGGTAAAAAATTAAGTGAGAAACGCACAGTAGTAGACCGCCATCCATCAAAATGATGTGGATGGAAAGACAGTCGATTGCGTGTAGTGCGGTGAAGGAAATCGGCGGCAGGGATCAAACCGAACAATTCCTCACATCACTCCCCATGATAAAGGCGATAAAATATACAGAGATACGCAACGTCTCTCCGAAGGGCCAGTGGATCGAGCCGACCAGAGGTTACCACGTCGTCGACAACTCGAACAGTTGGTACTGGGGCGCTCCAGCCCAAAGATGGGAACAGTATTCCATATGAGGCCTGACCTGTGTTTTGTAAAGCTGTAAGCGATGGGTCGGCGTGAAATACTGTGAAATAGAGACATTGTTATTAATAGTAAGGATAAATTAAAGTCACCGTGTAGGTATATTATCGTGGGTGAAGGCAGACTTTCATAATTATTATTTAAATGGGCATTTGAGTGAGCCGATCATTAAGATAATAATGAAGTTTGTGTGACCTTAGTAATTCATAGAACTTTATTTTCTTTAACTAACTGAGTGCAACGACCCTTCGCTCGCCTGATGCAAAGCGATAATCGCAGCCATTTACAATAGAAAAATAAAAATAAAAATGGTTTGTATTATTCATAAACTACATAATAATGAACAAGATTTAAGTTCATAGTTTCATCATCATCACCAGCTCGTTTTATGTCCCCACTGCTGGGGCACGAGCCTTCTCAATGGATGGATAGGGAGAACGGGCCATAAACCACCACGCGGGCCCAGTGCGGGTTGGTGGTTGTTAACGACTGCTAATGCAGCCGGGACCAACGGCTTTACGTGCCTTCCGAAACACGGAGCAGCTCGAGATGATACATTTTTGGTCACCCATCTGGTGACCGGCCTTTGCGAAACTTGCTTAACCTCAGCCACCGGAGGACGGGCGCGTTATCTCAGTGGATAACGCTGCAAGGCAGGATGGTGTTGGAAGCATGAGATTGAGGATACGATGGGTAAGCAATCATTACGATACTCGTTAATTAACATGATCACTGATCAGTCTAAAAAAGAAGCTTTATATTCTTATTTTGCTATTGTTATACAAGCTATTGAAGTTTATAGAAGCTGATAAAAAGAAAGCATATAAAATGGTATACCTACCTATTACACGAAGTTTTTGATGGCGTCGACCGAAGTTCGCTTAATGGATACTACGTGCAGTTAATAGTTCTATTAAATCTACGCAAAAAGGAGCCTTAGGGCCTTACCAAGCAGTATTATTGCAGCTGTGAAAACGAGACGCGTGTAGTGTCCTAACTATATATACATCTCGTTTCCACAACTATAATACACATATAAATAAATTGATCACAGAATAATAATAATAGAGCTTTTATTTTTGAATATTGGTACTTTTATTACAAACAAATCGCGTTCTTGCATAGACATGTTGGAATATTATGCAGTATGGATGTGCCTAACAATACCTACTGATAATTATGGTTATATATATATATATATATATATATATACTGCAAATATTTTGAGGATAAATTCAACAACATATATAAACTATTTTTATGAAAAAACCTTAAATTTTATACGCTAGTTTTCAAAAAAACGCCAAAAAGCATTTCGATTAAAAAGAAAAATAAAGCACTTTCGGTAGTTTCAATTCAAAGGAGCCGAAACAGAGAGGCCGCAATGCCTTCACCGCTTACACGTGCCCCTAGTTTAATTCAAAAAACCGACAGAAAGGCCGCTCTTAAAAATATTACAATTTTTGTGTCAGGAAAAGTAAAAAATAATTAGCCTGAATTTTTTTTAAATGCTAGGGCCTTATTTCTCTGATACAATTAGATGTTTTGTCAAAATATTTGCAGTTGATAAAAAGTGACCTTATGTATACATATAATTTTACTCAAATTTTGTTGCGAACAAATTACAATTTGAAAAAATACCATACGACCGCATACCTAGTTGGCAGTGCACCTGTCACGGCATGTCATGGAGTGCGGGTTCGAATCCCGCTCGTAGACTTTTTTTAATGCTTTGTCTTTTTTTCAAATTTTTTTCTGCTCTAAGAGAGCAGTAGGTATTATAGGTAGGTAGGTAAGAGCTCATGATAAGGCTAGTGCCTCGTTTCTGCTATTTAAAACGTCCACAGTTGTATGTCGGTGGCCTGGATTTGTAATTTTTTCCATAGTCCTAATGTCAAAAACAGTCTACCAACACACTATTGAGATGCTATTGAATTAGCAGACTTTTGACCTAGCCAGTTGCCTGTAATTATCGCGAACTGAATATAAAGCTTAACTATACTTACCTACCCAAACAATAGGTTAAGTAGTATATAAAAGATTTTGAGCTTTTTTGAAAAACAAGTCTATTAAAAAAAACATACAAATACGACATTTTAAATCTGTGCAGAACTTAACAACGCCCTATTTATTCATGCGTTCCGTGTCCCACTCCCTGCGGTCCTACATTATAGGTTCATCATTACCTATAAGTACACAAAAAACCTTTTCTCCGTGAAATAAATAATAAATTATTAACGGTCTTTGTTGGTGACCCAGTTTCGAACGGTTAAAAATACAGGAACTCGTGATTATACCAACTCATATTAGAGTGAGGATAAAACATCGTTCAATTAGTATGGCATTGAAGCAGCGCCTCCTGGCGACGTACGAGGAGAGTTAAAATTTTGCCATACAAATTCTTGTTTTTGGAAACGTGGTCGAATGGCCTTATGTAAGGAAAAAACCTTATGTAAAGACACTAGTGGAGCAGATTGTGCCTCACGTTGCCGACCTGCAAGTTGCTTCTTTACACCTCGTTTAAAAGAACCCATGCTGTACGACGGAGAGAACTCGTGTGCTGGAAGAGCATTCCACATTTTGGTAGAGCGATAAAATAAAATAATATGTGAGAAACTTTTCGTTTGCAAATTTGAGAAGGCGTCGTGTGATTTTACTAATCGTCTACCAACCTACACCTCTTGCGCAGATGTACCCACCGCCGAGCCCATAAAGGTTGGCTTGTTAGCTTGTAAGCTAGCTAAGGAAAAAGGGTCAAAACAAGCGTAAGTAACAACTAAACACAAGTTTTTTATAAACATACAACAGGGTTTCTTAACTTTTTGCAGACACGGACCACTTTCACAATTTAAACAATCACGCGGACCCCCTGTTAAAATATTAGGAAAAGAATTATAATTATTTATATTAAAAAACCACTTTCATTGGTAGTTTTATTACAATTACTACTAATATAATGAGAGCTACTGCGGACCCCTGATACCATTGCCCCCTAAGGGGTCCGTGGAACCCACTTTGAAGACCCTGACATACAATATGTGTTCGCAAGGTCGATAAAGAGAATTCCTACAACGAGTATTATTATCAGCTACTGTGCAAATAACGATATGTACATATTGTTGTTACTAGTAACGTAAATACTCACGTTTGCTATTGATTTTACTAAGTCTGTTTAGTTTTTTTGTCGTAACATTTACTTAAACTAACAATTTCTTTATTACGCAAATAGAGACTTAAAATTATGTAAAACGATAAGGATAACGTTCACTGTATTCACAGATTTATTTCACCGTGGACGTTGGATGTAGGTAGCTACTCGTCTCACAAAAGATCGGACATTAATAAATATTTATAAGTTTGCCAGGAACCTTTATGGATTTAGAACAGATTCGATGTTTAACGCCCACTCGATGTCTTCACAGTCTTTATAAATAATGCTCTTTGACATTTTCCTAACGAATACAAATTGAGTTTAAGATCAAAATTACTGCTACAGAGAAATGATGGAATCTTTACCACAAATTGGGTTTCGGCAGCGGAAATTGACGATCGTACCTTTTATAAATTTTGTGTATAATTTCGTACATATAATACCTACTTGCGATGTAGGTAAAGGTAGACTTACCGATGTTTTCCCAAAAGCACTATGTGAAGTGAGCACTGTATTGTAATTCCATCACGCGAGGACTATGGCGGTTCAGCGCATGTGTGCAGCGTCCCGACGGCCGCCGTATACTGAAACAGCGTGTTTTCAGGGCGCTGTAGTCGCGTGTTCGACGCCAGCCTTCAGCGGTATCAGCGGGCTCCTGTACAGCCTTCTAGCTGTTTTGCGCTGGATAATATAATTGTTAATATCGACGGCGAATTGCAGTGTTAATACTTTCTAACTGTATTTATCGAAAAACGTCATTTTATTTGCAAACAAAAACATAGTTAGGTACAAGTTTTTTAGGAAAATTTAGATGCTAGTTTGGACATTTCGCTTCGAGGGTTTTGTTTACACATACATATATTAATTAGAATGTTTTTTTAATTAAACAGTCTTCTTCTTTTTCTTCTTCAGCCTGTCGCCACCCAATGCTGGGTGTAGGCCTTACCCTTTGCACGCCATCTCTTTCTGTTGGTAGCCATTCAAAACCAGTTCTTTCCAGCGCCTCTATCTAACGTCACTGCATCTAAACACTGCATTAGTAAAAATGTATATTTTTTAAAACTAATTGGTAATAAATTACGTAGCCAATTTGTTAAAGCGTTTAGTTATCTTTACTGCGCATCATCTCTCTCGGTACAGTACACTCGAGGTCATGGGAACTAATCTTGCAAATGTTTGTGTCTTAAAAAATAATTGGTAACCAATAACTATGTCATGATAGTTTATACACATATTTGTGTATGTTTCATTCCTTATTGAATAGCCTTAGTAAAAGGACTATTGATTTAATAAAATAAAAGTAATGTTATAACTGAGGTTTCAGGATCTGCAACATGTAAAAAAAACTCCAGGAGACCTAGCTATTACAAGTATTTACGTCCTTGTAAAATAAACTACTTTAAGATCATAAGTTACTATATCAATAGTACTTCAAAAAAAAAATGTATACTATAAAAATGTAAATATGTAAATTTTTATCAGATAACCTTTCTATCTATAAATTGATAAGTATGTAAGTACTTATATATTGTATTGTGTAAAAATTTCAAGTACAAACAGTCCTACCTACAGATTTTTTTATGATAAACTATCAAAAAGTTGAAACTCTGATTAAAATGAACGTCAACACCAGTTTGCGGTCTGATAATCATGGTGCCGTTACGAGAAACAACACTGGAATTCGTTAATCATACATACATGCCTTTGTATTAATTAACTATGTAACAGGTGCAAAAATATAATGATGATATTTGCATACGGACCTTAAGATTTTTATTAATAATAATATAAACTTTATTTCGGACAGTAAGTATCCATAGTGTTAGTTAATACATTCTTACAGGCTATGTTAGTAAAGCATTTAATTAGAATACAAAAAAAATATTTATAAATACTTAAATAATATTTCTGGATAGGGCAATCCATCTTATCAGCAATGGTGTTTAGGATGCTGCAGCGCACCCTGCTGAGGAGAGACGCCGCTCTCTTCCGCCTGATGGCGTGAAACCCGCAAACCCGCAAAACGCAAAAAATGGCAAAAATAAGGTGTTTCGAGCAGATACTCTTCTTTTTCTTTTTATTATCTATTATTAAAATAGATAAATACTAATAAATATTAGTAAATAGCCCCGTGTGGTGCCGGGGGTAAAGAATTGCACCACCCCATCTCTTCCCGTGGGTGTCGTAGAAGGCGACTATGGGACCATTCCAGAGGATGGGCAGCAGCGTCTCTCTGTGATTATTCTCACCTTACTGCGATCGCCAACCCGCCTGCCAAGCGTGGCGATTATGGCAAATTCCCCTCAAAATTAATTATCCCTGAGGGAGGCCTTTGTCCAGCAGTGGACGTCTTTTTGGCTGAGATGATGATGATGATGATGATGATTAGTAAATAAGAACGATGTCGTTGTCCTTGTTTCATAATATTGAACATAAGATTGAACACAATAATGAATGCATTATTTATGACATACTCAAATCAATACTATTGACAATACCTATTGACGTCTTAAATTTTGGCGGTCAGACAATCTCATTTTCTCATTACCTAAGGTATACTTAACTTAATTACTATACAATAATCGCTGTATGTAGCAACTTCAATCGGTGAATAAGTTAGCGCTGAAACCGCTGAACGATCGACCACCACCCTCGTGTTGCCAAACATCATTGATTTTTGAATGGCTTTTATCTTGAAATCTTATTGGAGACCTCTAAAAAGTTTCGATGCTGGTTGCTGTAACACTTAATACGAGGACATTTGGATATGTGATAACCAAACATAGTTAAAAGGGAAATAGAATTGTCGCAAATAGTATCGATTCCGTCTCAAACACTGTCGTGGTTATGTTTTGTGTCCCAATGACGTAACTGTATTATTTGCCCGGCGAATATAGCATGTAACCCTCAGGAATAGAGTGCAAGCAATATCGAATGTGGCTAAGTGTTATCATATGATGGGAAAAATATAGTCGCATTGTTTTTTGTTTTCTTTAGCATACGGACGACTGTTATGTTCCGAAATGATTGGATAACTTTGATTCCATTTCCCTTATGGGAATTTTTTCATCATCTTTTTCTCATCAGAGAACGTTTCCTTAATATGTTACTTTCAAACAAAATAAACTGTTTTACAATTTGGGGAAGTACAATTTTCACCAATTACTAAATTTATAGCTCACCAAATTTTTTTTAACAGAATCTTTTATTACGACTAACGTTAATAATAACTAGCAAAAAAATACAAGCTACTTCGTCATCACTGTTGTTCTTGACTTTTGACGTTTTGACAAAGAAATTGTTTACTAAGCTATCGGATATTTTAGACATCAAAACTGTTACAAACGCTCCAATTAACTTTAGAAAAGGAAAATATTTGTTTTTTTTTACTTTTTCCGTTGTTTTATTTGACCTCAATCAAACTAGGTGAAGGCTGGATTCCATTATCAGTTCAGAGTCACGCAGGAATTTTATTACTATCTGTAGGTACTATGACATTGGCATCCTGAGTATTATCCTCTTAATTAATTTTAATCATACAATATAAACCGGTGTCAACTTTAACATTGAATTAGCAAATCATAGAAATAATACAAACTCTATGCTGGGAGCCTGGGACTACTGTACATTTAACTTCATAGTTTTAGGTATTTAAATCTAACTTTTGAAGTCATCCATACCTTAGAAAATGATAAAAACTGCACTAAAGTCCTTGTACAAAAATATTGATTTGCGGTGCGAACGAACAGTTATTTTTCATAATCAGACGTTTTAAGCAAATTGCAGCAAGCAAACATGTGAAATAAAGCATTTTAATAAAAGGGACAGTGCGTGTTTCCGTTTGACTGAAATGTTAAAGTTCCAATGAAAGTAAAATCTTTGTTGCATGTCACATTACAAATATCAGATTTTACTGATTAGGTAAAGGTATACATGCGACGACGCCCTGCAGAGTCATAGTAACATTATTATGTTGGGCTACCATTTCCCAATTAAAATAATATTGTAGATACAGAAGAGCTCGAGATTGCACCGTCGGGTTGAGATCTTGAAAGATTAACAACTTTTCTAATCCCAGCTTATCGTATGGGTGCCTAAATTAAACTATCTCAGCTCTCCATGCTTCGAAAGGCGTGAACCCATTGGTCTCAGTTGCTATCGTAAGATGGCGACTCTATCGATAACAACAGGTGTACGATGTCGTTAATACAACAATTGGACCCGCGTTCCTCCATAAGTGATATTGTTTTATGGTACGGTGGTAAGGCCCAGCAGTGTTTTAATTAAACGAATGATAATGAAGATGACGTTAAATACTTCTTTAAATATTTAGAGACACAAGCTTTGACATAAGCATGTGTTTCTAGTACAATAAACTAAATACGTATATTTGTTGTAACTGGTTAATTATATACATTGTTGGTTTGTTAGCCCAAATAAATAAATAAAAAAGTCACAATTAAAGTAGCAGATAGTTCGCACTCCTAAGTTTGTATAAAAAGAGCATTCTGTTGGAAATTCATGGAACCACGTTCTGAGGCTGTCGCTATCAAGCCTGAAACATTTGACAATCGTAGGGGATTCAGTGCAAGTGTTCTCCCGTATAACGTTTCAAGCGTTTATTGCTAGATGTCGCTGTAGGACTGGCGGGAAAACTACGGTTGTGTAAAGTTTACACAAAAGTATGTAAATGTTTATTTTAGTTTTAAGCAGTTTCTTTTTATACAGATTAAACTCATTCAACATATTATTATGGCCTTAGAAGGCGAGATCTTTACTCTACGCCACTTTCAGTTATACCCATCTCGTTTCACTCATCGCTGGTATTTTCAGATGAGACTGCTGAAAGCGAATTTTGTTTATTTGTATAGCATTCACAGACCTATATCGGTCTGTGATAGCATTAAAGAAGCGCCTCCTGGTGACAAACGAGGTGAGTTGCAATTTTGCAATAAAAATCTCGTTTTCGTTTGCGTGATCGAGTGGTGAACAAAGCTCTCTCTCTGCATTCACATCATCATCACCTTTGGAGAGAGTTTGCAGATTGCTTTAGGCGGCATTTTCAGTACCTATCACCGGACTTGTTTGGGGGGCGGCGAGAAACTTAAAAGGTTTCGTGTGAAAAGAAGCACCGTCAGAGGTTTTCTAGAGGGAACAGCATCACGTACTAGTGCGTATCCCCGTTCCTTATTAGATTCCCCGAGGGGTTCGGATCAGATTGGAAGCGGAACAACCCGAGGGCGCCTCTAAAGGCTAAGACCTCGGCTCGGGCTCAGCTCGACCGGTCGTGGGTCATTATCACCTACTTATTTTATGCCCATACTTTTGGGGCACGAACCTTACTCATGGATCGGAACACTACAGAGAGAACGGGCCATAAACCACCACGCGAGCCCAGTGCGGTTTGGTGGTTTTTTTCTTCTCTTAGTCAGGTACTCTTGGTAAAGTGGCCGTGGTTAGGGGTAAGTCTTGGTAAAAACGGTTCTTGTAATGCGTCTCCATTCGGCTCTATTGGAAGCATTGTGAGAGCAGTCGGTCATGGTAGATTGAGTGAAGGATCCAATGAGGTCGGCTCATCTGGTTGGTGAGCGACCTTGGGATCTCTTGCCCTCCGTGCCCTAAATTACAAGGTGGTAGTTGGTAACATCTGCTAAGGCAGCCAGGACCAATGGCTTTACGTGCCTTTCAAAGCACCTCCGTGTTAAAGCTGCCAGCACCTATGCACACTGTTAAAGCTTATATTATTATATTCTGTTTCAAGTCTACCTTCTTTTTATTATACTTAAGTATTGCATGATTTGTATTAACAATAAGCTTTATATTTTCCCAAATAACCGAATCTAATTCGTTTCGAGAAATGATGATCGTTAATCCTCATTACAAACCCCACAAAAGGGTACAGATTAGATAATCTGTTGTCGATATGCGCACGTAAATCGGTGCAATCAATAAGAACGTGCATTGTATTGTGCCCCGACAGACGCAAAATTGGAGAGTTGCTTACCCACATTTGTTAGAGGAATGGCGCCGATTTGTATTTCCACTACGATTTCTTTGGAAGGTCTGTTTGTACAGTCGCCGAGATTAGTAGGGACGTAGGGCACTTATTTACGGAACACGTTGTCGGACGGACATAGAGAAACGCAGAAAGAAATGCTGTAAAAGTGTTTAAATTGATTGTAACTCCCTTATAGCCGGCAACGCTTCTGCGATTACTTTGGTTTTGCGGGTGTCCATGAGTGGCGGTAATTACCTACTTTCCATCAGGTGACCAGGCTGCTCGTTTGCTTCCTTTTAAAATAAAAATAAAAAAAATTAACGAAGAAGAGTTTTTATGTATCGTAGTTGCACCATTGTTCGACACGGCAACCCATTGTTCGACACCAGATGTCGTCGCCAAAAATAATAAAGAATTTTATTGAAATTTTACTCGAAACAGGTGGTCTGTATGCAATTGTTGTTTAAGCCAACAAATAAAATTTTCACCACTATTTTCAATGATTAAAGAAAAAGTATCGATCACTAAGTAGTTCCTGTACCACTACTCTACTACAAGAAGTCCCCAACAACTTTGTGAAAGAAGTTTTTACTTAAATAAATAGTTTTTTATTTTTAATTTTCTTTATCATGTGTGAAGTCAGTGCTGCTATGTAAGCATTACTTAATCTTTAATTTAACTAAAACATTATTAGTGATAACCCTGTCGGGCGCCGCGTCAGGCGAATTCGAAATGAAATTATAGTTTCGAACATAGCCCACGGATTATGTAAATTTCGCCCTACTAATCTCAACTGATTTTGTGTAGTTCCTAAATTTGCTGGTAACGGCTATTTTGACTTTATGAATGAGATCCGTTTATTTTCGATCTGTTCAGTAAACAGATGCCAACTTTAATTGAAACTATTTTTTATTTTTATGTAGGTAGTTAAATTTGAATTGAAATATTATTAAAGTCTATCGCCATAACTTTTTTAGCTTAATTAAGTCAAGCGCTTTTCCGTATTCAATTTATTAAAAAAAAAGTTATGGAGACTAGTGAGCTACTGAGATAGATAGGTATTAAGTATACAGTAGGTATGTATATACCTCTTCTTGAGTCTTGTCTTGACGTAAATATCTCTCCTATGCCACTGATCGAGCTTATTTTAAAATCTTAAAGGTGCTATGTGTGCTTAATTGGACTTAAGTAAAATAAGTGTACGTATCCATTGGAACAAGGTAATCTAGAAGGATATTAAACCTATTCTATTCCATATTAATTTGAAAGGCCACAGAGTTTCGAAACTGTCGTTATTGTAAGTCATCAAGTCGTAATCGCAGTTATAAATCTGTACAAAAGTTGTATTCAAATAAACAAATTTAAATACAAAACCATCCCCCCGCTAAGCGACAGATTAAGTGTGATCCAGCTCCACGAGCAAATGAAAGGACGAAAACTTAATTTTGTTTCTTAAACTTGCTACCAGTTAAGCGTCGAATTAAATCTCTTAAACACTTAAGGAGATCAAATTAGAAGGGAGCTGGTAAAGGTTTATTATTTCTGGAAAAATGTTTAAGCATGCAGCGGCGTCGGACGTAGCCTCGGACAAAGTAGCAGTGTTGTACGAATGTTAAATCGAAATAAAAGACGAGCGATTCATTCGATTGCAAGTTTATTGTAAAGCGTTTTACTCGTAATGGAACTACTTAGATCTCAATACGGAAAACATTTAAAACTTTTAAAGCTTTCGTGGTCACTTTTCAACAGTAGAATAATTATGTAATATATCTAATATGGTAACAGTTAAAGAAACTTTATATCTGTTATTTATTAAAAACTACAATAACAAGTTTATGATTATGTTTTTTTTGTTTTTGACTATCCGATATTTCAGCCTTTGATAATAAACCTTTGATCCGGAAAAAAACTGCATCACAAAAATGGCCCCGTTTGCTCAAACTGATATAACTAAGTAAATATCTTATAACATTTTGAAAAATAAACAAAATTGTAAATAACAAAATTTGCGTGTAATTATTTATAACACCATATCATATCATATAATTAAAGGGCGGGTACTGTTTTCAATACTTGTTTCAACTACATTGAAAGTTTTTAATTGGAAATTTTTCATATCCCTGCGATGATGACGTGAGTACTAAGTACTTACTTTACTTCGTATACGGCGATTAATTTTTCCATTATATTTACTGGTATTTACCAAATAATGTATACGAGTACCTATTTAACCTCCTACGACCCAAACACAAACGAGATCAAACGGGAATTTCAACCTTGTTGCGCTTGGGTTTCATAGCATAGGAAGCTACGATACCCCGTTGGCGGGGCATCCTGGCCGACAGAGGGTCGACCGTTTGTAGTTGACGAGTATGTTCTTGGCGGCGTTGGCGTCGCGATCAAACCCGCTTGCAGTTTGGGCAAACCCCTCAGTGAAGTTTATGATTCATCGACACCTTGTGAAACGCCCCCGTTTTCTCGTTGCACGCGGAGCAGGCCTGCGAGGTGTAGGCTTCGTCTACAATTTCAACGTCGATATCACGTTTACTTTTCAACCGTCTGATGAGCGAGTCGTGTTTGAATTTTCTTCCGCTAAACGTGGCAGTGTTCATAAATTTACTACCGGCTCCGTAGAGAACTAATTTTTTGTCCACGCCTCCTCCATCAAAAACTAGCTTTATTATTAGCTCTTCACATTTAGCCGTGCGCATATACCTGTCCAAGCGGAGACGGGTCAGTTTCGAGTGTCGCTCGTAGGGTTCTTGTGGCTAGTGTTCTTTGATGACACAGTAAACTCTAGACGCTCTCTGTCGCGTCGTTCGGCCGTTTTCGCCTCTCCCGTGAGCTTGCTTCGCACCCGATTTCGCTTCCATTCTAATGTATGCGAACGAACATATTTTCTCGTTATACGCTCGAACCGACCCAGCTTAGAGTCCACGGCGGCTACGGGCAGCCGAGAGCCGGGGTCCACGGCTATGATGCGATCGTACGTGCGTTTGGAACGCTTGATGCCGGCACGTTTAATTATGCGATTCATGGACAGACTCGCGCTGATGCCGTCCGTCTGCAGGCAGCAGCCAAACCTTTTCACGTTCACCTCCAGCCAAGGCGACCACAATTCTTGAATGTGGTTCTCGATTCGGGTCCAATCGCTAGAAATCGAGGCTGGCTCGACTCGACGAATCAGTTCGTGCCAATCTCTCGACGTGTAGGTAACGTGCTTCAGACCGTGAGACGGTTGGGGAAACAGGCGAAAATCTCGTAGACTCTTGAATTTTCAACCAGTCCGCGTTGATAATGGAACAAATCCGGCGCATTTCCTCGTTCTTTTCAGGCATTTGCTTCTTGAAGAAGGCTTCATACAATTCTTTATCGTTGCGCTTTAGTTTGAAGTGGCGAGCCAATCTCGAGAAGGCGTGAGTGCCGATGTTCGTATGTAATACAGTATCGTATTGTTTCGCCAGCTCTTGCACTACGAAACTGCGCAACTCTCCATCGTACCGCCTTCCCGCAGAAAAGGTACTATACGCGTCGGCGTTCGGCCCGCAGCCCTTCATGGCGTACAAAAAGAGCAAAATTTCGGGTTTGGCGGGCAGGGTGGTGGCCGTTTTCATGTAAAAATTAATCCAAACTCCCAGCTCGACGTAGACGCGGGAGAGGTCGCGAACATCTCGTCGAATCAATTCGACAGCAATTTTAACCGTTTCGCAGGCTCTAGCAGCGGACAGACCAGCGAAGACAGGCCGCGTTTCTCGGTGTATACTTGAAGTTCGCAATCGTCAGCAATGTTTAAATTTCGTTTGCGAACGGGCGGCAAATATTCTTTGCATTTTTTTGAGCTCTTTCTCGCGTGATCTATCCCTCCGCACGCCCTGCACGAGCGATTCATGGTTAATGATTAAATAAAATAAAGGGCTGCATTTTATTATTCCATAAAGGCCAAACTTTACCAATCTTGGGATACTCTAGAAAGGACTTTGGGTCGTAGGAGGATAACGAGCGTAAAGTCAGGATTGTCCATTGAATAATTTTGTTAGCTGCTTTATTGTAGTTCCAGGGTGAAAGTTGGTGTTTGGACTTTCTAAATATTTGAAAATTAACGTTTTACTAACAAAGGTTAATACTATTAGTTTAAAAAATAATAGCTGCTCACAGTGTTATTCTTTCATCAACTGTAGCTTTAAAAATCCTAGTGAAGTAATCCTAGATCTAAATCTCTCCTTAGCACGGAGAGTCCGTCTGGCATCCAGTTAGGAATTTATTTTTAGTCTGGCGCATTCCTAAACGTTAATCCGAACTTATAAGGTATTCAAATTAGCTTATTCCCAGCTTTAATAAAATTACACAAATTCCTATTTGATTTTATTAACTTTCAACTATCGTTTAGCACAATCTAGCAAAAGGAAATTAACAACACTAGGACATGATTTAATAAGACAAGATCACAGCTAATATAGGTATAGTTAGTAACTTTATAAAATACGTAATATGGTATTTTTTTATCGGATTTCAACTTCAACTTTTACTCGGCAATGGAGCAATGAGTGAAGTTTAATAACTAAACTCTTACTCTGATAGTCCATAAATACGTTAAAACACATCTGGGTCTGTGGTTGTTAAGCCACCGCTCACAGACCCAGATCCCAGGTTTGATTTCCAGTGTCATTCCACGTGAGAAGAGAAGGCTTTAAGCCCAGTAGGGGGAATATTACAGGCTAGTTAACCATAAATTAACTAATTTAATTTTTTATTCACCATCAACAGAGCTACATGAAAATATGCAAACTATTAAACTTTTATCTCCCAGTGACTCCATATGGAGCCATAGAACAATTGAATTTCTATTGTGTCTGGTTTTATGGATAACGAGAGGTTAATACAAAACTGAATTAAATATTTATGCTACCGGAAAAGCTAAATAATGGCCAGTGCAGCTGCCCGGGTTGCGGAAGGCCTAGGTTTGATTCCTGGCTGGGTCGAGTAGGCATTTAATTTTTTTACTATATTTTATTAATATTTAATTCAGCTTCAGTGCAGCAATTAGCAGTAAAATTTATGAATACAAAGTAATTAGATACATATTACTCTAGTTATAGGCGGCCTCACCGTGCACCTAATACTATTTTATTAACATAATAATACATTTATACCTACACACCTAAATAAAAAAGCTGTGTCTATGCTTTGTATTGAACCTAACTAGTTACTAAATATAATAAAATTACAAATAAAATACACTAGACCAAAAAGGCTTTACACTTTAACATTTTTAAAATTTTGTTTTGTAAGCTTGTAAATTATCGTTGAATATGTCTACTGCACGATTAGGCACAACATATTTCAATTAATTCACATACCAATGATAGAAAACCAATTTGCGTAAAAACTAAACGCTTTTAAAAGGACATAAGTATTAGCTTTAATTAAATCTTGTTTGACAGTGCCACAGCAATTTTGTGCTTAGAAACTATGTTTTCAAAGTGAACGGCACAGTCTGAAAACAAAATGACCAATTTCACCCGTTGCACTGCGATTCAACGAAATTAAATCAAACCGCTCTAGCACGTTACAGATTTTGCTAAAACAAAACGCAGTTAAGTGAAAACCTTTTAAAAGGACACACAATTAGTAACTTTCAAAACTTTTTAAACACTTACTTCGATTAATTGGTAACGGGATTTCTACCATGATTTTTGTAGTCTGTAAGTATTATCTAGATATTTTGGCACAGTTGCATGCGGACTTATAAAGTAAAGCATTTTTTAATTTTTTTTGGTCCCGTTGTGGTCAAATTATGTTAATTGTTAAAAAACCACCAATCAGCAATAAACGAACGTAGTAAGCTTAATCTCGATCTTGCCATCGCTTCCCAGTGGTATTGTTTATATGGAAACTATTACCAGACATCCGGAGGTAATAATTTAATAAAAATTTTTCAACATTTGTGTTTTTGTAATTTGTTCGCAACAAAATTTGCGTTAAAAATTATTTGAACATTTATAAATAACTTGCTTACTTTTTAACCGATCTTTAATATTTGTAAAAATATTATGATTGGATGTTAGTGACGGTAGTTGACATTGAATGGGCATAGGCGCCCGCTTTTAAAGTAAAAAGTGTTAAATAATTTCGGCAGGCTGGTTAGAACCACGATAGCTCAATTGGAAGAGCACCTGACCCAAAAATTTTTCAACATTTGTGTTTTTGTGATTTAATCGAATTAAATCAAACTGTGTTTTGTTTATTTCGATGCATTTCTCGGGTGTATGATCAACAACCCACATTGGGCAAGTGTGGTGATTAGGCCAATACCCATTTGTAATGACGACTTGATTTCCATGATAGAGGCCTTTGCTTAACAATGGGACAGTTTAAAGGCTTTTGATTTCAAAACACAATGTTAACGCTTCAATGTATTACAAAATTAGTTTAATTGCTAATCCACGCATTTTCCTTGCCTATCCAATCACAAACAGTAGTGGTTTCAGGAACAACTAGACGGTAAACAAATATTTGCCTAACCTACAAACGACCTGCCTCGGGGCGGGAATCGAAGTCCGCACTTTTGTTTATTTTGATGTTGTGACACAAATTGTCTCATCCCAAAAGCCCAAAAATGGCTTAGTTTCCCTGCGGAGTCAGTCAATTACGCTAGCTAACTTTTAATGAATATTTCTCACATTTAAATTTCTAGTTTAAATGGTAAATTTCCAATCGTAATGCTTTATTTATAACAAAACAGACAATAGTACTTGAAACTAGTAATTTTTTTAAAGTGTTGTTTTTCAGTTTCGATACTAATTTAACGTAAAGAAACTTAAAAATTTCGATATATCTATCGATCTTTTCTTTTTAAAAAATTTACACGAAATTATATTGACATTGCAATACTTTTTAATTAGGTATAATGGGTACTTACCATTGCAACAGTTGTACTGCCCCATAAACGTCATTCTGTTTAATTTATATTCTATTATATTACCAAAGCATTTTACAATTTAATAAATCTAAGCATACCAAGTACAATTTCAAATTAAATATTACTAAAGTTAAGGAACTGATATTTCTCGGTGTCACTATTGATGAGAACATAAATTGGAGTTTACATGTTGATGAGCTCTGTAAAATAATCAACAGGTTTGCATACGCAATTAATCAGGTAAAAAAGATAAATGATAAAAATACTGCCATTCTCACGTACTATGCGTATATATAAGTGGAGTCCATTATACGATACGGTCTTGTCATTTGGGAAACTGTACCGAATGGCAGAGAGTATTTATAGAACAAAAGAAATGCATCTTAGCCATAGGTGGTATTCGACCAAATGATTACTGTAGACCACTTTTCAAGCGTTTTGGTCTGTTGCCGCTACCATCCTTTTACTTTCTGGAAGCGTGCATTTTTGTGAATAAGCATTAGCACCTGTTTTAAAAAGCTTCAGATAATCAGTGTAGCAGACAACATAGAGATCTACACAAACTTGTACTGAAGACCATTTCAAGATCAGATAAATATGCAAGAAGTTGCCTTGTTATGTGTGTTAGAATTTATAATAAAATTCCTAACGAATGGAAAGCTATGAATGATATTGGATTGTTTAAGAGAAAGCTTTTTGGATGGCTAACACTTCACAATTTTTATAGATTAAAGGATTTTTTTGGCAATAATATAGCTATTATGAAAAAGACAGTGTTGAAAATATTCCACGAGCGTTATTCGAACCCGCACCCATGACAGGTTCGAATCCCGCTCGTGAAATTTTATCAACACTGTCTTTTTTCAAAGTGTAATTTGTTCGCAACAATATTTGCGTAAAATTATATGTAAATATTACTTTTTTATATTTTAAGTGCTAATTGGTGCACTGAAGCTGAATTAAATATTTATAAAATTATTAATAAAATACAGTAAATAAAAAAAAAAATTCACTGGTCTGTACTGGACTGTAATCAGGTTCGATTCCTGGCTGGGTCGGCCCAGCCGTAACAGAAGCTGAATTAAATATTTATAAAATTATTAATAAAATACAGTAAATAAAAAAAAAAAATTCACTGGTCTGTACTGGACTACTGGAAGATTCCTGGATGGGCCGACCTAGCGAATCGAACCTGGGTCTTCCGCAATCCGGCGGCTGCACTGACCGCTATGCTACCGGGAAGGCTGACGCAAGCGCTGAATTTTGTCACTGTTTTTTAATTTTTTAGTGCTTATTGTGGCAGTCCCACTGTTGGGCAAACCATCATTTAAATGAAGTTGCCATCGCTACAATTGATGAGTGTTGGTTTACTGGTGTTGGCTTCACACGCACCTATGTCCCATGCTGATTTGGGACGTGAAAATATGTATCAGCTGGTTAACTTTCCATGTGTGTCGTAAGAGCCGACTAAGGATTCAAAGATACTCGTATATCAGGCGATCGGCTAGCAACCCATCACTGATGGTATCTATTCCACCTTGGTACCTTACTTCGTTTCTGCTACATATGACGTCGTCGGGTCACTAATGGCGAGTGTAAGCAAAATTGGTGATTTCGATTATCTGTCCCGTTTCACATCCCTCGCTTCTGTCTCAAGTCCTTCCTTCTTCTTCACGTCCTTCTTTACTGGTTTTTTACTTTTACTTTCCTTTTTTACGGGTAGGTATCCCCCTTTCGGAAGAAGGATATGAGAGCATGTATGTATGTATGTATGTATAAGTACATTAATAAACTTTCAGTACCACTTATCTAACATCCGTTTAAAACAATTATCTACGGGCATGCAGCTGCATGTCAATCACAAGAGCCTTTCAGTTAACATATGAAATTAGAGGTTTTGTTGCAATTTGTAATGACTGCGCGGATCGATGTGTGCGGCGATCGGATTTAACGACCCAATCTGAATAGGCTGATGATGAAGCTGGAATCATTTTATCAGCAATCTCGTTATCGTGGTACGAATTTGATTTGGATTTGGCATTTAGTAGTCAGTCAGTACCGATCGCTATGCAAATGGAGTTCAATAGGCTTTCTAACGCACAAAGTGACTGCACAATTGTAAATGTTCAAATTTTACGACGTGTATTAATCTAACAACACCATATTTACAAAAACTGTTGATGCTACAGATAAAATTATCAAGGCAGAACAAAGCGTAAGACTAATGAGAACTTTATGAAAAATAATACAAGATCTCATGAAAACTACTTAGTAAGGTATAGTTTTAGATTTCCACATGTCAATATCGCGAACTAGATACAGTAAGTATTATTTACTATCAATACCAAATAAAACATTTTGTAAACCACATTTCTAAAAAAAACAAAACAGATCCGACCATCGGGTGATTCGATTTCAAAACACCAACAGATAATAAATAGCTTTTGGATACAGACACTACGTCAGCGCGGATGATATTAATCGTTTAGATATTGAGGACCCATGTTATTGTCGGCCAAAGGCTGGACGGCAATCGCCATGAAAAATACCCCTCTCTCCGGAATGAGGGTCACAACATTCACAAGAATGGACAAGATAAGGAATGAGTGAAGTGCGTGAGACTAAGCTTAAGTGCCTTGCCAGTGTTTAGGGATGTTCTGAAGATTAGGATCGAGATACGAGAACGTCACGATCACGACTTAGGAAAGTGGCTTTGTCCCTATTTTCAATAAAAACGGTTAATGTTCACACGGAGTTGGGATAAGTGTGTTAGAGTTTTGTGAATATTGTTCTAAAACATTTTTTTATTAATCTACTGCTTTTAGTTTTACACACTATTTTATACTTACGTTTTGTAACAACGGCGGACCCTATAAAGGTTGTAAGTTATGTGTAGCGTCCGTGTAAGCTTTAGAAAATATGTTTTACGGTATAAACGAATGGAACTAAAAAAATATTGTTTACTGTCGAGTCGACTGAGGGTTGTCGAACTTTATGGCGAAAGTAACCGCAGACGTATTTACTAACATTCTTATTGTAACTTTACGTTATCTATGTATGTATGAAGCAAAAACTTTGTACCCGTTTTTACGAAAATTGCGCGGACGGAGGAGTATGAAATTTCGCACACTTATAGTTTATATAGAGAAGGTTATCCGAATGTTAATATTTTTTCAAATGATGCATAAAAAATACATTAAATCAACAAAAATAACATTACACACACACACTACCATGTATTTGACACACACGTATTGTTTGTCTTTAATGCGGCCGACATCTGTCAATGCCAATTCAAACTCACATTCTATCGTTTTTAATTTTTCATTGCTTAGGATACAATCCGTGCAGCCTTAATAAAATTACGGTCTAATTTCGACCACTGGGGGACCACTAGTCATTTTTAATATATAGGTACTAACGAAAGAAATCCACTGGTTTCATGATGTACTAATATTAATAAAATAACGTCATAGTTTGCATTTATAAAACAAAGGTGCGAATGAGGATGCGGAAAATAAATATATAAAGTGACAATAGTTAGCTAGACATATAAATTGTTAAGCTCGATCCGAACCAAGAGCAAACACTATAACTATATCCATAGCATGACCATTGTGAACAATATCCCTAGTGACTTCATAGTCCCGACAGTGTCGACGAGTCCCGACATCAAAGCTGGACATCTTCATGAAGGAGGATTTCTGGCCGAAGGGTGTAGTCTGCAGGCGCTTCCATGGAAAGTTGCCTGTTGCTATCAAGTTGGCACAGTAGGTGCCAATCAAATAATACTAACATAGTTATTAAGCTATTTTATATACTAACAATTTTTTTTGATGTGTACCATCTTTCTGCTCGCTTCTTAGTCGTTGACTCACTGCTGAGTATCGTGACTCCTGACTTTGTCAACTAGCTTCCTCCATCGGTTGCGCTCCGTCGCTTGGTGTAATGCGTCGCTGATAGGTATTTCTAGTTCACTAGATATCTGGTCAGACCAGCGTTTGGGACTTCAGCCTCTAGGTCTAAATTACCTTTATCCTCATGGTTTTCTTAATAATGAGATAGAAATGTTTGCTATTTAAACCCCCCCCCCCCATTTTGATAAACAAAAAAATATTTATTGCGTTATCACTTTCGTTTAAAATAATTGGTTAATAATTGGTCTTTAGACGCATATGAATTTTGACTGAGATTAGACTTCTGCAGCGGTGGACAGAAAAAAGGAAAGAAGGAAGGGAGGTCTTTATCTTGCAGTAGGTAACATTAGCTCATAATAATAGTAATGTAATAATAAAGTGAAGTAGACGTAAGCAAACCACACGCAGCACCTGTTGAGGGGCATAAGAAATGCATAAACCACCCATTAACGCTTCGCTCAACCATATTTTAGGGAACATACAGAGTTGACGCATACACCATATTTTCATGTAATATTTTGTTTCCCTATTTGTTAAGGAAGGATATAAATTGATAGGCGACATTGCTTGATTCCGCGTTATAAATCGCGGCGGCTGCGTCGCGTCGCTGTCGCTTGTCGATTAGTGCGCGGGAACCGATCCTGGTGACGGCGCTTCCGAGTCATGAGAAATAGCGAGGCGAATCCCATTATTATTACCAACGGGGAAACTTGAACCTATACTTAAGTTATATTATGATAAGTCGTGACGCCGATGTCGTGACAATAAATTGTAGTCTGGCGACATCTCTCATACGCTAACTTAATATACGAGTACTATATTAAAGTTGTAACTCTCTGCATATTGATACACCAATACAGGACATCAAACTAGTGACATCGTTTCATTACACCTAACCTTTTTCTCCTAACAACATCATACAAGCAAACATAAAAAAAGTAAAAGAAAAAAAAAACTGTTTAAAAACAATCTTTATAAGTTAAAAATAAGTTTAAAAAAATTAAATCAGACCCAAATTTTTTATAAATAAAAGCGTATTACATTTTAATGGAACATTAAAGAACATTTAGTATATTACACCTTCATTATTATTCTTTTGCAATCACAATGCAAAAGAAAAATAAAGAAGGTACAATTTTTTTTCTTTTAATTTTATTTTTAACTTTTTTGTATTTTTGTAGGAGGATAAGGTAGGAGCTCCAGTACAACAGGGCGAAGCCCTAGTACCGTGAGGCGCAATGTTAGCGATATGACATGTTTATACAACCTCATACCATTTAGCCCTCGGCACGTGCTCAACTTGGTATTGCGTCATCTATATAATCCATCTAATCAAAGACAGAATTCACATTCATTTCAAATGGAATGAACGAACGAACGAACGAACTTATTTTCCCAAGTTCCTATGGCCATCTTCCAGCTCCATCATGAGACCCTGGTTACCATCTAGCATCAAAGAACTCGTCAAGACGAATCATAAGAGCCCAAACTCGATGGGGTTGTGTCGAGATCAGCTCCATGTCATAATAATTTTGCATTGTCATCCGATTTCCACATGCATGCAAAATTTCAGCTCAATCGGTAACCGGGAAGGGGATCTTTAACTTGCAAGATTTGATTACAGACAAACGGACAAACAAACATCGGGACAGGTGAAACCAAATAAAAGATTGTAAAAAATATCATCATTTTCATGTGATCTTTCTTGTGATCCATTCTTGAACAAAGACCTCTTCTGATATCATCCACCCAGCCAGCGCTGCAGCGTACGGCCTCTTCCTCTGGTATCGGCCTTCGGTCTCCATCTACATATAAAGAAACAAACAATCGAATCTTAATAACATTACAAAAAACTCGCTCACCATTTGTAAATTGCGCCACACCCGGCACGCGCTCAGAATACATCCCCAAGGTAATCGGATAGCGGCTTTCAGCGAAAATTCTTGTCCCTCTTTATAAATTGATCTTGAGTTTGTGAATCTTTCCAAGTGTGACTCGATTTAGTTCCCTTTTTGTTTGTACGGTCTACATCAATCATTTTCGGGGTTGTAGGCGAGGAAAGGTGAAATAGGTGTGGGACATGCGCCCTCGCTGCTCACTCGGTTCGTGTTTCGCAACCTTTTAACTTCGAGGTCAGCGTAAGACAAACGATCTTGAAAGTAGGTGTAGTTGATAAAGGAACTTTTTTAATGGCAGTTGTCGGGGGCCGCGTGCTTGTTTAAAGTTTGTTTAATCACATTATCTAATAGCACAATGATTTTTTTAAATAAGACACTTTTATCCGATTTTGACTCGGCATTGTAAAAGTGGTTTGACTTGCAAGATCGCAACCCAAAATTGTGTATAAGAAGCTTTAAGAAAACAATCAATTTATTTCTTTTGAAAAATTAAGGGTAACAAGTTGAAAACATTCAACTACAAGAAAACTTTCATTAATACAACTCGAAAGTGTAATTTATGTTTAACCTCTTTTAAGTAAACAGAAACAAGTCTGAACAAAGTTTCTTGCTAGCACTACAAGGTTTTAAACTGAAAATCCGAACGAAATCCTAAATTTATATTGAATAAATTAATTGAACTCGTCGCGCCCGCCGGCAGCCGATCGGGGAGATGCTCGGATTTGATGCGAGTAAGCGTGGTTCGATAACCTCGGCCACTTTAAACTACCGGGGATGTAGGTCCTACCACCAGTCCATTAGCAGGGTTTATGGCTCATATGGTAAAAGCTCAACATGTAAAATTCACGCTGAATTTTTCTCCGCGCTGCGCCGCGAGTGACGAGGGCAATCGTTGTCTCTTAAAGACACTGTACTTGAGGCTCATTGCACAGATGCCTACCTGTAGAAAAAAATATGAAAACTCATTAAACTATAGTGTGCTACGTACAGTACATTATTACTCAATGTCAGAGTTGCAACATCTAAAAATGGATAGCCTGAATTTTTCTCCGCGCTGCACCGCGAGTGACTAGGGCATTAATTCTTGTCTCCTAAAGTCACTAAGCAACTCTACTTGAAGCTTATTATACAGACGCTTTTGACAAATTCACTTAGATTTTGTTCATGGAGCTAGCTTCCACCAACTTTATAATTCTGTTAGTACACTCTCGCAGGGACGTAATATGGTGGAGAGGATACGACATTTTTGATGAATGAATAGCAATTTCATTTCGTCTGCATTCGGTTGATGTCATTCTTATCTTGGGTGCCCTACGTTGCATTTCAAGTCAGCTTGAGAGCGAGAAAGTAGGTTTAATAGATGCACGGGTAGGTACACTTATATCTGGCATTTTTTACGTTAAGTAACAAAGTATTAATTAAAAATAATAATTTAATATTATTCTAAATTGTATTGTTTATTGAGACATCTTCTGCAGTCGCCTTATTTTATTACCACATAATTAGACCGGCAGTTTTGGCTTACCATTACATACAGGGGCGTACTTATCCAAAGTTGGTGCAACTTTTAGGCACTCTATGTTACTAACTGTCAAAGTTGGGCCAAATTTGGATCGAAATAACAACCTCATAATAAACTCTCTGACAGCTTTTCGATCGTCTCTCAATCAAGTATATTGTGTCTTCGTACCGGCATGCATGATTGACCTACTGTAGAAATTGGTTATTAGGTTTTTTATTTTTACATATAAAGGTATAGATCGCGCCAAACTTCTAGTCCCCTCTGAAGTTGCTTCGCGCAGCTTTACACAGTCAGGCCCTACCGCTCGTCACCGCCTTCGTCCTACTGACGCCTATTTTTTACTACTGCGACGCGAATCGCGCCAACTTCAGAGGGGACTAGAAGTTTGGCGCGATCTGTAACAAAAATTAGAAAAACAATTGTAACTTTGATGCATTCGTTCTTTATCTTTGATTCCTCCACGGTCAGCATATGATCATTATTTCATGTGGCGTTAAGTGATGACAAGGCTGGTGGTGGAAGCACACTTTACTCGGAATTCACAACCGGCTTGCGGCTTTGGGCTATGTTACTCGTATCTGTAACTATCGGATCAAAGCAATGCTACTAACTTTAATGTTATTGCGACTTATTTAGATAGAAAAATATTTAAGTATTCAGTATCACAAAATAACACATTCATACAAATAAAACATTCATAATAAACAGTAAGTATATGATACTGAAAATGCATCGTCTCAGCATATGTTTAAGCACTTTTGTAATGCCACGATGCTGGTCTTCCAAAAATGCCTAGAAAACAAAATGGTCGCATTGCCAGTTCGAACAGAATAGTACCTAGTAACAAGCCCTTCCACTAACCAAACCGAGTTCAAATAAGTATTCCCTGCTGAGAATCTGAATCCGAAGCATCCGGGTCTTACACCGCTGCGGTGGTCTAACCACTAGACAAGAGGCGGTTGAAAGTTCGTATGGCACAACAACATTTCACTAATCTTATTTGAAATATACTCGCGTGAAGCTAATTACATCACCTGAGCTTTGGCACGGCAAGGCTTCGCGGCAGGCGGCGTCATTCAGTAAAATGTACACAGATTTATTTATTATTTAAATAAAGTAATAATTATCAGAGGAGCTTGATGGCGCAGTAGTTAATGCGCCCTCTCTGCGAGTGCTGAGGTTAAGCAAGTTCGCAAAGGCATCGGATGTCATCGTCATCGGATTGGTGACCAAAAATGTATCATCTCGAGCTCCTCCGTGCTTCGGAAGGCACGTAAAGCCGTTGATTCCGGCTGCATTAGCAGTCGTTAGAAACCACCAGTCCGCACTAGGCCCGCGTGGTGGTTTTTGGCCCGTTCTCCCTATCGATCCATAGGAACGGCTCGTGCTCGAACAGTGGGGACATAATGAGCTGATGATGATGATGATGATGATGATGATGATGATGATGATGATGATGATGATGATGATGATGATGATGATGATGATGATGATGATGATGATGATGATGATGATGATGATGATGATGATGATGATGATGATGATGATGATGATGATGAATAACACAAGTCTGCAAAAAAAAAAAAAGTTGAGAGCTGTTTTGATTTTTTGGCGTAATTCTTATGTTTTTGGGTGTGCTGAATCCGAAAATGACTTTCATTTGCTCGTAGAACGTCACGTTTTCTGACAATATAGGTATCTATGTTAAACAAGTTATCACCTTAAAATAAAAGATAAAATACTAAAAAAAAATGTTTTATTTATAATTGCGTAACGAAACTTATTTTTTATCTTAAATACATTCATTAGTAAGCACTAAACACGTTTCTTTTTCCCAGTGAGACTCCTTTTGGTACATTTTCGCTTGTAGGAAGCATCTGGAAGGTCTCTCTGAAGCATCCAACAGTAGTCTGATATCATTGAGACGCTCCATCTTCCCTGGTATCTTTTTTCCATCTCCTTAATATCTCGGTGAAATCGTTTACCTTGCTCTTCACTCACGTCTCCTAAATTTTCTGGAAAGTAGTCGAGATGGGAATGAAGAAAATGAACTTTTAAACTCATTAGGCAACCTAAAGCTTGAAATGCTTTTAACATTCTTTTGACGATTTGTTTGTAGTCAGGGTCTTTGTTATTGCCTAAAAAATTGTCTATGACCTCTTTGAAGGCAATCCACCCTTTTCTTTGAGGATCCGTCATGGTTGTGATGAATTGTGGATCAGCCATAAGCCGTCTAATATCTGGTCCAGTGAAAACACCTTTTTTCAACTTTGCCTCCGAGAGGCCTGGAAACTTTGATATTAAGTATTTAAAGGTGAATTCACACACTTACGCACAGACGACATTGCACTATACTTAAATAAGATCTATTAAACAAAGACGAGTTAACAACACGTAATTGTATCGCGCCACTTTTTACACTATAGGAGCGCGCACGTTCAGTTTACAACATGTTTACTCGTATGTTTGTTTATTTAGCTCACACAGGGCGTTCTTTATTTAGAAAGTAATGATAGTTATGGCCTGAATACATTTAAAAACAATTATCAAAATAAAATTGTACTTATTTATTTATGACTTCAAGTTAGCCCAAAAACCCCTTTTTGGATTAAAATTTTGCGTTTAGCAAAATAACGTGACGTTCTAGAATTTTTTGAGTATTTTTTCAGCTTTCAGAACACCTTAATACATATAAATCAGTTGAAAACATCCAGACAGCATTTTTTTTGCAGACCTGTGTAATTATCCATAGTTACATTATATAGTTTTTAAAATTAATAACTGAGTATAGGAAATTCTTTAGTTACCTGTGACCACGAACCCTCCACAGGGAAGGACGGATCGTCACAATTAAATAAAACTCAACCACCTCTGGGATTTATTGGTTAAGACCAGTCTCAGACTCGGAGGTCCCGGGTTTGATTCCCAGCAGGGAGTAGATGTTTAAACTCGGTTAGGTTGGTTATAAGGCTGGTTTTCTTACTAAGTCGATGGACAAGTCTTTTGCATAGCAACAATGTTAGTAGCATTCTTGCATTCCGACAGATAATACAATAAGTAAGATAGTCATTACCTCAGTAGTTGAGGGTACCGAGAAAAGTGCGTTTCCACCATCGGTCTTATCAATACTAGGTGAGATAAAGGCTAAAACGCAAGTAGATCCTTACTAAAACGTCAAATTTAACAAATATAATATTTATTCCATTTAAATTGTTGTGTACCTTGGTAACATAATGATACAATATACAATGAATCAGAAGCCCTGACGATTCCCAGCGGTTAATGTTAAGATGCACATTTAAGCCTCGTATCGACCTGCTGGCAACTAACCAGCCACACTCAGCCACAGCGAGAGAATTAAAAGACGTACGATAAAATTCTCGGCAACTGAAATTACTTTGTGCATTTTCGCAGTTCGCTTTTAAGTTGGAAATGGTAAATCCTAACTAGTAATTACTTTACTAACAAGTTTCTAATATCGTGTATAATTTCAATTTCCATGTCGGGCAAAATGTGTTTTGGATATTTCGATGCATAGCCCGGGTTTGTGGTCACCATCCCGCATTTAGCAAGCGTGGTGATTAAGCCAATACTCATCAATTGTAGCGATGAGGAGCTCGATGGCGCAGTGGTTAACGCGCCCGGTCTGCGAGTGCTTAGGTTAAAAGAACTATCGCAGAGGCTGGTCATCGGATGGGTGACCAAAAATGTATCATCTCGAGCTCCTCCGTGCTTCGAAAGGCACGTAAATCCGTTGGTCCCGGCTGCATTACCACCAATCCGCACTGGGCCCGCGTGGTGGTTTATGGCCCGTTCTCCCTAACCATCCATAGGGAAGGCTCGTGCCCCAGCAGTGGGGACATAAAATGAGCGGATGGTGGTGGTGTAATGGTAGCGATGAAGTGATTCCAATGATGGAGACCTTTGCCCAGCAGTGTTACAGTATGTAGGCTGTTTTACTTACTTTTACATTTTATGATCGTAAGTATCTTTAAGTAAACGTAACCACGTCGATAATAGTTAAGATAAAGGAGCCACTGTGACATAGTTACGACGCGTAAATGTACTAAGCAGTACCTAATAAAAGAACGAAACGACCTGTAAAATTTTCTTCGCAACATACTACAGTCATATAAAATTAATTACTAGATAATATCATATTTATCGAATAATTAATATTTAAAACAAGTTTCTAATATCTTTAATATACATACTTAAACACTTTTAAGCTCTCGCGTTCCATTATAAATAAACAATTATATTAATAACTAGCTGACCCGGCGGACTTCGTACCGCTTTGACAGTTTCCATCATTGAGTTAATCAATGGTTTCCATGACAACAAAACAAACAAATCATTTTTTATTGGAAAATTAAATTGTCGTTTTTAGTATTTTATTTAATTTTTTTTTAATATTGCTATGTTACTCAGCGCTAATGTAGCATTCTAATGGTAAAAGAATTTTTTAAATCGGTTCAGTAGTTTTTGAGTTTATTCGTTGCAAACATACATACATAAAAAATACAAAGGTTTCCTCTTTATATTACTATAGATTGAGCCGGGCTCATTCGTTTAGCCCGCAATCACAGCCTGTGCATCCCGGTTTTAGTAAGATCTCATTTAAATATTAATAGTATCAAGACTCGTATTTGTGTAAGGCACTGAAACAACCGACTTAATCTGTCAATTTATGTTAAACTAGCGGCCCGCTCGCGACTTCGTGCGCTTGGTGAACACCCGTATCCTATAGAACCCATAGCAGCGCCACCTACCGGGTCCAATTATATACATATATTACACATATAAACCTTCCTCTTGAATCACTCTATCTATTAAAAAAACCGCATCAAAATCCGTTGCGTAGTTTTAAAGATCTAAGCATACATAACTATATACATATAAGGGACAGCGGGAAGCGACTTTATTTTATACTATGTAGTGATATTTAAAAAATTCTTCGTGCTGCACTTTTTTGCGCACGCTGCATCGTGTGAAGTATTTTCTTTTTTCCAATATGCGGAAGTACAAGTATGTAAGCCTCTGTGCACATACTGTATCAGTTCTGTACTGCGCTGCGCTATGGCATACCATGAGGTGCCGCGACTTTTATTAAGTCGTCAACTCACCCAAGCCATATGGACGACCATGAGTTCTCTCACCCTATCCGCGGCCGAGTTAAAGCCATCTGCATCTAGATAACTGCAAAACAGCATTTGAAACGCATCTCGCCCTCGCTCCGTATGAAGTTTAGTGTAATTTAACAATTTGAAATTAGGACATCAAGACACAGCTACGCCCCGCAGTCTTGCACAGCTTTGCCTGACAGAGAGCCTTAAACAGCGCTGTAACACGGCCAATTGGTAATTCTTGCCGCGCACCCGAGTATAACTTCCATTGATAAGGCGTATTCCGGAAATTCAAAGCTAGAATGCTAAAGGTAATGTTAGTTTTAACTACGTGGCTTTTTACGACGCGCAGCTGTGAGGGTACAAGTTTATCGCGTTTTTATTGTTCGCCGACTATGTTTGTGAAATTGCTTGTGCAGTTGATTGTGGGAATGGACAGACACTGGTTTCAGTGAAGGGGGAGCGTAGGGTCTTTAAATGATGATTTTGAAGTAGTAAGATGATTTCTCCGTCAGCGAAACTAAGCCACTAGCCAACTAGCCAAAACCAAGCCAAAACTAGCCAAAACCAAGCCAAAACTAGCCAAATGGTCAGAATACAACGCTTAAACAACTTTTTTATGTTAAAAGGAGGCAAACGAGCAACCCAACTTAACACTACTTTAAAGTTTATACTGACACCCCCTACCAACCGTTAGGTTACAAAGTAGGTGTCAGACATCCTTGTGCAAGCACAAGGGACCATCTACGTCAGGTCATAACGCCAGATCAGGACGCACCGAAGCCCATTCTTCATCCGGTACTTTTAAGACTAGTGTCTCAAGCTAGTTGCCCCGTGGACACGTATAATAGTCCACTACCTATTATCCAGATAGGTTACCGGAGCTGTAAGCTCGCTCACTTCTCGTTGCACTAAGAGCACAACTCGCAGATTCCACTGCTCGGGTCGTCAACTCTAAGTTGACTACCAAATATCCTCTTTGGTGGCGGAGTTGTAAGCCCACTCACTTCTCAGTACCCATCCAGGCACCTTGCCAATTTCACAATCCTACGCGGTTGGCTCAACCGGAGGTATTGCATCTAGCGGGCACCTCTACTAGTTATCCAGACTAGTGCCGGAGATGTTAGAGTTCTGCTCAGTGAAAACCACCGAGCATGACAACAAACTATGGGCAACTCACGTGCCCCGCAAGTCCTTTCGCATCGGGCCCCTCGAGACCGCTATTTGGACCCGCTCGCTGTGCACGAAATGGAAGCCTGGCCACATCAACCAGGCAGACGAACATTCCCACTTCTACAGCTAACCACATGCCACCACGAGTCCAACCCATGTCCGGAACCTGTCGGAGACGCCCGCGAAGGCATAACCGACAGGGGGCCTAGGATCCGGAACTCCCGTGGTACCCTTGAAAAGACAGCCGGACCCGTAGTTCCAGCTGCCATACCCTACCTATCAGGGTCAGTAGATAGGGAAAAAGCAAAGGCAAACGAGCAGGCGGGTCACCTGATGGAAAGTAATCAACGCCGCCCATGGACACCCGCAAAACCAAAGTAATCGCAGACGCTTAAGGAAAGATCGGCCTTGGATCTTGGGAAGAAAATAGGAATCGGGAGGGATGAGGGGGTAAGAGATAGGCCTCCGGTACATTCACTCACCAGACGAAACACAACAGCAACGAGTGCCATTGTTTCACGGCGATATTCTGTAAGAGGGTGGTATTACGCCGGGCGAGCTTGCCCATTTCGTGCTGCAACGCAGCGTGGCTCTACCACTTAGACAAACTTACTTGTTTTGGTCACTACGACGTTTTTCCTGGACATAATGTATTCAGGTTTTGAGAAAAACAGTTTGGGGCTGCTAATAATGACAACTGGCACCAATCCAGTTTCATATGTGGGACATTAACTCCGACACTCAGCGACGTCAATTAATTTGCCTCATTGTTAGAGAATCATTGCGGAAAATAATTAATTTTGACAATTATCTACGCAAAAAAATCGATATACCCATTTTTTTTCTTTTATTTATAAAAGAAGGAGGCAAACGTGCAGGCGGTCACCTGATGGAGAGTAATCACTGCCGCCCATAAACACCCGCAAAATCAGAAGAATCGCAGACGCGTTGCCGGCCTTTAAGGAAGGAATAAGCTCGTTTCTTGAAGATCCCTAGGTCGTAACGGTCCGGAAATACCGCCGCCGAGAGCTGGTTCCACAACACTGTAGTTCGAGGCAAGAAATTTCGTGAAAAACGCACAGTAGTAGACCGCCATCCATCAAGGTGACGTGGATGGAATGACAGTCTAATGCGTGTAGTGCGGTGAAGGAAAGCAGCGGCAGGGATCAAGCCAAACAATTCCTCAGAACACTCCCCATGATATATGCGGTACAATATACAGAGAGACCCAACGTCTCTCCGAAGAGCCAGTGAATCGAGCCGACCTGAAATAACGATATCATCGACAATTCGAGCAGCTCTGCGTTGAATGCGGTCAAATGGAAGGAGTTGGTACTGGGGTGCTCCAGCCCAAAGATGGGAGCAGTATTTCATGTGCGGCCTGACCTGTGCTTTGTAGAGTTGTAAGCGGTGGGCTGGTGTGAAATACTGACTCGCTCTATTAAGCACACCCAGCTTTTTCGAAGCTAATTTAGCTTTACCTTCCAAATGACCTCGAAACTGAACGGCACTTGAAATATCGACGCCAAGGATCCCAATAGTCGGGTTGGTATCAAGGGAAGCTCCCTCAAAGTTCAGAGGTACGACGAAGGGATGTCTTTTCGCGGTAAATGCGCAAATTTGTGTTTTGAAGGGGTAAAAGTGGACTAGGTTACGTCGTCGGCCCCAATTCGAAACATGACTTAACATGTTTTCGGTGTCAGTCACAAGTTTATTCCGGCTCTCGATGACGCTTTCCGGAGAAATATTAGCTCGTCCGGTGTAGAGCGTGTCCCCAGTACTGTCGTCCGCATAGCAATGAATGCTGTTGTTATGCAACATGTCATTCATATGCAGAAGAAACAGAGTAGGGGATAACACACACCCCTGCGAAACTCCAGCATTCACGGGCTTCAAGTCAGAGCACGAGCCGTCGACCACGACTTTGATGCTACGCCCAGAAAGAAAGCTGGCGACCCACGAACATAATTTCTCAGGAAGCCCGTATGATGGAAGTTTAGCGAGAAGAGAAGATTGTGATTCTTTAGGTTTAAATATAACCGTCAAATGACACTCGTATGACTAATGGTGTGATTTTTTAGATTTAAGTACTTATTGAATAATAGTATTAAGTATTATTTTGTTATTAAATTAGAATTTAAAAATTGTTGATTTTTTATCCTTATTCCATTTTTAAAGTTATTATTATTGTAAAGAAGAAAAATGAGACTGAAAGACAAATACAGAACGGAATTGTGTTTCTATTCTGTTGTATTGTACTTCTTTGTTGATTAATCAAATTTTAAAATAAAATACCTTACTATTTACGGACAAAAGCCTGTAAATAATGGTGACTAAAAACAGCAAACAGCAGTCTTAAATTTTATACAGAATATTTTTTTTGAAACTTGATTTAGAGAATACTTATCTAGTTCTTTTCTTTTCTTTCTTCATGTAAGGTATTATAATTGGATAGGTGTCAATTTCAAGTATCTATGACTTACTAGGTACTATATCATGTCTAATCGCTTAGTAAATCTATGGGTTTACTGTAAAATACCATCGACGCACGAAACGCGACCATCAAAGTAAATTAAAATTATTGGGTGCACGAAACGCGACTATTTCATGACGGCATTTTTATTACATCTAATAAAACGCACGAATCGCAACCAACTTGCTTGTTTACTAAAAATCGACGATGCACGAATCGCTACCACACCAATCAAAAATAAAATATATAGATGCATCGATAGCGCATGATATATATGCACACAGCTCGAAGAAACTACTAATATCTACAGTGTCATTGCGAAAACCCATTTTAGTTAGTCCAAATCTTAATTACATATCAATACAAAGCAGAGCTTCATCATATTAAGTTGTCTCGCACAAATAATGCCTGGCTTATAACAACATTTTCCCCAGAAATCGAGAATACGAACGAAAATACGCTTTCAAAGCTAATTGCGTGTTTTGTGTACGAGAAATGACATTAATTTCGGCTTCACTTATCCTCCAGACGTGACACAATGACCCAACCGGGCTTTTTGTTTCGTGCGGAGCGTTGAAAAATTCTTCATTACCGCTTGCATAGGGTTCTATGGCGCGCAAGGTGGAAACGGCAGTTGCGCCTTGCTCACATTTATAATTTTCACCTTTACGAAAAAAGGACGAACATGTTTTGGTAAGGAAATATAAGGCATAGTTATGAAAGAATTACTGCCAGGTTTTCGGTGCGGTTTATTAAAAAAACGAATCTACTCAAAGTATAACACACACGTTGCACAAAAAGTTGATAGAGTTATCATCACACCATCATCAGCTCATTTTATGACCCCCTGCACGAGCGCGAGTCTTCTCTATGGATGGAAACTTCACTGACAGAACGGGCCGTAAACCAAAAAGGCCCAGTGCGAATTAGTACTTGTTGGATTATAATCGTCTTATTCCAATAAGTGGAAAACTCTGGCTTAAAACAGATCCTATCTTTTTGCACATAAAAACCTTTTTACACCCTTTTTGAAGAACGTCGTTCGACAAACTGTATTTCATTCAAACGTAAATGCCAACTCATTGATCACATAAAGGGTTTTCTACTCCTAATAACTATACGTAGCATAACAAAAAGCTGCAGAACCCTCGCCCAAACGGACGAAACTTAACTTCATTTTAATGCTGCCATTTAGAGGACGAGTAAGGTCCACTTTTTGCAGGATTTGTCCTGCAAATAATATGACATTAATAAGTGTTCCCTCCCCTTTCGGATGTCACGTATTCAGGTCGGGGACTCGAGCCACCGGCGTTCATACACTCGCATTCAGATTCGGAATTATTGCGGTGGCCAACATAATTCTAACTTTAACCTACTTAGTGTGGTACCTACGTACTAAAGAGTATTTAACTAACGGGGTTGTTGACGGATTAGTCAATAGAGACACCTTTTAGCACTTGTCATAAGGAACTTTTATTCGTGTGGGAATAGAGCTCGAATAGAGATATGTGACGTCATTTAATGTTACGGAAATGCGTGTTTATGTGAAATTAAAAAGATGTTAATGTTCGGATAATTGTTAGACACTGTAATTTGTACAACGAGTGGTCAATGTTTTGGAATTATTTGGTGATTTTTGACAATTAAATTGTATTAATTTGAATGGATGTATTGGTTCTCATTAAGTTTTTTAATTGCACCAATGTAAGCGGTATATAATGAAAAAAATGATATTGAATACTTTTAAAGTGTAATTTGTAATGGTCTACGAATTAGTTGAAGTTTTGAATCTTATTTATTTCAATATATTTTCTTGTTATTTTTGCCCGTTTTTGTTAATGTTATAGCCATGCAACGTGAAGGTGCTCGGTGCAGATAACTTCAGCAACAGTCCTCTCCAACAAGAACAGGCTCCTAAGCCTTGGCAACCTTAGTTGACCTCTAGAATACCTAAAAGTTAGGGGTCGTCGTTGAAAACGGACGTTAGACAGGTATCTATACATATATACATATGTACACAGGTGCCGTCTGTACCGAAAAATGAATTCGTAGCAAAACTAGTATTGTGAAATTTTGCATATTGGGACCGTCTCTCCTAAGGCTGTGTTAACACGCTGCATATATCACGGACCTCAGGCAGTGGAGCCAGAAAAAAGTAGAAAATTTGCAGCACTACGGACGAATGGTGGCCGTCATAAATGTCTATGATATTTATAGATGCGCTCCTAAAAATGAATAGTGGACCTTCTGCTTTGAAATAATTTAGCAAAAGTTTAAACTATATAGAACACTGAACAAAACTGACATTTTCAGTTGCAAATTGGTTTGATTGATGTCTAGAATCTTGCTAGATATGATATGCCATTTTGTATAATTTAGGCAGTCATCATTTTAAAACCATTTCAAATTTCAATTCTACAGAATAAGTTGTAACTCCAATTATTGATAATCTATAACAGAGAACAATAAAGTTAAGTGGTGGCGTGTGCGTCGGGTCGTTACGTTCCTTAAAATATGGTTGAGCGAAGCGATGGCTGATTCATAGTTGTCATACTCGTGAGCGGTTACCGCCTGTGCCTCCATGGTCTGCTCTTGCATACTTATCTTATTTTTAGTGAATAATTAGTGAATAATTCACTATAGTTTAATTTTGTTTTTTTTTAGACAATTTTTGACCTTTATTAGCACTTTATTAAACTGGTAACTGATGTTTTGCAAACATAGATAAAATTATTTTTTCGTTTTTGTATTTTTTTAACATATTGTGAATTGTCCTTTATATTTTGTGTTTTTATTTGTGATGGAAAGTGTCCTTTGGCATTTTCCAATATTTTTGACGCTCTGTAAGGGAGAAAAGAGCTTGACACTTGCTAAGTTTCTTGCTGGTTCTTCTTAGTGCAAGGTCTCCCGCCCAGAGTAGACTTACGAACCGATGGCATAATGACATTCATAAGAGCTATTTGTAGCCTAAACTGAATAAATGATTTTGAATTTTGTCTTTTGAATTTCTTATTTTGTGGACAAGATGTTTTTTTAAAGTACTTACTGTTTTAATTGCGATATAAATACTTCTGGCACTAATGACGTGATTTGTGTTCTTATCACGTTAGAAAAATAACGTTGGAAAGGTTTTGAGTCGCCAGGCTGTTGTACTGGGTTTGAAAGACATTTTTAAAACCATATACTTACGTAACATTACAATATTTAAAATTGAATTCAGTTTTGTGCTGTAATAATGTTTATGATAGTGACCATTATCAGTTACTCAAACTGATTTTGAACAAAAAATCACGTCGACACATTGAACAAGCAACAAAGGAACAGATTTTGACATTAATAATATGGTTGTTAGGTATTTGAACGGTTAGGAAAGTATTCGAATTTTTGTAAGCAAAAAAATGCTAGTTGGGCAGCAACTTATGGTCAGCAAGTATTTCAAAATCAGTCTGCAACTTATATAATTCTGAACAGCAGTTTTATGCCGCTCCCCCCTTCCGTGAGTGGCCCTCGCTACGCTGCGCCTCGCTCGGGAAAAAAAAATAACTTAACCTAACCAACAGTACCTAAGGATTTCTTATGCTGACCGATTGTATAATGCTGCTGACCAAACAATAATTTTGCTGACCAAATATTTATTTTGTAAGTAATACAAATAAATTGTTTCCCTAATAACATTACCTGGCTACTATTCATCACAATAAACATCGTTTTAGGTATATTTAGATAAGCATAACAAGTGTGCCATTATAAATCATACTTTTCTTTACGAAAATACAATATTTTTTATTAAGGTAAACGTAAAATCGAAATGTTCAAGTGTTCAAGAGTTTTCCGGGAGGCTTTATTTGCGTTGGAGCGAAAATATTTAATCAGGCGTATTATACGTTCCCTAAGCTTTGTGGCACCGTGGCACGTATGTGTACCCGCCGTGTGTTGATGACGTATATATGCTATTATATCTAACATACTTTTATAGTACAAACACAAACGGTTTGCTAAATGTTCGATCCAATTATAAGGTTATACCTTATCTTAGTGGAGCCTGCTGAGGTTTCCCTCTCGCAGTAACACTTCGACCCATCGGGATCTTTTGTGCAAAATTATATTATGAGGTTATAAATTATAAGGTTATTCGAAATCTTGCATTCTAAATCACCATCACCATAGAAGACATATCACCATCTATAAAAGAAAACTCTTGATCTATCATCGCCCAGCCCAAACCATTGGGCCTGGATAGCTATTAATAAATTTAAAAAATAAATAAATTTATAATAAATTAAATAATAAATAAATTTTGCACAGAGGTAAGTATCCTATAATCGAGGTATAAAGAAGCAACTTGCGGGTCGGCAAGATGAGGTCTGCTAGCGAGGCATACTCCTGCTTAACTAGCGATCCTCGTATTTGGAATCCGCTTCTGCTTGCTTCATCAGACAGAGCAGAATCATTTGCCACACTTATCTTTTTTTATATTAAAAGGAGGCAAACGAGCAGGCGACCCGCCTGCTGATGGAAAGTAATCGCTGCCGCTCATGGACACCCCGCAAAACCAAAGTAATCGCAGATGCATGCCGGCCTTGAGGAAGGAGTTGGATCTTGAGGACGAAATAGGAATTGGGAGGGGGAGGGGTGAGAGATGGGCCTCCGGTACTTTCACTCACCAGACGAAACACAACAACAACGAGTGCCATTGTTTTACGCCGATATTCTGTGAGACCACCACACAACCACCAACCCGCACTGGGCCCGCGTGGTGGTTTATGGCCCGTTCTCCCTATCCATCCATAGGGAAGGCTCGTGCCCCAGCAGTGGGGACATAAAAATGAGCTGATGATGATGATGATGATGATTCTGTGAAAGGTTGGTATTACGCTGGGCGAGCCGACCCATTTCGTGTTGCAACGCAGCGTGACTCTACCACTCAGACAGAGTCACTCATTTAGCACCACTCATGCATGGATTACGTGTAGGGTCTCAAGGGTAAACCTACAGACGCGAGTAACTTTAACCCCCAAAATCTCTCTTTCTCTCTTTATTCTTTTATGACATACACAAGTAAGTAACATGGGACATGCGTGTTTCTTCTTAAGCCTATCTATAGGCCTCCTCATATGCACGCCATCATGTCCGATCTTGGGCTTTTTCTGTAAACACACGGGTGTTTACGAAGACGAAAATGTTGTGAGCGATTGCTAGCAACAAATAAAAGTGTTATCATTATCATTTAGTCCAAGATCCCAGTCACTCCAGACTTACGTGATTTTAGGAAAGATGAAAATTTTATATAGGATCGGTAGTATAACATAAAGTAAGATAGGAATGGATAGGTACTCGCTAAGCTGAAAGCGGGGCCGTTTTACAGGTAGCAGGTAAGTATCAAAGGTGGAAAAAAACATGCTAACTTAAGTCAAAGTAGGAAGGCTGGTTTTTACATATGTTGCCAGACACTTCCTGCGGGCCATTATATGATTATTTTTATAATATATAATTATTTTTACTAGCTGACCCGGCGGCGGACTTCGTACTGCTTTAACAGTTTCCATGACAACAAAATAAAAAAAACATTTTGTAGTTGAAAGTGTATGAAACAATGTTTATTTAATTTAATGTATTTTTATGCATAATATAAAAAAAATATTAGCATCCTGCACTCCGTCTATAGATCACTACCTAAATAGTATAAAAGTCGCTTACCGCTGTCTGTCTGTCCGTATGTATGTATGTATGTATGCCGGGCTAAGCATATCCCGCGCTGTAGGTATAATTAGCGGGCCACCTTACGTACGACCGTGCGTACATATGGCGCGCGAGGGTACGGACCGGATTTTGATGCGGTTTTTTTTATTGATAGCGTGATTCAAGAGGAGGGTTTATATGTCTAATATATGTATAGAATTGGACCCGGTACTCAAGCGGACGAAGCCGCGAGCAGGCCGCTAGTAAACTATAAGTGTGCGAAATTTCATACTCCTCCGTCCGCGCAATTTTCGTAAAAAGAGGTACAAAGTTTTGGCTTCACGTATTAATATATAGAAGATATATTATATTGCATGTGTATCGGACAAAAATCGTGGAAAGTCGGCATGCATTTATCATTCAGACATTTCTCATGGACCGATTTTATATTAAAATTTCAGGAATACCTATCCTACATTATCTGGAACTGTGAACTACATTTTATAATTGCAGGGTATTTTATATGGAAGTCTTTGTTCCCTTTAACATAAATATGTTCGTTAAGAGCGGTTTATTAATTTTAATATTTGTCTATGACATTTTTCGTTTGAAATGAAAGCCTTTATTTAGAAATGGACAATATACTATAGTTACCTACATAGTTTTATTTAGTAGATATATTTAGTTTGCATCCTTTGGTCACAGGGATACTGAGGTGTTGGTTGTTTTACATTTAATTAACGTCTAAGCTGTAATATGTTAAAATAAATTGGTTTTTTTTGTGTGGAGTTTCTTGCGCCCATTCTTCTCCACAGCTAAAAAATAGACATCCTGAATGGGTAGTAGGTAAAAAAATTTTTGGACGATTCAAAAGCACCTTTCTAAAGTTTATTTGAATAAAAAATATTTAAATTTGACTTTGACTTTGTAAAATGAGTTAAGTTATTTTCTAATCTTGAATTGTGGTGATAAGAAGAACTGAGATTTTAGAACCTCTTGTGTGTATTTTCCTGGAACCCATGCCGTGACATACATGACAAATGACGTGAGTTGCAATTTTTAACCACCTCTATGGTCTAGTGGACAAGACCACCAGTTTCAGACGCAGAGGTCTCTGGTTCGATCTTCAGCGGGGTACATGTTTATGTACTCTGTTTGGTTGGTGGTAGGGCTTCTTTGCCCGCCTGGTTACCTACCACCATCTTATCTAAATATGTCGCCATAACATTAATGTTTGTAGCATTGTTGTGGTCCAGCAGCTAAATATGAGAGCCACTGTCTAAGTAGTTGAAGATTCCGCGTAAAGTGCACTTCCTTCTTCAGCCGTACCATCACTTAACATCAGGCGAGATGAAAGCCAAGTGCAAAAAACAATGCGGACTGTATTTGTTTCCGATTCAGTTAAACAAAAAATATATCATAGTATACTATACAGTTACGCAACTACACATGAATGTCATAAACACTATGCCGTAATAATGACGTGTTACCATATGACTCGCGCACGATAGGAAACGAGCACTCATCCTTAGGGAGGCGTCATTGTTTCGGGGACGCTTTGTCGCAAGAAATCGATGTGCCAGTATTTATGTAACCTACATGTTTCGATATATCTCTGAATGATTTGAAATGTATGTCCCACTCTATATAAATAATATTGTTTCTTTTAATCTGTTACTTCGCTATCATTATGTAGTTCTATCGAAACTGGGAATACCACTTGTAACAAACGTAGGTAAGGGGGATTTGAACCAATTTCTAGTGCCAGAATTGAATTGTCCTTGTTAAGTGATTGGTTACTACAAGACTGCTTTTGAAGAGTTGATTATACGAACTAAATATTACCTATATAACATAACGGTGATGATGATGCAGGTCAAATGCGCAGGAGATATTTAGGTGCACAAACGTACGCGCAGACGCAGGTGCACGCACACGTTCGTCCTCCCCTCCTGGATTTAGTGGAACGGAAGACCGCTACGACTAGTAAAGGGTTCGGATGACGTGTCTTGCCGACGGTAGCAGGTATGCTGACTATCGCCGCCCTCTAGGCCTTCCACCTTGCCTACTTCGCTGGGTCCGTCAACACTAATAGCATATCTGCTGTCTTTATAACATAATAATATACTTATTAGATAAAAGGAGAGCTAATGCTCCTAACAAACTCTAATGACTCAATCATAATTGACAACAGATTAAATTTAAAAAAAATCAGCTGTTCCATACATTTTGGTCGAATGAATATTGATGTTTTGTATGGAACAGCAGATTTTTTTTTTCGAGTTAGGAAGTTGGTCCAATAGTAAAAAATGTTCGTTTGTATCACGGGAGTCATCTCAGAAGGTTTGGATGGTGATAAAAAAGTCGACCTGTATATACTTAAAAAAAATTATAGACTATGAAAATAAGTAATGAAATTAAATAATTTTCAACGTTATATCAACAATATTTACCTATAGCAAACGTTTACCCGCGTATTTATATTAATTTTGGTATTCGCACCCTGTCACCACGGAGCCTGCAAAAGCGAGTGGATAAGTATAAAATGTTTAATTTCAACCTTTACAATTTTTACAGTCAAAACACTTATTGTGGTGAGTAATCTTCTTTTCAAAAAGAAACCGTTTTATTTTTCTCAAAGGACAGTCAAAAAACAACTAGGGGTTGGGCATTTTCAAATGTTTCAACAATCATTTTTAGGGTTTCGGGTCAGGAAAACATAAAAAGATTCATAATCTGGCGAGACAGGCACAGTGTGACCAGTCTGTTTCTATGTCAACCATTTCAAAACAAATCTATGCGTTTATTTGTTTTTAATTAACCAAAATCGTCCCACTGTTTAGCAAAGGTTCTTCCAAATTCTTCCATGTCTCGGTCAGACGACCGACAACGACATCATAGAAGAGAAGGTGGGAACCTATTTCTTATGTAATGTTGAGATATGTCATACTAGTTGTTGCCCGCGACTTCGTTCCCGACGACTACACTATCCCACAGGAATCTGTTACCAGGATAAAAAGTATTCTATATTCTAGTCCGGGTCATGGTCTGTCTATGTGCAAAGTTTCATCCAAATCCGCCCAGCTATTTTCACGTGATGCGCGGTCAAATAAACAAACAGATAAACAGACAAAAATTCTAAAAACTGTTGGAACGTGTTCTGTTATCGATTCTAAGTATCCCCAGCCAACTTTTTTTTGAATATCTTCCATGTACAGACTTTCGACCCTCTTTAGCTTTATTATATGTATAGATAGATCAAAAAACGGATTATGTGCTCAAGAACTGTGATGTTACTTGTACAAACAAAGAATAAGCTCCGAATAGTTATTCCGTGTTTTGTTCCTGTCATGTAAACGTCATTTCAAATTAGAGTAAAAGAGACAAAACACGGAATACTATTCGGAGCTTATTCTTTGTTTATTTGTAAGATCCTAAATGTTTGGGAACTAATTGCTGTTATCGATCACAATCCCACTGGTGGTACTGAACACTGCGCGCGAGTCGCGCTTCCCCTTAACCGGTCGTTTTTCCATTCCCATTGTCCGTAACTCGACATTTTCTAGACACATTCGCCGTAGCACCAACATAAGCTTGGCCAGGAAGGTATTTGTCGCGCCGTTATCGCTCGCGCCTTTCAACCCTATGATTAATGACATGTTATTTTTCATTGAAACAGCTGCCGCGTATTTTTTTCACTTTCGAGTGTTCTGTTCCATGACGTCATCCTGTTAGTCACGGTCCGTATGTCTCCCGATGCGGATTTTAATACTGTTTTGGTTTCATTTTTTAGCTCCACTTTTAATTGTGATGCTCCCTGTGCGTACGCGTGCATCTCGCAAAACCTGCTATCTTTAGTTTTGGTTTTGAAATAAACATATGTTTTTAAAATTTTTGACGTATAAAGGTTTAATGGAAAATATGAAGTCATATTTGAACACGGCAGATAAGAAATACAAGTGTCAGTGTAAGTAAACAGGAATAAATCTTATCTTAGTGAGGCCTGCCGAGGTTTCCCTCTTGCAGTAGCACTTCGACCCATCGGGATCTTTTAAAAAACAGGAATAAAACAGAGCAGCGAGTTTTTAAAACTGATGTGATTAAATTAAATTGAGGTAATTCAAGAGGAACTCGATGACGCAGTGGTTAACGCGCCCTGTCTGCGATTGCTGAGGTTAAGCAACTTTCGCAAAGGTCGGTCATCGGATGGGTGACCAAAAAATTATCATCTCGACCTCCTCCGGGCTTCGGAATGCACGTAAAGCCGTTGGTCCCGGCTGCATTAGTAGTCGTTAAAAACCACCAATCTGCACTGGGCCCGCGTAGTGGTTTGTGACCCGTTCTCCCTATCCATCTATAGGGAAGGCTCGTGCCCCAGCAGTGGGGACATAAAATGAGCTGATGATGATTATGATGAGGTAATTCATTGTTCGCGCCAGAAACGCGACGGCCTCATTTGCTGTTCACTCATTCAACTAAAAGATACGGCGCACAAGCCGACGGCGGAGCTAGAGTGTTGATTGGACCCGTCCTTCACTCAGCTTCTAGGACGTGCAGCGTGCATTTCGGTGCACTGAGTTCTTAACGATCGGCCCGCCCGTGACGTCGCGTCGTTCAGCACAAGCCCTATCGATCAGCCAAGAACCTTCTAGAACTACTAGTAAATTGCCTACCGGCCGGCACACCCCTTCATAAAGTGCGTGTGCGCGTGTGTGTGTGTGCGCGAAATAATAAGTGACTTCTACCAGCTCAGCTCCATCCCCACGAAAGTCGTGTTTGTGTCGTGGCTATGCCGCCAACGTCAGCTCAGCAAGTAAGTCCCAAATATCATCATCCATCCCTCCTCAGCTCCATAATCCTTCAGCTCCCGTCGTTGTGTCGGCATTGCCTTCCCGGCAGCCGCACATCCAAAAAAGATAAATAACATTTTGATTTCTTAACATTGTAATAGTAGTTTTTTTAGTTTTTGACATAACCAACAATCAAAATCGAAGCTTTCATTTAGCATAGCATTAGCTTAAAGTATTTGTGGATAAACATGCTGTGGGCATATCTTTATATGGAACTATGACGTGTATATTTTATAATTATACACGTACCTATATATTTTTGGTAGAAACTTAATTGGCCTTTGTATTATATTTTGTGTACTGTAATTTGAACTATTACGTGCTGTATGTTTCTCGTAATGCAAAAAATAAAAAAAAAAAATAAAAAAAAAAATTATAATCATCTTATAAATAAATAAATTTTCTAATAAACTACATCAATGGTTCATGTAGTTTGTAGGTACATAATAAAGATAACTTACATGATTGTCGTCCATAAAAACCTTAACGGAATTTAGCTACATATCAATATACAGTACCTGAATCAAAATAACTTATGTATATACTTACTAAGAACTTAATAGTAAGCTTTCAAAATAAACGACTACAATTAATTAATGTTAGTGTGATGTGCGATACTCAAAGAAGCTCTAGGCGAAATGGGTAAGATAATTTATGCGTTACTAGCAACCGCCCGCGGAGAATTGAACCGAAAAAGCAGTTAGTATGTACAAATCTACGATATTGGATTATAAAAATTTACGTCTTTAAACTTTCTGCATAAAATATTTTATAATTTGTAAACATATACTTATATTTTAACCTACGCTCTGGCGTCTGTTGCGGGGAGAAACTTGGCCTGGCCTTGGTCCTGAGCCATCAACGTTGCAGAAAAAAAAAACAAAAACTACAAAAACACAAATGTTGAAAAAATTTCGACGAGCAGGATTTGAACCTGCACCCTTCTGACATACCGGGTCAGGTGCTCTTCCAATTGAGCTATCGTGGTTCTAAACAGCCCGCTGAAATTATTCAATACTTTTTACTTTGAAAGCCAAAGGCGCCCATTCAATGTCAACAACTACCATCACTAACATCCGATCATAATATTTGAATTAAAAATTAATTAAATTAAATTTGAATTAAAAAATTATTTAAACATTTTAAGCAAAAACTACTTTGTGACCATTTAATATTTCTATTAATTAGATTCAATCTAATCTGACTTTTTTTGATATACTTCAAAAATATTAAAAAGAGGTCCCCACACATATTATTTTATTTTATTAATTTATTTATAAGTCTTAAAATGGGATTTTATAATCGGAACTGACCACTGGCTCAGTTGCCTATCTCCTTCTTCGAGAGGGAATGAGGCCAAAAGGACACAGTTGCCTTCTTGCAAATTATTTTGTGGTCGCGGTCTCTCTCCCTCTTTAAATTTTAATAAGGTATCAATAAACGCAATCTTATCTGCTGCAAAACAAAAACACATCACTCTTAACAAAACACTGTCGCAATCAGCGAAACGTCAAAAGAGATTTTAACGTTCCACGCGAACACTCGATAAGTTCGCGCGCATCGCGTGTGCTAGATAAAAAAAATATCGCGACTCTCATAAATATGAATTGGAACATTTCGATTCGTAGTCGATTTGATCAAACGAGTGTTTATTATTGAAAGAGTGTACAACATTGTTGAGGCATTGATAGGTTGATCGTGTAACGAAACGTGAGAGCGACGTCTTTCATTTCCGCTCTTTGAGCAGCCCACTCTTCCTGGCCGTAATGGAATGTACCTGATTTATTTAGGTATAGATACACCTTTTGATAGTACTGCAAGTCTGATATACTAATAGCCCTCCTGTCGGTTGTAGGTACTATTACACGTTAAAGATCGAACGATTTAGAAAAGCAAGAAGCTCGTTTTGGATTGCGATTGCGAATGTTAAGCAGCCATTGTAATGACGGGTAGTGTACCAGCCAGCACCAGAGATCGACAGGAACCAGTCGTTGATCCTTTAAGCACTGAAAAGGGGTCAACAACTAATTTGTGACTTTAGCCACTATTTAATACAAGCCACATTCTTTTAAGCTGTATCTAGTAAAATTTCAATGTCATCATCATCATCACCAGCTCATTTTATGTCCCCACTGCTGGGGCACGAGCCTTCCCAATGGATGGATAGGGAGAACGAGCCATAAACCACCACGCGGGCCCAGTTGGCGGTTGTTATCGACTGTTAATGCAACCGGGACCAACGGCTTGACGTGCCTTCCGAAGCATGGAGAAAATTTCAATGATTTCAATGATTCCATATTAACTTGGATGCATTTATACTTAATAGTTTTATTACCGCAGATTTATAATTTATAAAACGTTCATACAAATATGAGCTACCTATATTATTAAAAAGATTTTAATAAAATAGCAGTGTAGGTATATTATCAAAGATTTTAAAGAGAGCCGAGAGCTTGCAAGTAGTTTATAACAGAGCCAATTAGTCTTCTAAAGGAAGCTATTAAAATCAAGTATATCTTGAAATGAAACAACTTTTACGGATCTACTCGCGTTTATTCTAGACATTACTTTGACGTTTCGAACCTTTTGCAGGGTCCGTGGTCACAGAGAGACTGAGGTGTTGGTCGTCTCATAATTAGTTAGTAGTTTCTATACCCTCATTTAAATTTAATCAGGTGCGTTCCGTTTTACGCAGAAAAAGCTTACAGTATCTTTTGGTCTGGCAGTATGGTGTTGGGGCTGGGATTTATTATTTTGTATGATGGGACCCCAGGCTGGTGGTAGATTACAACCGTCTTCTCTATGTATCATCCTAGGGATGAATCGTTGTTCTCTAGCGAGTATTTGAGGTCTATCAAATCTGATGTAATGGTTGGGCCCCTCTAGGGCATGTTCGCATACTGCAGACTTATTTTCGCGCCTATGCTTGACGTCGGCTATATGTTCTTTAACGCGAGTTCCCAAACTTTCTTTGTTTGCCTGAGGTAAGAGAGCCCACATTCGCAGTCCAGTTTGTACACGCCTGCATCTTGAAGAGGTATGTTGCACTTTACAGTGCTGTCACGAAGCTAAGTGCGGCGGTGTGCGGCGGGCCAGGAGTCCGAACCAGCCGCCCGTCGCTAGGCCGTCGTGTCGCTGAGAGCGGCCGAACGCCACTCGCGCGCCGACAACCGTAGCATTACCTTTATCAGCACTAAGGATAGTTAATTCGGGCTTAGCTCGCAGGTTTTGAAATAAGGTCAACGAGGAAGGTTGGATTTCTGCAATTTGCTCCGGCGCAAGACAGACGATATGTCTTGACGTATTGCCTCAGCGTCAGCCTTCCTAACGTTATTTATAACTAAGCAATCCTCGACATTGCTAATGATGCTTTCATACGGTATCCTGCGGGGGCTACGGCGAAATTTAGCCCCTTTCTTAGTACCTCAACGGTGGGCTTGTCCAGTGTTTGTTTTGATAAATGAACAATTGAGCGATCATCTTTTTGATTTTGACGTTTGTGGCTATCTATGATTGATGATCTACTGTTAGTCGTGTTCCATTTCACGAACTTTTTATTTAAATTCTATACTAACGTTTGAAATTTATCTATTTGTCTATGTTTGCATTCATTACATTTAGATGTTTCGCCTTTATTATATACAGGGTGGCTCATTCAAATCGGTCAGTATGGGAATGTCTAAAACTATAAGACATACGAAGATTTGTTCTTAGGAACCATGTCACCGATTTTGATAAAAAGAAAAACTGCATTCATACATTTGAAAAAAAACTGTACCCAGCTCGGGAATCAAACCCGGTTGTTTTGAAAAAATAAACTTACCCTTTTTCTATTTAAATATCGATTGTGTAGGTCTTAAGCTGTAAATGTCTTTAAGAAACATGATGTCTAAAATGAATAAAATGCATTGTTTTGACATACTTTAATTTATCATAGTAGGTGTTCAAAGTTACCACCGTTACAATATTCAACAAGTTCAGGCATGTAAAATTGTCTCTATGGCTGTTTGTATGTACCTCTCTACTTGTTACATACACCTTATCATGTGGCATTAGCATTGCATTAAATCTTTAAAATATTAAAATAATAAAAAATAATTATTAAAATATTGTATTGAAAAAAACGGTGGTCACTTCGAACACCTACTACTACTATGATAAATTAAAGTATGTCAAAACAATGCATTTTATTCATTTTAGACATCATGTTTCTTAGAGACATTTACAGCTTAAGACCTACACAATCGATATTTAAATAGAAAAAGTGTAAGTTTATTTTTTCAAAACAACCGGGTTTGATTCCCGAGCTGGGTACAGTTTTTTTTTCAAATGTATGAATGCAGTTTTTCTTTTTATCAAAATTGGTGACATGGTTCCTAAGAACAAATCTTCGTATGTCTTATAGTTACAGACATTCCCATACTGACCGATTTGAATGAGCCACCCTGTATATTAATGAAAATCTCCTAAATGAGTTCGGACAGCAAACAACACTTCATACCGAACTAAAGATGGTAACATTTTACCAGAAAAACTAATCTCAGGAAGCTCGAGTGGAAGTCGAACCTACGACCCTTGCAAAGCATTGGACCGGTCATTCAAGAATCATGGGCTCGATTCTCACTCTTTTTGCAAATACATATAGCAGTGAATGCAAAAATAAAAATAATTAAGATGATGGATGGTAAGATCTATAATACATTTTTGCTTTGAATTTAACACAATAATACCTACAACTAAACAAACCGCAATTCAGTAGTTTCGTTAAAATTTTGTAGCGCCCACGAAGAGAATACAATTAAAGTTAAAATTCTCCAGACGACAATTCGTGTGCCGGATATACAAAATGTCATTTGACTTTATGGGCGAGGTCAAAATACACGCAAAGGACTCAATAAAATATCCGTAAACTTCTTAAACGTGTTTACCAAAATGTGGCCCTAATTACCGGCGTTTTACGGGCTTGCCTTCACATTTTTATGGTTTCGCTCGTATAGATAAGAATACATTTTTCGATAACGAGCAATGGTCCAATTAATATTTCTTTGATGTGTCAACGATCGGGAAGAAAGCATAATTAACGGCACAAGTGCCGCTTCGACCACTTCCCCAAGAAAAGTGACGTGAGCTGTCAAATTGCATACTTTCTAATTGTTATTAAGGAATTCCTATCGATGAATCAATAGGTACCTAATATACAAATAATTTTATAGTAAGTAAATAAGTAACTAAATACTGAGAAATGTAAGTTCCTTAACGTTAAAACTTTAGTCCACTTCAAATAATCTATAAATTGTCGATTGACGGCAATAATATTTAAAAAAACATTTGTCCTAAACTTCTTTATCAACGAGAATACGAAGTCCTCGCTTCTTCAATCAGAATTTATCTAGAGACTGGTCCAAGGGTACATTGTTCACTACTATAACAAATGCGCACAACACATAACAATTTAATGTATTTTCTCGGTAAGATTGATGATCGCACCCACACATAAAATGACGAGTTTCAATTCAAGCGAATAACATGCAGCGGTAACTATTCAGAGATTTGTATCTTCCTTCTTATTGCAATTGCAAAAAATATTTAAAGGTTAACTATGATGAGTCTAACATTATTGTTTTTGTTTTTAAAGTTAGTCTTATTCTTAAGCACTTTCTTGTACTTACTACTCCTGCGGTATAAGTATCAATGCCCTTTGGCCGAGAGTGCTCTTTCATAAAGCTTAGGTGTCGGGACTCGCATTAAAATGCCCTAAAGAAACTCAATATAACGTTAGGTGAAATGGAGCCTTATTATAATTAATTATTGAAAAGCTTGTAGCCGTGTAGAGCTAATGCAAAAAGTGGTAGTTCTTTTCTGTTCTTCATGAATCTGAGGAAACTCCTTCGTCTAGCTATTTAAATAATGATAAGAAAGGTTCAATGAACTCTGTACTATCAAATAAATCTATCACCTAAGACGATATAGTTCAGGCTAATATGCAAATGTGTAGTTAGTATATCTACGTTAGTACTTCTACGTTAATATGTAAGGTATGCAAAATTCTGACCTGCATTCTCTAAAACGCTCGTTGAAGTGACAAAATGTAAATTTCTTTTGAAGTGAGTTTACCATAAGGCTCAACAAACGGCTATTAAGGACGTCAATCTAAAAATATGCAAATCCTACCTTTCAAAACAACTCATTTAAAAAGCCAGGCAACAAAGCAAAGCAAAGCAAAGCAAGGCCAATCCTGTGGACTTCAGCATTCTAGAGGGATTGAAGCAAGGCGAGAGTCGCCAGTCGCCTCAGTTTATCATAATTTCTCCGTCAAAGATACAACGTGAATAAGTGTTAAATTTTAAACACCTGGCTTGGTGTAACTTAATTTAGCTTTCAGCGTTCATCAACTTTAGCTTGAACTTTTAGAAGACAAAGTTTCCTTACAAAGGCGCCTCGAGTTAAGAACTACGGCAATCGACGAAATATTCATGCTTACAAAACCATGCTTTGTCCTTTTTAGTTTGAAACAGTCCGTTATAGGTTCGTTAGCAAAGTTAGTTGCTGGTGCATGTATAGGTAGACAATTATCTTTACATTTTTATTATTTTTATTGCACCACAGGTAACCACGAAACCTTTATTTCACGTGATGATATGAACGAGGCTGTGATGATATGGATAAGATAAGAGAGAAGCGTAGGTACTTACCTAGGCGTACCTTGCGTTGGTGAGTACCTACGCTTCTCTCTTACCTAAAACTTCTGAGGAATTAGTTATCGTGTCTACAACTATCGGAACAGAACAATACTGCTGGTCATTGACAAGGTCTTTACACTTTTTATAATCCCCTTCCATATTTCGAGAAAAATTGAAAAATCCTCATTACGGTGTATTTTGTAGGGTTCATTAGGCTACACTTTAGCAAGGCTGTATGCAGCTGGTGTGCTTAGCATGACCCGTCGTCGTCGGGCCGAATAGTCCGACATAATCTGGTCACTTTCCGACCGTCGCATCGGGTTCATAATGCATTATTTCCCTAAAGGCATTTCAAGTACCCAAAAATGTTTTGTCATATATTTCGTTATAGATACTTAGTTAAAAGGTTGTATGTAAATAATTCCTGAAAGTTTCTTAAGTTTTTTAATATAAGGAAGTTTTCAAATAAGTATTGCACATTTAAAGGTTTATTTCCTGTTTCGCAGTCACGTCAGATAAACCCTAGTGAAATTTTTATTTAAAGTTTAATTTAATTTTAGAGAGCAGACACTATACATAAAGTTTTTATAATAATAAAAATAGGAGTAAGATATTATAATTACACAGACACGTTAAATTTCTCCTCCTTTTTAGGGTTTCGTAGTCAACAAGGAACCCTTATACATAGTTTCGCCATGTCTGTCTGCCTGTCCGTCCCCAGCCTAGCTCATAGAATCTTAGTACTAGAAAGCTGTTATTTGGCATAAATATACATATTAATCACGCCGACAAAGTGGTGAAGTAAAATTTTGAAAAATATTTTTTTTTAGGTTGCCTCCCCTACACGTGAAGTGGGGATGTAATTTTTTTCTTGTCCACCCGATAGTTTGGGGTATCGTTGTATAGATTCAAAAATATTGCGAGTTTATGGAAACAGTTTTTGGATTGAGGCATCCGTTTGTGAACTATAAGCTTTAAAGTGCAAAATTTTGTTAGAGTCAAATGTCCCCCCCCCCTGCCAACCAAATGGTTGTTTTTGGATACGTGAAAAAACACGGTCACGAAAAGTCATGGTAGTTGTATATATGTCGTAGTTAAAAGGAAAACTATCACAGCAAAGTAGGCTTTACAAGTTTACGATTAACAGTCGACCAACTTATAAAATGTACTGTGCGCAGTACAAATTCCTCGTTGGGAACTACTTAAACAACGTTGTCAGGTGCGTGAAACCGCTAGTATCTACATGCATTTAAGTATATGAGCCATCGTTAAATAAATGTTCATAAAAGCCCTTTTCTCAGAGTCCGCATTATTGAGATGGGCTACGGAACCTAACTGCGCGTGGCCCGAGATGCTCTTGACCGGTTTTTTGAAGTCGGGTAAGTAAAATATTACATCCAACACGTCACACAATTTCAGAAGTGTACAAAGTTAATTCCGAAGTACATTAAGTTCTCAAAACTTTAAGCTTTTGCAGCATTTGTTGTTTACTTCATAATTTACAAGCAGACACTTTATTAAATACAGAAAGGAATATTCGTTATGCTCAAGAAAATCCACTTATTCACAAAGTAAGTGCAAATAACTTGAAACTACTTAAATGGGTTTTCTGACACCAGTAAAAACATTGTATTTTTGAACTAATTCATAGTAGAAGTCAGATGTGGTAATAGGTAGATCACGATTGTCACGATTTGTATGAATACCAAGCGTGCCACATTTTTTTGAAATACTATGATTTGACAAGCACTATTTAGTGATGAAAACCACCCACCACCTTATCCAACCCATCCTTCCAAATTGATTTAAAAATGCCGCGATGCCATCGATTTTAATACATAAATTCGTTCATCGATTTTGTCATCGATTTATAACGAAAGCAATTATTTAAATTTTATTAAGAAATAAGTAATCAATAGCACAATTTAAGTGTGGTGATTGAACGAATTGTTGCGCAGCCTAGATTCTTGCAGCGCATATGCCGTCAGGTCGTTCAATAAAAAGAAAGACCAGCGGTTGATTTTTGAACCGATAACCAACTCCCACGATATCATAATATCAATTACGAGTTCTCCTTTTTCTCTTATTCAAGGTCATTGGTAACATAACATTGACACTGAAAATTCTTGAACGGACATTCCGTCCCATCTTAGTAATCAAATTGTATATAATGGAAAAATTATTTTACTTATAATTCGAGATCACCAGAGATTCAAAATGACAAAAGCGACTGTATGAAACGATAGTTGATTCATTGCCCGTTTACATAATACACTACCCACATGTATAGAGCTAAGTAAAGCCGCAATGTATGACAAACCATGCGACATACTTGAGATTTTCTCAAAACTGTTATAAAATCAAAATAAATCATTTTAATATTAATTACGAATATTTGTATCATAAAATTACTTTCATGATGACGTGTCTTTACAATTTATATCTGAACAATGAGGCATTTTTCGTGTTTTTGACAGATGTCTCCCTGGGTAAATGTCGTTCGCGGACTGAATATAAGCAGCGGTCAGTTGAGCACAGATGGGCTCATTCAAAACATTTGAAGTAAGTAGGTGTACTTGCGTAATCTATGTTAATATAGGTCTGTGATAGATACATTTTCTACTGCAAGCAATTTAAATAAAGAAGGGTTCATGTGCATTTTATAAAACACGTAAATTAAATAAAATAAACTCTTTTATAGAACCAAGATAGGAGTGGGTTCACTTTGGCAGCTTAACGTGGTAATAGTAAATTTTCCTGTATTCTTAATAACTCCACTCCACCTGATGCGGAGTGCAGATGCGAAAACTGCTAGTGGAACTGAAATTCTCTCACCGGCTAAACACAAAAATGATGTGTGCTTATATTTCGACAGACTAAATAATAAGGGAACGGTAACTATGAACTCATATTTCTCCACGCGGCTTCCAATTCTTGCAAAGCATTATGAAACGAAAATATATTTAGTTAACAAAAAGTTAAATAACCAAATGATTCAACTGAAACTTTTCACGGGCTCACCTCTTTTAATTATTCCGTTCAAAAGAGCATCCGGCTTGTGTGATAAAGGTTTTGTGGATTTTATATTCTTATTTTTCTCACGTACACTTTGTTTTTCCTTATATTTGTAATTTTGGTTGCCTACAAAATTAACGGTTTTATTAAAATGGTGTATTTTAATAAAACCGTTATTTTGAATGATACACTTTGTGTGGATCTACGAGTACTAAATAGTATTTATTTAGCAGTGCGTGGTCATAGGACGGTCGTTAAGTGTTTAATTTTAATGTGTAGTGTTCGCGTAATCGTTAGAAAAATTTATGTTTAAAAAGATTTAATTTGATTTTAATTGTAATGTAAATTGTATAAGTCTTTGATACTGGAATAATATATGTATATATAAATAAACCAATCATCATCACATTATTTGATATTTAATATAAGAAATTAAACAACTTTTACGGATCTACTCGCGTTTATTTTACACATTACTTTTAATTAATGTTTATCCTGACGTTTCGAACTCTATGCAGGGTACTTACGTGGTCACAGGGAGACTGAGGTGTTGGTCGTCTCATAATTAGTTAGTAGCTTGTATACTCTCATTTAAATTTAATCACGTGCGTTCCGTTTTACGCAGAAAGAGCTTACAATTCTTCTCTATTGAAAAACAATAGAGAAGATGAATCGACCACCAGCCTGGGATCCCATCATACAAAATATTAAATCCCAGCCCCAACACCATACTGCCAGACCCAAAAGATATTGTAAGCTTTTTCTGCGTAGAACTGAACGCACTTGATTAAATTTAAATGAGGGTATACAAGCTACTAACTAATTAGGAGACGATCAACACCTCAGTCTCCCTGTGACCACGGACCCTGCAAAGGGTTCGAAACGTCAGGATAAACATTAATTAAAAGTAATGTGTGAAATAAACGCGAGTAGCTCGCGTAAACTTTAGAAAACAAAATATTTAATAATATAGGTTACAATTATAGTTTAGAGATTTATATTATATGTCTGTCATTTTATGCTTAACACAACTTATGTAACTACTAACAATGGAATCTCAAGAATATCTTAAACTTGAAATTAGGTAGGATTTATCAAGGGTGCAGACATCCACTAAGTAAGACTTAAAATGAATAGTTCTCTGTATTTTAGTCTCAGAAGAGTCTCAAGTGGGTCGAGTTGTTTTGTTCTTTTCTGACTTTAAGTGATTCTTATTATTCTCTTTTTTATATTTTTCCAGTACATATTTAGATACTGGAATTTTTTATGCTTATTAAAAAAAATATTAAAAGATAAATCCTGCTTCTCTTTTCTGTTTCTAGATCAAACTACCATATAAAATTATATTATCTGTTGAAAGAGAAATATGAATTCTTCTGAATTAGTAAGCCTAAGAATGTTATTATTAATAAATGTATGTATACTAACAACATGTCGAAAGTCAAAGAGAAAGCTTGACATGTTATCAGTTTAATGTTCACGTACTTACGAGTACCACTAAGTTATTTTTACATTCTACTATTTTATTTTATTGTATCTATATATTAATAGGTGAAGCAAAAACTTTGTACCCGTTTTTACGAAAATTGCGCGGACGGAGGAGTATAAAATTTCGCACACTTATCTATACTAATATTATAAAGCTGAAGAGTTTGTTTGTTTGTTTGTTTGTTTGTTTGTTTGAACGCGCTAATCTCAGGAACTACTGGTTCGAATTGAAAAATTCTTTTTGAGTTGATTAGTCCATTTATTGAGGAAGGCTATAGGCTATATTACATCACGCTATGACTAATAGAAATGGAACAGTCGCTAATTAACGCGGGTGAAACCGCAGGGCACAGCTAGTAGTTTATATAGAGAAGGTTATACGAATGTTAATATTTAAAAAAAATTATGCATAAAAAGTACATTAAATCAACAAAAACAACATTACACACACTACCATGTTTTTGACACACACGCATATGTATTTGACACACACGTATTGTTTGTCTTTAATGCGGCCGACATCTGTCAACGCCAATCCAAACTCCCATTCTATCTTTTTCATTGCTAAGGATACAATAAAATAACGGTCGAATTTTGACCACTGGGCGACCACTAGTTATAATTAATAGGAATAACAAACATGATACACAAAACAATAATGATTAGAATACAAGACTAAATCAATTGGTAATTGTGAAGCCAACGACGTTATCTACAACAGATGCATTACTTTATAGGAATCCTTCCGTATTCCTTCTTTAATACTTAATGGAGATGCCAAAGAAATTGACTTTTGATTAATTAGACTAACTGAATGGCTCAGAGTCGTCAATTACGTTTATGATAAGTATGCACTGTTCACTTGTAAGAAAAACCTCTCATAAAAGTGTTAATTTCTACGTGAGGGAGTGAGGGATTCGAACCCGCACCGCCTCAAGAAAGTACTTGACGAAAGCACTTTTTTGGACCATCCGATCCGAACCCCTTGGAGAATCTAGTAGGGCACGGGTCACGTGATGCCGTTCCCTATAGAAAACCTCCGAAGGTGCTTTGTTTCACACGGATTGAGGAACCCTTTAAGTTTCTTGCCACCCCAAAAAGGCCCGGTAAAGCTGAAACGCCGTCCAAAGCCATCAGCAAACTCTCAAAAAAATTATTTTTTTGGAATGAAAGTTAATTAATTCAGTTTGAACTTAGAAGAGTTTCGTAAATTTAGGTCTTAGTATCTGATTATCAAAAGGAAACCCGTTAGCGCTTGTAGAATACTCATTGACCTTAACATTTCGTAAAATGTTTTCACAGAACGTTTATCTATTTAACAGAGTATGGCAAAGTTGGGTTTAAGAATTGAATTGGACAACCGATTATCAAAACTGTCAAGAAACTCCACAGCTTTAACCGATGTAACGACATTTACAAAAAAAAGATGCCGTTATCAAATCATACAATATTAATTTAATACATTTACAATTAAAAAATTTTAAGAGCCCGGAATTATAAATATAAATATAATGTGTTACTATTCTAATAAACATCTACTGTCACTAGTTTTGAACTGGGCTGGCGTTTTACAAAATATATCTAATATGAGCCACTCAAAATAAGAAAACTACATAGCATACGTAATAGAGGCCGCGTGATCCGGCGTGTGTATGCAGGTATATATGATTCGGCATGTATTCGATCAGCCCCAATCACGTAAATGGCTTAGTATGAAAGTGTCTGCCGTTTTTGCTTCAACAAAAACCTCGTTAAAAGCTAATAAAGTTGCCCCCAATGAAAATTACCTACCTACGTCGAAATTTCTGCGATCGCTGTGGAAGTTTGAGAGTGACGCCTGGCTATGACTTGACGGTACACTTTGCAGAGTGTCTCGTTTATTGCAAAACGGTTCTTTTCATTTTTATATGAAATTACATTTTACAAGTATCTACCTGAAATTGTGACATTATATTATTAACATGTGACAAAAATATTGCGTTAAGTTTTGTGATGGTTGAGAAGCTTGATGGCGCTTGAGCGTTTCGGTTGCGATTATGCAAGTCATGCAACTTTCGCAACGCCAGGCCTCAGATTGGGTGACAAAATAAAAATATCTTAGCGGTTATCAAGTCGTTATCGAAAGACACTAAACGTCCAACTAACCACCCCAATGGGTTCAGCGTGATGAATTGTGACTCGATCTCCCCTGTGCTATTGTTCTTAAGGGAATGCCTAAAGGTAGCAGTAAGACTTTTAAAAAGAGGTTGATCAAACGCATCAAAGATATCTTGACTATACTTTAACGTATAAATTAAAATATCAGGTAAGTGTCAAGTTGCCAATTTTGAACTTAAACAAATAGTTTTTAGTTTCGATAACCGGTAAAAAGCCTGATTGACTGCATTCACATTAAATCAGTTTTATTGTTTGATGTCTTTCCATTTTGTAACTAAAGAAACAATTTTCAATTCAAAAATATATTCAAAACAATACGCAAAAAGTAATACAATATTGAAAGGCGGGGCAATTAGCATTTTTACCGCAACACTCGGACAACATTCAATTTGGCAGATTACAAAATTACAAACGGGACGCGACTGGATTACAATGTAATTGGCCGTGTTTTCCCGCAATGCGTTAAATTAAGTTTGAATTATTGGCCAAACGTTTATTAATTTAGATCTGACACATTATTTATGGTAATTGCCCGGCACAATTGTCCATTTCGGACTGTCGGAATAGAGTTCAATCAGATCATTCCGATCATGTTTAAGCTCGAACGCTTATGAGTGCTATGTAGCCTTATATTAGTAACTACGAGTAGGTATAATGAGGTACAGATTGTTCCGATCATGTTTAAGCTCAAATGCTTTTAAATGCTTTTGATTTGAATCCTCCACAGCTAAAAATTAGACATCCTGAATGGGTAGTAGTTAAAAAATATTTGTACGATTCAAAATCACTTTTCCTAAGCTTATTTGAATAAAAGAAATTACTTTGACTTTGTTAAGGTATTACAACAAAACAATTACCTATTTATGATTTGAAAAGGTCTCTCTATCTATATTTTTCAAATTATATAAATAATTGTTACTTTTTTGAGGTCATTGATTAAAGTGCGTATGTTTTGAAAAAATGTCGATGATATACGTCGAAAAAGGAAAATAGCCAAAGAATACGTAATTATACTTTGTACTCTCTAATTTTCAAGAAATTAAAGTGTTAACAGTAAAAATTTGTTACTGAAATACAGAAAACATCATACAGTACTATCTAAATAAACTACTACTGCTCGACTTTCTTAATAAATTCGGGTATAAAGTCATCTAGGTACAGCATGAATCTACGAAATATTATCGAAAAAAATATTTAATACATTTAAATCAGTTCTCTCCATGTAAATGAGTACCACAGTAAATGAGTACTCAGGCTTTATTGAGCCGAACACCTCCTAGTCCAATACGGACAAAAGTCAAGATGGATGAAGATCTTTTCATTTGTTATTGTAATGTAGGAGGGACGGAGGGTATCAGCCAAACAGTGGTACGTTTATAAACTGTTTATTATTTATCATCCTATTTAAAAACTATTTGTAGATCCACATCCTGCATAATTTGAATAAGAAGTGTTGCTGGATAGCTATGCACTTTAGTTCTAAAAGTTATTGCAATGAAAAAAATGTATTTCGATTTTTAAAATACGTAAGTGTTAATATTTTACTGTTTTAAACCCGTGCCTACATTTTTCTTTACTGAACGTTATACCAGGTTCAAATATTAGGGTCTACATAGTGTACTTGTTATGGCTGGTGGAATGATTTTACCACCATATCCAAATTTGTCGCCTGAACAATTACAAACAAAATTCTAATTTTGTTTTGTTACTTTTTGGTATCAAATTCAGTAGTATCAGATTCTGATATTATAACAATCCGGCTTATTCCTGATCTGATAGTAAGATATAGACGATGATGAAAAGTGTACCTCACCAATCATCAGTGGTGCCCACTGAAGATAAAAGGCCCGACCGGCCAACCGTTACAATTTCGAGATGGCTATATCTTGAGTGGAAAAGGTCAGATATAAATACTGATGTAAGAACATCCGGAACAAGCTGCATTAACAAGTTGCAGTACAAGTGTTTTATTTTATTTTACAAAATACCCGGCGGACTTCGTACCGCTTTGACAGTTTCCATCATTGAGTTAAATTAATATTATCAATGGTTTCCATGACAACAAAACAAACAAATCATTTTGTATTGGAAAATTAAATTGTCGTTTTAAGTATTTTATATATTTTTTTTAATATAGCTTATGTTACTCAGCGCTAATGTAGCATTCTAATGGTGAAAGAAATTTTTAAATCGGTCCAGTAGTTTTTGAGTTTATTCGTTGCAAACATACATTCATACATACAAAAATACAAAGGTTTCCTCTTTATAATATTAGTATAGATAAACAAACGGGGAATAATGATTTATTTTTTATTTTGTATGGTTTAGTACCTATAATATATTTTATTATATATAACACACATATAGAACCGCTAGCAGAATTTATTGGTTACCCTCATCCTTTATGAACCCAAATTTTTAATCTAGTGTTAAAATCATAAATAATTAGTTAAAAAATACGTATACAAATGTACGCACCCAGTTGATACAGGAAACATGATAACTCAAGAGTAACGTTTAATGTGACCTGACCGCAAAATTAGCCGGTTATTCTGAGTCTGGGGGTCTCATTGAATTAAATCAGTAGCCAGTAAGCATGTCAGGGGGTAACAACCCATAATTCAGAAGTAGAGAGCGTCTCGCGGCCCATAACATTCAATCGTCCGCACGAGGGGAGAATTTTGATGACCTCAAGGAAAAGTTTGCTTCGGAACACTCTGTATAAATCCGGGGAGTCATGTCCGGATTTCCTAAATCGCCTTTTTTATTTATTGCTCGGCTACTACAGTAGGCAGCCGTTTAGGAGTGACGTCGTGTTACTGGTACGTGACACTTTTCCGCAGACGCAAGAAATATGAGCCGAGCTGGAGTTGGCAAGAGGCAAAAGGTAATAAGTGTAATTAGACACTGTTGCTAAGCGTTCTGTTGCTAAGCGTTGTATGACGTTTTAATGAAATGAATGAACGATTATAAAATTTGAAATTTATGAAATTGTGTAATGTTACATTAATAATAGGAGCTCAATATAATAATAATAATATAATATAGGAGCATTATAATTGAGGAGCTTGATGGCGCAGTGGTTAACGCGCCCGGATTGCGAGTGCTGAGGTTAAAGGCCGGTCATCGGATGGGTGACCAACAATTTATCATCTCGAGTCCCGGCTGCATTAGCAGTCGTTAAGATCCACCAATCCGCACTGGACCCGCGTGTTGGTTTATGGCCCGTTCTCCCTACCCATCCATAGGGAAAGCTCGTGCCCCAGCTGTGGGGACCTAAAATGAGACATTATTAATGATGCTGCGTTGTTTTCACGCTGTTCAAGTTGTCATCGCGTCTGGACTCCATTTCCACTTAACATCAGGTTGTATGGAGTCATTTGCCGTGCTATGTATAAAAAAAACATAATATACCAGTGGTAACGACTGTTTACCTGTTTTCGGTTCTTCTCAAAGTCTATTGCCATATCAACAACGTTGTGTTGCGACCAGACATGGTTCAATCGATCTCCCATACCCTTACATCCCAGGTGCAGATGCTCAGGTGGTTATTATACATACCTAGCAGATCTAACTCGTTACATAATACTTATTGTATTATGTATTGGTTAAAAATGATAACATAAAAAAAACATAACTTATCTAAATACACGAAAGAAAAAAAAGCAAAAGAAACATACATTAATTAAAGACAAGCATACCTACATACCTATATGACCAAAATTGCAAAATGTTTAGTATTTAATATTTCTTTTGAAAACATATCAAAACCGCCGCCAAAATCAACAATAAAATTTATAATGTCATGAGTTACCCTCAATCTTAGTTACGTTAATAACTTTTCCAGTGAAATATATTAAATTATATCAACTGTAATAATTATAAAGAGGAAATCAATACATTTACGCAATCACTATTATTCAAAACTCTTTTTAAATGAATTAAAAAAACTGAACGATGTAAAGAGGTACGTTAAGTTTGCATTTTAAAAGCGCCATCAAACGTGCTTAGTGAAATCAAAAGCGTTTAAAATATGATCGAAAAGGTTATTTAACTTCAATAAAAGGCACCTGCTCTAAATAGTTTGGTTATAAGTACTTTTTTTATCTATGGTGCAAGTAAATGCAGGTATTATGCAACAAGTCCAATGCTTTATGACCAAAATTAATTCTTTATTAGGAACTCAATACCGCAGCGCATTGCACGTTAAAAAGCAACTTTTTCAATGCCGGATTGCTGGCGTAAGATAGAAGTTGTTGAATTATAATATAACCCCCAATACATATATTTAGCCACACTTACATACAGGTATACATGCAATACGAAGCAAGGTTACGATTTGAAATTATGAAGTTATGAAACTTTATATAAAAAAATAAAAGGTCGTCGATAAATAGTTGGAAGTTAAAAAATAAACGAATAAATATTTACATATTTTTAGTTATAGTAATGGTTGTATATAATTTTATGTAAGTATTATTATTCGAAAAAAATAAAGTGTTGAAAAAATTCCACGAGCGGGATTCGAACCCGCACCCCGTAACATGCCGGGTCAGGTGCACTACCAACTATGCTATCTTGGCGTGAATATTTTAATTATTTTATTTTTTGCATTCACAATGCTATTTAAAGTTACTAGAGGTCTCGGTAGCTCAGCGGTTCGATTCTCACTCAAGCTTTCTGAGACTGGTAGATTTTTCCTAATAAAATCTTATCTCGTAAATATTTACATTCTTTATAAAATAATCACTACGCTCATTTGCTCGCCAAAGTTAAATAGCTATACGAAAGCTCTTAGCATAATTACTAAGTGCTGCACGCGTTAAAATAACTCGTCGACTATGGCGGATGCGAGGACTGGGCTCCTTCCGGCGGCGGCTCTCCGGCGGCCTCACGGAATTATGCGGAGGCAAATTCACGACTGTTATCCAGCCTAGTAGCTATAGCTCGGTGTACTATGCCGCAGCCTTCCCGCAAATTGCTCATGCAGAGATGAAACGTCCCGTGCCACTTTGGTGGAGTAATACCGAGTTTTGGGTGTCGTTAAAGTTGTATTTTATAATAATATGTTTTTGAATACTCATTACGTATAGCATTATTGGAACAAATACATTTGTGAGTAGTATGAAAACATCGAAAATCTATACTAATATTATAAAGCTGAAGAGTTTGTTTGTTTGTTTGTTTGTTTGTTTGAACGCGCTAATCTCAGGAACTACTGGTTCGAATTGAAAAATTCTTTTTGTGTTGAATAGTCCATTTATTGAGGAAGGCTATAGGCTATATTACATCACGCTATGACTAATAGGTGTGGAACAGTCGCTAATTAACGCGGGTGAAACCGCAGGGCACAGCTAGTCTTATATATTTTATAAGTAATAATGATACTTAGTCACTAAACTTGCTTCCTTAATCAGCCTAGTATATAGATGGAAAGACATTAATTAAATACGATTCGTAAGTGACCTAAAATTTTCATAACACTATAAAGGAAGCTTTGCCACTCCCCAACAAAAGCTCCAAACATAAAACAAAATTGATTACATCCAAAATTTATCAACTCCCAAAAGTAATTTAGAAAACTACGATCATTCCCACAACAAAAGCGTTCAAAAATCAATCGTAGGACCAATTTGGGAAGCGCCCCTCCCAACAGGAATACAATAAACGGGCCATTCAAAAGTTTCCAGCCGGAAGATAAGTGTGACACCCGATCGAAGTTAAAAGAGCGTATAAGATTGTTCGATCTTCGGAATCTCGTAATGGACGAAAACGACATCGCGAGTACAAACCGCCGTTTGTCAAAACACTAATGGGGTGGAAAATCGGGAGGCGGCATGCGCAGGCCGAGCCAGCACTCGGGCTCAGGGCTTGATAACGTTACAAAATTCACACCATAAATATCGTTAAGTAACTTTTTTTCTATAGTGCCTTACAAATAAACAAACATTAAAATTCCGTGTTTTGTTCCTGTCATGTAAACGTCATTTTATTTTTATTTTTTATACTAACATTAGAGTAAAAGAGACAAAACACTGGATAACTATTCGAAGCTTATTCTTTGTTTATTTGTAAGACCCATAAAGTTTGGATTTGTAAGTAAGTCGTGTTACAATTTCTCATTGTAAGTGGCGAGATGCCTGACCGTTACATGGTATTGCAGGTATCGTTGTCTAGTTCAAGTATCGTTACTTTTTTTTAGCTAATCCGCGTAGCGAAGCGGTTAATTTACCGGTAAAAATGGCACCTTAGGTAACGATACCGCATAACGGTACCTTTGCTATTAACGTTAACTTCGTATGATAGAATTAACGTTACCCAATTTTTAACGTTATTGAAAGCCTTGCTCGGGGCACGAATGTGTGCGGCTTGAATTTGCAAAGTGCGCGCTGTGTTTGACGACTACCACTTTAAAAAGAAAAAGATTTGTCAATAGATGCCCGTTTAAAAAGTTTAGGATGCTTAAAAACTTTTTTATCTGCGACGACAATGGGTAAGATTCAATTGGAAAATCAATGGTTATGTGACAAAGGTTCTGTATTCGAGTTCCAATTTTTCAAGTGGATTATTGTTTTTGACATAAATGATAAGTATAGCGAATGTAATAAACAATTGCAGTTATGGAATCAATCCTCGCCTCGGTGGTCGAGTGGCAGAGCGCTCGGCCCGATACTCGACGGTCTCGGGTTCAATTCCCAGGTCGGGCAAAATGTATTTCGGATTTTTCGATGCATTAGCCCGGGTTTGTGATCTCTAACCCGCATTTGGCAAGCGTGGTGATTAAGCCTTTACATCAATTGTAGCGATGACTTGATTTCAATGATGGAGGCCTTTGCCCAGCAGTAAAACAACTATAGGCTGTTTACTTTACTTACTATGGAATAATTTAAAAGTTATGCTAGGTTAAGTTATGTAAAAGTTATGTAGGTCACATACTACCAAACTACCAAATAAACTAAACAATATGTTTATAAATGACTATCTATATATGCGCTATGTACTGACTATAAGTACATGCTAAAATTCTATAAGCTATCTAACATTCGATTAACCGGGTAATGTTCAAAGAACCCTTGGTCCCTTTATTTACTGAGTAATAGTACCGATAAAAGGTATAAAAAGACCAAGATGAGAAAGGAGGAAAGTAGATACTTTGCAATTAAAAGTTCTGACAAAAAAATTGGAACTTTGCTTTTAACACAGTCAAAAGAAAGAACTTGCCAAGTTAACCCATTTATATTCGGATATGGAGTGACAGTTGCTGTAAAATCAATTTTCAGTTACTTATAGCTTTAATAAGTGAGAACTTTTTTATTGGACTACCTAAGCCGGTCAACAATTTTACGATTGATGAGAAGCGATAACTAACCACAGTGGCTAACTGGGAAATCATACGATGACACTGAAAATTTACTATTAGTCATTACATAATTATAAGACCTTGTTAGAAATAATGCTAAATAAGTAGAGCAACAAATGTTTATAATTTCTATTGCTTTATTTACTATTACTATGTATGTCGTTGTTTTTGTGTAAATGTTTTATTGTTAAGCAAGCACTAAGCTGACTGTTTTGGATAGGTACCTAAGACACAGGCAATCTTTTTGCTTAGCTTAGGTATTACATAATTTATTTTATTGTATACCCTAACATTAATTACATAGTTTAAGTTTTTGTATCTAGGCTAAGTTTTATACAGCAATAAATTATCTTATCTTATCTTATCTTATCTTATCTTATCTTATCTTACAGTATTGACGCTTATTAAAAACAGTATTTTTTCATTTTCTAGAATAATTTAACTAGATTCAAGGCGCTGTTTATGGCATTCACACTTTTGGGAGCGTTTTGCATGATTGTCCTCCTATGACAGCCGAAGGCGCAGTTCCAATGCCCTAAAAATTTACAAATGTACAAATAAAACTTGAACGTAACCTATAGCTCGATGGAGATGTTCGCCAATGCCAGCGTTGATCGTTTTCACGTCATAGTGCGCAAGCGCATCATAACGCAGCGTCGATGAAGCGGGGAAAGGACGCGAGCCAGCGGCAGCAGCGTTGACATTGTTACAGACCGTTTGGACCAGTTGGTTCATTTAAAGGGCTTATAAAAGAGCTTTATTGGCTAGCAATTCAAGAATTTTGAATTAAATATAGTACTAAAAAGTTTTAGATACATTACCAAACATTTTAGAAAAGAATAGAATAGAAAACATTAATTATTGACATAACACAAATTACATTACTTAGCAAGGTCACAGCATGGTAAGGTATCCTAGATTATAGGAAAACCTGGCGCTTACGGATTTAACGTTCGTAAGTATATAATGAATATTTTCATTACTATAACTTTCAATCCTGGACACAGCAACGGACGCTGCTGCTTGGGACCGGAAATGTGTATGAGGGTGGATAGCCATCAAAAGGGCTAGAAAAACATTTCTACTGATCATAAATCTAATGCTTGTTGCTGAATAGGAAAACATTGCTTTACATAGTTAAGAGAGTAGACAGTGACATTCATAGTGAAATTCGGGGATATGATTTTAGAACCACAAATGACCAAATACACTATGTAATGTAACTGGTTTTGCATTTCTTACAATTTGCTAATTTAGGTAAATACCGTTGGAGTTTTCAGATCGAAAATTGTTTCGTTTCATACGTCTTCCTCTCTCTAGGGTTCCGTCTCTAGGGTTCCTCCCTTTAAGTTTCTCGCCGCCCCCAAAGAAGCCTGGTGAAGCTGAAAATGCCGTCAGAGGCAATCAGCAAACTATCTCCAAAAAAAACACTAGTAACTTTATCACCGGTTCCAAAATAACACCCCTGCTCTCGAGCTTTATTCCAGGTGACTGAATATGAGAACGCGATAAAACAGCTATGAACAGCTTATCGATAGTTTCATCGAGGTTATAATATAAATAAAGTTCCATTGAGTCCGACATTCAAACAAAAATCCATTTTCGGCAACAAATAGTTCCTACTACCTACCTACATAAATATTACAGTATCATCCACCATTCCACTCCCAGCATAATACTGCAAGATCAAAAGAAGTTTTGTATTGTTGAGCTTAGAATAACTTTGCTTGAATAACTGCGGACCATGTAAAGAGTTAGAAACGTCAGAATAAAATATTATATAAAATAAGCTACAAACTGTTTTATCTCAATGTAAAGTGATCTCGTAAATTAAAAAAGGTGTCAAAACTATTTATAATTATATTTTGATTTCCAGTTAATACAATATTAGAAATTTAATATTTTCAAACTCATCTGACAATATCTTTCATCTTCCAAAATGTTAAGTTGCTCTCAAAATGACATCAGAACAAATGACCCACTAATGCAAAACAATTTATATGTATTAAATAGGTACATTTATTTTTCTTTCAACCATTTGAATAGGTTTAACTTTGCTCTAAATAATGTACCTATAAGCCTTCACAAAACATGAAATGACTGAAAGTGACAACCCTCATTATTTTAATGACATCACTGCTAAAACAAAAGAAAGTGAGAACAAAAAGGGACAAGTGGCACTTTTTATATTTTTGTTTTAATTATTCTGCTCACTTAATTTTATGAAACTGAACCTGACGTGCTATAATTTATAGCTGATTTCATGTCGTCACAATTACAAGCCACGTTACACTAATTTCGATCCGATCCGAACCCTTCGGAGAATTTAGTAAGGCAAGCGGACACGCCTTAGTGCGTGATGCCGTTCCCTCAAGAAAACCTCCGAAGGTGATTCGTTTCACACGGCTTGAGGAACCCTTTAAGTTTCTCGCCGCCCCCAAAAAAACCCGGTGAAGAAAACTCCAAAAAATGGCTACATAGGTGTGTAGCACTTTTTTGATTTTAGATAGGAGTGTAATGTGACCAAGATCATAATTATGTATGCACTAGGCCTCCTGACCTGCAATGGTGTATGTTCCCCACAAGTTCAGTCAACTACATCTTGTACTTGTTGTCACTTACATAACTTAAATAAAGAATAATGTTTAGTAGCAATGCCTGATTTGAGACGTAGGTATAGGTTATCAGAGGTTTTGCGGCAAAGGACTCAAATAGAGCTCACGCAGCCTGTTAAGCCACCAAAATACCCAAAGCATTATTCTGCTGTTAAAAAAAATCTACATCCACTTTTCATTTCATTAGTTTTGCGCCTGCAAAGGAAATTACATTACCTAAGCGGCTATTGAAATAAAAAGGGTTTTCGGTGTCCAAGACATAACGAGCTTCGTGAGATGCTGAATCTCCAAAGCAAACGGCCGAGTATTGCAAAGGGCTATTTATTGAACATTTTGAACATATTAAAGTCGGTGATTTTTGACGAGTTTAAAACAAAATGAGAAATATAATAACTATTTAAACTATCATGGTCATTTGCAATAGAGTAATTATTAACGGGATTCATACCTTGTTTATTTGTGTATTTGTGAGTATCCGATATTTCGGCACAGTTGCGTGCGCCATGATCACGGAAAATATCGGATACTCACAAATAATAAACATGGTAAGAATTCCGTTAATAATTACTCTATTGAAAACGGAGAAAGCCCTCCTATATCGGTGACTTCTACAGTCATATATCTCCGATGAACTGTTCAACATAAGTGGTAGTTAGTGGTCGGGGCACATTGCTCGTTTAACTTACAGGTGGTGGGGTAAGTTGTCAACACCTACCCACCAACACCACACCACAACTGAACAAGCAATTGCTAACCCAGTGCTGTCAACGTGTTATAAACTTCCAAAGCAGTATAGTGCTGTCGCGAATAACCATTTCAGTTCCACGAAAAATTCTGGTACTGGAAATTGAACTCAAAAATTCTGGAAGTCACTTTTGCCACTTTGCACAAGTGCAGCGCTGAGATTTGTAAAAATTTCTGATTATTATTGCAAAATAATTATAATACAAAGCAATATATTTCTGAAAGCGCTGTAATTTTTGCAGTGCTGGGCAGCGCTAGGCTGATGAGATCAAGCGACACACAGGTCGGAAATGTATAAAGCGGGCACAAGACTGCCGGGAATGGAGAAAGAGGGAAGAGGAAGATCCAGATCCAAAAATGGATCTAGAGACCTCCATGATGATTATGATGATGATGATGATGATGATTATGATGAAATTTCTGCATAATTTATCAGTTAAAACGACTAATTGCGCGGCAACAATTGGAGAGGGAGAGTAGATCGTAGATTTTAGATAATATATTTTAAAGATAGTAAAATTTTTTTTTTTTACTAAAACATTGAACACTTATTATTAACGGGATCATTACCATGTATTTGTTGTGTGTGAGTATCCGATAAAATGTTGTGACCATAATATTTTAAAAAGCTATAAAACAATGAACGTAAACGTTTCCAATTGCACATTCATAGATAAATATCTACCTTCATTGTTTAAATTTTTTAACTAAAACATTGAACAATTATTATTAACGGGATTATTACCATGTATTTGTTGTGTGTGAGTATCCGATAAAATATCGTGACCATAATATTTTAAAAAGCTATAAAACATTGAACGTAAACGTTTCCAATTGTACATTCATAGATAAATATCTACCTTCATTGTTTAAAATTTGTAACTAAACAATTATTATTAACGGAATTATTACCATGTATTTGTTGTGTGTGAGTATCCGATAAAATAGTGTGACCATAATATTTTAAAAAGCTATAAAACATTGAACGTAAACGTTTCCAATTGCACATTCATAGATAAATATCTACCTTCATTGTTTAATAGTTGCAGAACTAACGGACACTTGGTGCAAAGCGCCTTGGTAGTTCCAAGTTTGTGCAACGTACACAATGAGCTTTCCTTCGCGCTGCTTCGCTTGTTCTTTAATTGCATTTTCATGCTAATTGATGGCGAACTGAAAACAGAACTGGCGTGCAAGTGCACCAAGATTGATGAATACTAAAATAAAGCTGGTTAGGGGAGGAAGCGACTGCATGGATTCATGATATATTTTAAATTGAAATTATTCAGCAATTACAATATTCGCAATATGCAACGTGTAACAGGTTAAGCGCACACCCAGAAAGTAGTTTGTTATAAATCGGCTTCTCAATCGATTAAAAATATTTAAAATATAGGTAGTTTTTTTTTCCAAAATTATTAAAACTTATTGAAATTACAGTCACTCCTTTGTTAAATAGTCACAACAAACGAAAATAAAACGTAAGTCAATGCAATAATGGGCTTTTTAAAATGCGGTAGGTCGGTAGGCTAAAGCGCTAATATGCCCATACTGTTTGCCCTCGATGAGTATAACTAATAACTTAAATAAACCAATTTAATTAAATAAAAGTAAAATTATTTTTCAATATCTTGAAAAGTAGCTTGACTTAGATTTAGCCAGTCTTGTTTTTAGGCAGGCGATGTTATGTTTTATCTTTGTCTGAAAGAGGCTTTTGCTCGTACAATATACAAACTTTTTTAAATTAGGACCTCATTATAAAGAATTACAAGTTAATTTTACTGTTTAGATAACTATAATAAAGATCCAATTTCACGGAGGTCCATGAATATAAAAGTAAATATTTAATAACGCATTAGCTCAACTTCTGAGATGAAGTGTGACAACGTATTTTTAAAAGGATAAGAGAATTATACTAACGTAGAAACCTGACACTTGTAGGGTTTAAAAGAAATTCAATTTATATAGGTGCGTTCAAGGTGTGAATATAAGTCAGTAGCACGACGTCAACTCGAGCCTCGCTCAACCGATTTGGTGCAAAGCTCTTTTTACGATTTTTGTGAAACTGATTACAGATTCGTTGACTGATTCGACGATTTGCGATTACAAAGTTACTTTGACTCTGACAATCAAACGGAATTAGTATTTTGACATCTGTTGTACACAAATCGGGGTTTGTCGGTGAAGCGTAAAATCCTTTCTTCAGTCGAACCAAATAGGTCCTTATTATTCAAATATTAAGTAATGAAGCATAACACATTTACTACCTACATTAATATAATTATGTACAGTAACGTATGACTATAATAATATTTAGAAAAAAAAATCTTTTACAAAAACAAACTTTTAAGTATTTAAATGCGTTAAAAAGAAAAAATAAACTTACTTTAAAATTTTTACTACCAACTTATAACGTTATTACACAATTTATATGATATAAAAGGTTGTCGCGAGATTTAAGTACTCGTATTTACTTATATATTACTCGGATTTAGACTGACATCACTTTATTTTTCGAGTTATTCTCAGCAAGCCCTTCCATTTGATACCCATATTGTAGGAATGCATTAAAAATAATTAGTCCGCCATCTTGGGTGTGCCGCTATGTTGGATTTAGAATGACGTCATACAGTTAACCATGCATTGTCATCCAAACTGAACGTGTATACAAAATTTCAGCTCAATCGGTTGAAGATATCTGCTATAAAATGTAGTTTCAAGCTTTAGAAATCCGCCATATTAGATTTAAAGTGACGTCACGTTATTTTTCGACTTATTCTCAGCAAGCCCTTTCATTTGATACCCATATTGTAGGAATGGATTAAAAATAATTAGTCCGCCATCTTGGGTGTGCCGTCATCTTGGATTTAGAATAACGTCACATAATTAACCATGCATTGTCATCCGAATTGAACATGAACCTATACAAAATTTCTGCTCATACACACATACATACATACATACATACATACATACATACATACATACATACATACATACATACATACATACATACATACATACATACATACATACATACATACATACATACATACATACATACATACATACATACATACATACATACAAACCAAGTGCGCCGTCCATGCGTACCGTCTTGCTGGGCGAAATGCAGCACGAAATGGGCCGGCTCGCCTGGCGTAATACCACCCTCTCAAAGAATATCAGCGTGAAACAATGGCACTCGTTGCTGTTGTGTTTCGTGCGGTGAGTGAAAGTACCGGAGGCCCATCTCTCACCCTTCCCCCCTCTCAATTCCTACTCCCTCCTCAAGATCCAACTCGTTCCTTAAGGCCGCCAACACATTTGCTATTACTTTGGTTTTACCAGGTGACCCGCCAGCTCTGTTGCCTCCTTTTAACATTAAGGGGGTGCAGTGCGGACGCAAAACTGCGAGTTTCAAGTTTCTTTATGATAGCGAGCGAGCTGCGCATGGCAGTGGTGTGACAACGGTGCACGACTACGAATACGCACGAACACTAATATCTGTAAAAAGTAGGCTGGTGATTTAATTAGAGCAATGTTTACTTTCGTAAAATCATAGGCGTTTGGGTAAAAAATAAGAAAAGTCTTAATATTTTTATATTCATATTTTTTAATAAAAAAATAAGACAACAGTGACCTGCGGAATATCAATACGAACATTTTGATGTCGGATCATTGTTTCATTTGTGCTATATTTACAAAGATTCTGAAGAAATAAGTTTTCAGATATCATTACTTTTACGTATTGTTTATGCAGTTTCTGGGATTTTTTTTCAAATTCCAAGACAACCATGCCCTTGTGAAAGGATCAAGCTAACCTACACTAGTCCTTTTAATGTATATTACCTATTCAGCGCCTAGCACTAGTGACTTAAAAACACGTAAATTTTCGAAATTCCGCGCGGCACCCCCTTAAATAAAACACAGAAAAATATGATTTTCTCTTTATTTTTTTCAGTAGAGCCTTTCGCTATGCGCATCTATATCTACAGAACAGTAGCCTTATCTGCCTTCTTTCTTTTTAAAAACACAAAGGTGAGAGTGCGGTTTACAAGAGAGGCGGAGGTGGGTCGGGACGACAGTCCTACATAACCATCAGCACCAGTGGGCTCAGGGCTTCCCACACTGGCCCAATGCTGGCTAAACGACTGCCATATTGTCATTAAAATATTAAAGCGAAACACCACTCGCGCATTGACTGGCTGCATATTTTGATAACTAAAACCAATAATTTTTTTAAATTATTTTTTAGATTCTGTTAGTTTGCGGTCTTAATTGTCGCAGGCAATACGTATTTTCGACCTTATGACAGCACTAATAAGAATCAGCCTTTTTGTACGTTCTTATGTTCCACTTACATAGATATATACCTACCTAGTTATAATTACATCCACCATACTTCAGAAAGGCCGTTGAATTGTTGGTATTGTTAGTAAACCTTCTATAAAAAACAATCACTCACTCATAAAAAATCAATCAAAAGTCTGAATAAGCTTGAAAACTCTTTGATTAAATCCCACTACTAGTATGACCTTAAGTAATCCACCACTTGATATGGTAGTTCAAAAGTATGGGTTTTATAAAATGTAGCTTTTTTTTTACTTTACCTTAATCAATGAAATAGACACAAGCGTTACTTTTCGGATATCTATGGCATACAAAAATGCAATTCAAAAGAACGTGGTGTTCATTCAGTTTACTCATTCAATAGAAATATAGCTAAAATTAGAAAAAAAACTTTATTTGGTACAATGCATCAGACAAAAAAATAACAATAAACGATTTTCAAAATTTGATAAAAGAATTAACAGAATCAGCACCACTTTATTTTAATTACATTTATGTGTTCACCTAAGTCGGTAACAATGGAACAAACAAAACTGTTTCACTAAAAAGAAAAATGTCTGAACAATAAACTCGAGTAGGATCGCTATAACGAGTACCTACCTAAAAACGTCTTGCTTCTTAAAAGGGAATTTCAGATAAATAACTTCATCAACTGATTTGATGTTTATTCTCTAGCGAAAAAACAAAGACCTTTGTTCAAATAAAAAGTCTCGCAGTGTAGGAATTTCCTTTATTTCTCAAGAGGGCAGAGAGTATACAGTTAATTATTCCGGCTGCAGACGCCACAGGCCGGCCATTAAGTTTTTTCTATGACATTACCGCTATTAGATTTACCCTATAACTATTTTTGCCTCACTGTCTATTTACTTAGTTGCTGCTAGCATCTTGACACGTTTAGAGAAGGCGTGCAAGCAACTTATTTATATATTGATACAATTAAAAAAACTTTGTACCCCTTTTTAAGCAACACAAGCAACATTGCGCGCACTGATGAGTGTGTGATTTAGTATAGTTAAAGTATGTATAGTGAAAACACACAAAAACACATTACATTAAATTAATAAAGGCCATAAAAACAAAAGAACTCCTATAACTTTTATTTATTTTAATGACGGTCGAGTTTCGACCACTGGGCGACCACTAGTTAAAGTGAAAACATAAATGAATAGATTAATTTGTAGGTGCTCTAGCAAACGAGCTACTGACACAGTGGGTTTCTCAGCCGAATGTTCAATTGCTAGTTTCTGACGCTGTTTGCAAGTATTGTGTCATCCATCAACTTATCAGTTAAAACATTTAGAATAAAACAGAATCCACTCGGAATAATATTTTCGGTGTTGAATTATAGTTTGATGTACACCCCTACTTCTTAATTAGTATAAAAATTTTAAGGATTGGTAGTCTCTGTCCGATACGAGTAAAAGTTTTAAAAACAAAATTAACATTAACATTTAATTATTAAAATGATTATAAATGTTGCTTGATTATTTTTAAATGATCCGATGTCGATAGCGTAGTTCTCGACATTGAACAAAGCACACTTTGTCTTTGTAAAGACAAAAAAAACTCTCAAAATTTGGGAGAAACCTTATTTACTTTTTCATCCATATGCGATTGGATAAAAGCTTTTAACCCTAACCTATACACCAACGGAGCACATACCGAACCAAACTTGTACAGTTGCAATCCGTACGAGGCAATAGGGCTTATCCAACAACACATACTAATTGGCGATGCACACAGTGAAACATCGCTGTCCCAACTTGGGCCATAATTTCCACTCCAGCCCCAACTGAGATGTGTACTGACATTGCTTCCTGCATGCGAAACTTACCAGCGACTGGATTTAACGCATAAAGCCTGATAAAGTTAAGTGGTACATCAGAGAGTTGAGAGATTACTATGGGCTATATTTTCTGTTTCATATATGTAACATTTTTCCGGGCGCCATTTTTAAATGTGTTTTTGTTTTAATTAATGTCCGGTGAAAGGAACACACGATTTAACAGTTTTTTTTATGGGAATACCAAAAGTTAATTATTAAAAGGACGATAATTACAGGCCGTAATTAGCTTAGCTAAGCTCTTGATGGGTAAAGAAATTAAAATTGCCTTGAGTTCGAGGCAGGCAGCTATTAATTACGATTATTATTGTAAGATGGCAGTCATTAACACCTATTAAACCTTATCCACGTGAAAATGCCCAGAAGTGTGACGTTTAGAGGCTTACAATGATGAATGAAATACGTCCTTGCTACCGCCATCGTCATAAAAGTATTGGGTTACTACGCTAAAATAAGGAGACCCCAGAACGTAAGCTTTTTTTTAATATTTACGGGTAAGCACAGTGCCTTGATCTCACCTGATGTTAAATGATGATAAGGCCAATTGGTGGCACTTGCGCAAAGCTCACTTTACCCGGGATCCTCAACGAGTAGCACTGGCTATCATAACTCTAGCTGCCGGAACACAAGAATGCTACAAACATTGATGTTATGGCGACATATAAGATGGTGGTAGCTAGCCAGGCGGACAAACAAGTCCTGGGAATACCTCCCGCTGGGAATCGCACCCGGGACCTCTGGGTCTAAACCGGTGGTCTTAGCCACTAGACCACAGAGTAAAACATAATCTAGCAACGCACACATAGACACTCTAACAAACACGGAATCTTGGACCATCTCAATCCAGTCCGAGCGCAGCTGATGCGAGGTTACGTGTTTGTGACAGGTTGTTCGGTAGTTCGTTGCTCGAGCGCGTTTCTGCAGTCTCCTTATTTTGTGGCAACGTCTAGCAATAGCTAAAATCACAGATATTGAGCTTTATGGGTAGATAAAAATGCTAATCGGACGGTTTTCAGCGGCTTTGGGAGGGATGACGCGCTTTGTGGCTGCCGATCTATAGAAAGTCCCGCAATAAATGCGTCCTGTTGATAATAATGTCATTTCGTATTATACTTTAATACTCGGCGTGCTGAGTTTAATGGCCGATAACACTTAAAGACATGACTTCGTACGTTTTTGTTATTTTTTTTATTCCACTACGTTGAAGTTTATCACATTAATGATAAGTGAGAACAAGGTCGAAGGCAGTATCTTAAAAAATATATTTTATAACCTATATAACCAGCTAAAAGTGCATAAACGTTTTAATGAAACATTTCAAAATATATCGAACATTACATGATTCACAATAAGTCTAATAAAACTCAGCTTTAAACCCACCGTAATAAGTGCTCAATATGCACTTATCGTTTCAACATTTTCCGAGTTTATTTTCCATTTATGGGCAACTAGGTAATCTCTTCGCTGTAAGTTAGCCAACGCTCTTCAGTATCCAACATGAAATTAATATTATAAAATGGGCCAAGTTAAAAACTCGAATATAATTTCTTCACTTTTAAACTATCGCGTTCCATTATACAGATAAAATGTTTAACGGGACATAACGCAAAATGCTTAGTTTGGGTATCTTAAGTTATGCGTTCGTACCATTAAGTTCTTAAAAAGTTATATTTTAAGCTAAGATTTTTCGGTTATAAAGGTATTTTAATTTTATAATAATGTTGAAAAGTACAGGTTATAACTATAAACCAATATTAAGGTGTGGTAATTTTGTATTTAAAGCCAAAATTGCTCACTGCTGTGGTCTAGAGACGATTTCCAGCCTTTTGCACGTAAAGTTTCGGGTTATGGTGCTCAGAGGCCAAATCTTTTGAGAGGGATCTGAGCGAACGTCTGACGGATAAAGGTTGCGTTCCCCGCTCCAATTCACATCTGGTTCAAAGAATTACAGTAGCCACCCAACGCGGAAACAGTGCCAGCGTGATAAGCACATTTGGACAAGACATGTACCGGATACGCTTTTAGATTTAATTTAATGTACGTAATTTATTTTGAAGAGCTCGGTGGCGCAGTGATCAACGCGCCCGAGGTTAAGCAATTTTCGCAAAGGCCGGTCATCGGATGGGTAACCATCAAAAATCTACATCTCGAGCTTTTCCGTGCTTCAAAAGGCACATTAGCAGTCGTTAACAACCACCAATCCTCACTGGACCCGCGTGGTGATTTATGGCCCGTTCTCTCTATCCGGCCACAGGAGAGGCTCGTGCCCCAGCAGTAGGGACATAATAATGAGCTGATGATGGTGATGTGATTTATATATAACTTGTAAAAAGTCTTTCTTCCTTCACCCACCTCGCTGGACCAATTCAGGTTGGTGACTTTTAACGATTGCAGACTCAAGACAACAACCTGGATCAACTGTGTTCTTACCTGATTAAGACCCTGAGCCTTCTGTACCTTGTATATGTCTTCTGCTTTTCGTACCTATAATTTAAATTAAAAATATAAATTTGCTAATAGCAAATTTTTGTTACCTGTTAAACAGTTGTTACTTTATATAACACGCATAGGGCTTTTAAGCGACAGGGGTCGGTAAACAGATAAAATAGAATAGAATAGAAACACTTTAGTTGTAACTAATACATCATACACATGACAAAAATAAAATAAAAAATCTATTAAAAATAACAATAATAATAACCAATATATTTTTTTATACATTCATGTGTGCTGTAGAAGCACAAAAGAGCGATAGCTCAGTGGCTGATTTTGCTTATAAACAAAAGTAGAAAAATAAACATTCAATTCTAATATAAAAATTCTATATCCTTTAAAACAGTCCCCGTGTGGTATGCATAATGGATAATAATATAATTATGTATCTGTTCGACCCACTGTCCATCTCTGACGTCACGAAGCAAGCGCCGGCAGGGGGCGCACGGAACGCGGGATTGCGCTGACAGCTCCGACACACGCACCATCGTTTTAAACTAAATTTTAATCATTTTCAATTTTCAATATTTTATAAAGTAATTATCAAGTAAACGTATATTTTAACTACACGGAGTTATTATTCAAGACCCTAATCAGCGGCGCATTCAAGTTTGGTGACCCCGACGTGATCGAAACCGCGGTGACGAGCGAGATTTCGATTCTTTTACCAATCGAAGAAATCCTTCAGGAACCCGCCAGTGAACAACTGCAGCCATATTTCCGAAGAAAGTGTGCAAAATATCCTTTTCAATAACCTTTCCTTTCTACTTTAATTTGTGTAAAACAGATTCGATACTCCAATCGTAACGGTATTATCTACCCCCAACTAAAAAATAAAAAGTGTTTCCAGTTCTTTTTTGCCTAAAATTACATTAAAATTCCATATTATAACGAAAATAGTGAAAATCATTTCAGCTAATCACCTATTTGTGATACTCCAAAGTCATTTGTTTACGAAATTTTTCTTTTATGTATATTGTGTAAGGCGCGCATTCCATCAACGACACAGTGCAAACACAATCTATTGATTGCATTGCGCTGCGCCCGAGTCGGCCGTAGCAAGACCGGTTTGTTATCATCTCGACGCAGCGCAGCAAGGAATTAATTAAGGTATTGCTTTATTACAATTTAACATTTGGTGTTTAGTGATAGTGATACGTTGTTTGTGACTTCAAAATGACTGATTTAAAAGAATTAGTTAAGCAAAGGGGTAACATTAAGGCCCGATTTACGTTATTTGAAAAATATTTAAAGCCTTTGATGGATTCTAATGATGTTAGTGCATTACAAATGAATGAGTTACGTGTCCGTTTAAGCAAGATACGTGAAGTGTCGTGTCTTTATGAGGAAGTTCAATCGCAAATCGAAATGCTGGACGAGGATACTACAAAACAAATGCAGGAACGCGAAGTTACTGAGAACATATTTTATAATTTAATTGCTAAAGGTCAATCATTGTTAGATTTTTTCGAGAACAAAAGTAAAATAGAATCTTCGTCCAGCAACAGTGGAAAATGTCACAGTAATTTAAAATTACCACCTTTAAAAATCCCTTCTTTTAATGGGGACCCTAATAAATGGCTTTCATTTAGAGACACGTACTTGTCATTAATCCACCAAAATGAATGTATTGAAGATGTCAATAAGTTTCATTATCTCAAATCCTATCTGGAGAGTTCAGCTAGTTCTGTAATAAGTTCTGTTGCAGTTTCGGCAAACAACTATGTAATTGCATGGAATTTACTTTGTGAAAGATATGATAACAAGCGTCTTTTAATAAATGAACACCTCAAGTGTTTATTTTCTATTGAACCAATAATTAAAGAATCTGAAAGTGGTATTCGCAGATTAATTGATGATTTATCGAAAAATTTAAGTGCTCTGAACTCTTTGGGTGAGCCAACGGATAAATGGGACACAATTATTATTTATATGACCGCGGCAAAGTTAGACAGTGCTACTACAAGGAATTGGGAAGAATTTAGGAGTAATTTAGACTCGCCCACATTAGAACAGTTTTATTCTTATCTTCGTCAACGCGCAGCTGTATTAGAAACAATAAATGGTAATAATAAGTCATTTAAGAATGAAAAACGTCACAGTTTACCCAATATGAAATCATTTGTCTGTTCTACATCGGATACCAGCGCTAAACTTTGCTGCCCCATCTGTAAACAAGAACATAAAATATATGAGTGCTCTGTTTTAAAATCTTTGCCAATTCAACAAAGAATTTCTAAAATTAATTCATTAAAATTGTGTTATAATTGCCTGCGTAAGGGTCATATGCCTTTTCAATGCAGAATGAGTGGTTGTAGAATCTGTAACAGAAAACACAACACATTACTACACAAACAGGCTTCTTTACGGACTACACAAAATAGTGAATCTACTAGTAAAGTTAACTTACCTGGTCCTGTCAGTGAATCCAATCAATCAAATCCTTCTGCTTCCATTTCTATGTCCGCAGTAACCACCAATCAAGCCCTTTTGTCTACGGCGTTGGTCAAGGTTACAAACAATAATAAAATATTTATTTTACGGGCGTTACTAGATTGCGGAAGTCAATCTTCTTTCATCACTGACAGGGCCCAAAGGGAAATCGGCATCTGTAAAAAGAAAAATTACTATCACAGTGTTACTGGTATCGGCAATAGTGTTCTAAATGTTACGGAACATTGCACTATTAAATGTCAATCATTACATAACTCCTTTAATGCGATTGTTAAGTGTTTTGTTCTTCCCAGAATTGCGGACAAGTTGCCTCAGTCTAATGTGTGTGTACAAAGTTTAGGTATTCCCGAAGATGTTCAGCTTGCTGATCCTAAATTTTGCCAACCAGCAGAAATAGATTTGTTGCTGGGAGCTGACATATTCTGGGATATTCTGCGTTCGGACAGGTTATCTTTAGGTATACAAAAACCTATCTTATTGGATACAGAATTAGGTTGGATAGTTGCTGGATCCGTACCGGCAGAATGTTATAATAACTGTAAAGAAACCATACAATGTAATTTTTCACAAGAAATTAAAAACCAGTTAGCAAAATTTTGGGAAGTCGAAGAGATTCCTGATTCAATCGAATGCAATTCTGACAACTATTGTGATAAATTATTTACTGAGACTACTCGTCGCGACGACGTCGGTAGATTTATAGTTCAAATACCGCTTAAGGGTTCCGTAGAAAACTTAGGTGAATCTTATAGTATTGCTGAAAAAAGATTAATTCAACTAGAAAGAAAATTTAAAAATAAACCTCAATTAAAAGAGGAATACACTAAATTTATTCATGAGTACGAATCCCTAGGACACATGACTGCAATACCTAAACCTAATTTTGGTAATTATCTGCCACATCATGCGGTTATCAGGGAAGCATCCGAGACTACCAAGCTTCGTGTTGTATTTGACGCTTCGGCTAAAACTTCATCTGGCATATCATTTAACGACTTGCAACACGTAGGGCCGGTGGTGCAAGACGACTTATTCTCAATCCTTCTACGGTACCGGCAGTATCGATTTGTAGTGTCAGCAGATGTCGAGAAAATGTATCGACAAATTATGGTAGAAGATACTCAACGCGATCTGCAACTTATTTTGTGGCGTGATGATTCATCACAGCCAGTAAAGATATTTAAATTAAATACGGTAACATATGGCACGGCTTCGGCTCCCTTTTTGAGTACGAGGTGCTTAGTTCAATTATCAAACGAATGTGAGGATAGTACAGTGTCCCAACAAATTAAAGACGCTTTTTATGTGGACGATTTTCTTTCGGGAGCAGAGAGCGAAAGTCAGTTGTCAAATATAAAAGAATCTGTTACATTAACACTGAATTCTGCATGTTTACCATTGCGGAAATGGCGAACTAATGCACCTGCTATATTTAACAATGACTCGGGTACTTCACAACCCAAAAATCTAGATTTGACAAGTCAATCTAGTGTGCTCGGTCTAAAATGGAATCCTTCCAAAGACGTCTTTACATTTCCAGTAGATATAGAACTTAGTTCAAATGCAACAAAACGAACAATTTTATCTCATTCAGCTAAGCTTTTTGACCCTTTGGGATTACTAAGTCCATGTACTATTGTTCCAAAAATAATCTTGCAAAAGTTATGGCTTTCAAAGCTCGAGTGGGACGATCCAATAGATAGTTCATTTGAAAAGCAGTGGTTACAGTTTACAACAAATCTAAAATCTTTGTCTAGTCTTGAAATCCCAAGATTTGCTTTGATTGAGAAAGCGGAATTTATCGAATTGCACGCATTTTCTGATGCTTCTCAAGCAGCATATGCTTCTGCAATATATCTTAGATCTACAAATGGTGCAGGCAACGTTTTAGTCAAATTGCTTTGCTCAAAAAACTAAAGTAGCCCCAGTTAAAGCAACAACCATTCCGAGACTAGAACTACTCGGTGCACTGCTTTCAGCTAAATTGAGTGCGAAGGTCCTTAGGGCACTTCGGTGTAACGTAGACTCAGTTTTTTACTGGACTGACTCGACGGTAGTGTTAGGGTGGCTAGCATCTCAACCGTCTAATTTGAAAACATTTATTGCTAATAGAGTAAGTGAAATTCAACAGCTAACTGCATCTCATACATGGAAGCATGTTTCAGGTCACGACAATCCAGCTGATCTCGCAACTCGTGGTCTGAATCCTGCGTCTATCCATCTAGCTAAATTATGGTGGAACGGGCCTACATTCTTATATAAAAACCAATGCGATTGGCCTCAAACAATGGAAATAAAAACATCTGAGTTACCAGAGACAAAACCTTATCCATTAGCTACACTACATTGTAATGTCGAGGCATCAGCTTCTATCGTTGACTTTGAAAGGTTTTCCAAATTCTCAATCTTACTCAGTACTGTATGTTATGTATTACGGTTTATCAACAATCTTCGCAATAAAAATAATAAAATAAGTGGTCCGTTTAGCACTGATGAACTAAATCATTCATTAAAAATATTAATCAAACAGCACCAACATGAATGTTTTGCAGATGAAATCAAAATAATAAAAAATAGTAATACATTACCTGCTAAATCTCGCATTCTTTCGTTAAATCCATTTATTGATGATTCTGGAATTCTATGCGTAGGTGGCCGTCTCCAGAAGTCTGCTGAAACATATGAAAAAAAATATCCAATATTACTAAATACAAGCAACAATTTGACAAAATTACTATTTGTGCATCAACATAAAAAGCTATTACATTGTGGTCCTCAGCTTTTGCTGAGTGACCTCAGAAACAAGTATTGGCCTTTGAGAGGCAGAATTTTAGCACGGACTACAGTCAATAATTGTAAATTATGTAGAATCGTTAAGGCAAAATGTATCAATCCCTTAATGGGAAACTTACCATCCAGTCGTATTACTCCAAATCTCCCCTTCCAAGTCAGCGGTGTTGATTTTGCCGGACCATTTTATATCACCGATCGCAAAGGTCGCGGTTGCAAAATTTCTAAGTGTTATATGTGCCTATTTATCTGTTTCGCAACCAAAGCAGTACATTTGGAAGTAGCAAGTGATCTTACCACTGACGTGTTCATTTTGTGTCTAAGACGTTTTATAGCTCGCAGAGGTAAACCCTCAATATTATACTGCGATAATGGAACTAATTTTGTCGGCGCAAACAACGATATCACTAAATTCCTAAGGGCTAATTCTAAAAACGTCGAAGGTTTTGCGGCCGATGAGGGCATAAAATTTAAATTTTCTCCTGCTTGCTCTCCCCATTTTGGAGGTTTGTGGGAGGCAAACGTTAAAGCTGCCAAATATTACACAACTAGAATATTAAGGGACAGGCACCTAACATTCGAGGAGTTATCGTCTTTGTTTACACAAATTGAAGCCATCCTTAATTCCCGTCCTCTTACTCCTCTTTCATCCGACCCTAATGACCTTGATCCTTTAACTCCTGCACACTTCCTGATCGGCAGATCTTTGACGTCGCTGCCTTCGGAAAACCTGATGGAGGTCAACCCAAATCGACTGAATCGTTATCAATGGCTGGAAAGTATGAGACAACATTTCTGGGAGCGCTGGAGAAAGGAATATCTGAGCGAACTACAGCAAAGATCGAAGTGGCGAGTAAAGGAAAAGGGACTTCAAGAAGGAGAACTGGTTATCGTCAAGGAGGCCAATCTACCACCTTTGAAATGGCGTATGGCACGTATCGAAAAACTATACCCAGGATCGGATGGAGTTTCGCGAGTCGCAGATGTTCGCACTTCCAAGGGCATTTTACGCAGAGCCATCCATAACCTCTGCCCTCTGCCTGATCCAACTTCAGCAGTTCCTCGAAATCCTGCAGTTTTCGAGCGTGGGGGAGGATGTTCGAGCCCACTGTCCATCTCTGACGTCACGAAGCAAGCGCCGGCAGGGGGCGCACGGAACGCGGGATTGCGCTGACAGCTCCGACACACGCACCATCGTTTTAAACTAAATTTTAATCATTTTCAATTTTCAATATTTTATAAAGTAATTATCAAGTAAACGTATATTTTAACTACACGGAGTTATTATTCAAGACCCTAATCAGCGGCGCATTCAGTATCAAACTTATTTTTATGAAATTAACAACACTTTTCTTGAAAAAAACAAAACATATTGAAATACAGCGCCCATATAAGTAAATTTACTATACTAGTTCCGAAACAGAAATTTGCTTAATTCAATGCTATAGCATGTTATAATGATGAGCTAGTTAGGTCTTGGCTCTAGGGACTTAAAGGTTTAATATGGCCCGTACACTAAAAAGTTTGGAAGCCCCAAGGAGGTCTAGACATTTGTAGACATGAAGAAAACGAATTTAGCAAACAAAAAAGTTGGTTGTAAATTTCTTTGTCAATATATTTAGTTTTCTCATTTAAAACCAGATCTTGTTGACGACGACCGACGCCGCGAGACGCAACTTTTATTTTTCAATTCAAATTCTTTCTTTTACTACGCTTACTTACGTGTAGGAATATTAAATCTGTCGGTACGATGCTCTAGGTGCGATGGAGCGCAGCATTCTGGGGGCACGGCTGATTGATCGAGTTCGCAACACTGAACTGCGCTCACTTACCCAGGGCTTTGATTCTCCTATTTTAATATGCCCACAATCGTGTGTCTTAATTCTTTTTCGAGAATTTTACTATAATCGTAATACCCAGAATCAAGCTTTGAAACACTATTGAGATGTTATTGAATTTAAGTTAGTTAGTCTAGTGGTTAAGACACCGGTTTAGACCCAGAGGTCCCGGGTTCGATTCCCAGCGGGGGGAACATGTTTATGTACTCGGTTTGGTTGGTGGTGTACTTTTTGCCCGCCTGGCTATCTACCACCATCTTATCTAAAAATGTCGTCATAAATTAATGTAGCATTGTTGTGTTCCGGCAGCTAGAGATAAGATAGCCAGTGCCTCAGTAGTTGAGGATTCCAGGTGAAGTGCGTCACTTTTACATTGCGTTACATCACTTAACATTAGGTGAGATGAAGGCCAAGTGCGTATCCGTATGATAAAAAAATAATAAAAAAACAATCGAAAAATAATGACAATAATAATAATCATTATAAAATGTATTTAATGAGAACAGAATAGCTAGTTACATTTTACAATAAATTAACGAAGCTAACCGCTATTAATATTTGTCAACACGATTGCAGCTAAATTATAATTATAATAATTCATAGATAGCTTGTAATTCTAGCATCAAATATATTTGAAAACATTAATTGTAACAACATACTCGTGATTATCTAGATTAAAAAAATAAGGGAGGTTTATGTGTTAACAAAATAATAGGCACCAATTATTTACTTGTATTTCCAGTTTTCCACTAATTATTCTGCATAGTAAGACAGAGGCTTTTAATAGGTTATTTAAAACGTGAATTAAAGTGAAACCTATTTTTAAAACGAACAGTTTCAAAAAGTGCCTATTAAATAATTAGACAAGGAATAAAGGTTCTTTATCCCACAACGTAAATATTGTATAAAAAACTAAAAGAATTCATCGCTCGTAAACAAAAAAAATGTAGACGTGTTCCTTACTCAATATTCTGTTTGCATATTAAATTTTCCTTTGTTTCGTATCCGTTTTAAATGACGCCGGGAACTTAATATGAAGAAGAATTTATCATAATCCACGAGACTGGAATGTATTCGACCTTATAAATATCTCGCATGAGCGTACAAGATGCGAAATATCTCACTCAGCCGATGTTTAACATATAAATTGGTATCAATTTTTTTCTAAATTCATATTTGAGGGGCTGCTCGTGTGAGATAAGGCGGGCGGGGTTTACAGCCACGGCACAACCTCATCTCCGTCGGAATTATAAAAAACCGATTATGACAGTTCTTTTAATACGAATGCTAATACTCGTATAGTGGCGTTATTAACGTTTTACGGTTATAGTGGCTTTTCGTGAAAGTGCATTTAACATTTTGAATTTTTTTCTTGGTATGTAGATAGCTATACTTTATTATTCATATTATTGTGTACATGTATTTGTTTATTTATTTATTTGTTCATCCTAGCTTAAGACTATCTTTACAGTTTGACACCAATGAGATAGAAAAGCTACTAAGCACTATAACATAAAATTAACAACGCTAATCTTGTAAATTCGTTCAAGGAACATGTAAAATTGTCTGTAATCATAATATTCTGATCTGTTAAAAATCAAACTGCAAAAAATCTTAATTTAATGTAAAATTTTGTTTTGCGTTTTATTCTCCTTTCAAACAAAAAAATAAACATATTATTTAATAATCATGAACTCTCGAATAGAATTTTGTGAACAGTTTTTGGGAGCAGTTTTTAACTGCGCATTTTTCACTTGTGAACAAGAGTTCTCTGACGGGAATAATAGCCATATGATTTCATTACTCGCTGGCTAAATGGCGCCGTTTGACGTTACGGAAAAAATGTATGGGTTTCACCCATAAATTTTTTTTAAACATTTTTTGTATCGGTAAGGTTGAAAAAAGTGCATTACCTCAACCGCTGAAAACTGGCTACTTTATAATAATCATTTACATCATCACCAGCTCGTTTTGTTCCTACTGCCTGGGCACGAGCCTTTTCTACGTATGGAAACACCACAGGGAGAACGGAATGGGAGAATTTTCTTTCTTAAAACTAGGATTTTACAATATTTTAGTATAAAACATTATAAAAACCTTATCCTAGAGTACCACCAGCAGCGGGGCAGGGCCCAAGCTACCGGTTATTATTATTATTATTCACTCTTTATTTATTTTAAAAAAGATGGGACCAACGGCTTTACGTGCCTTTCGAACCTCCCGAAGCACGGAAGAGCTTAAAATCATAAATTTTTGTTAACACATGTCACACATCCGATGACCAGCCTTTGCGAAAGTAGCATCAGCAATCGCAGACCCTGCGCGTTAATTAACTCGCCATCAAGCTCTACAACTTTTTAATAATGGAACACAACAATTCGAATTCTACAGACTAGATAGGTTGGTAGCTAGCCAGATGTTCCACCGGTTCTAAAAGTCCCACCATCAACTTAACCAGCCGAGAATCAAACACCGGTTGAATAGAGCTGTTAATAATATTTTTTACGTCCAGCAGCGGTACGTAAGTTTTATTTATAATATCGCGCCATTATCCCCCCAGAGAGCTTTATACAGAAGTGTTTAAAGTGTAATGTTTTGCGGGCGTTTATCACTCCTCCTTTACGAGAGCCTTTTTCAACGACTATCTTTCTTGAGTTACTAATGTTTGAGAACATTACCGTATTGTGGAACTCCACAACTGTGTTTCACGACAATTGTTGTATCTTTAAAGTTGTAACCTACTCACGAATAGTGTTTTATTTTGTTGTATGTTAGATTACGCATACGCATAACTATAATTTTAGTAGCTTTAAATCAATGTTTTATTACTTTTCATTTGTTAATATTGCATTTAACAATAAATACTATATATTTTGATAAAAATATTTGCCTTAGGCGGGGTTGAACCTACGATATTTCGTTATGCAGGCACCATATTTTCCATTAATGAAAACTTTTGTAGTCGATTTTTTATGCTCGTTTCTTACGCTGCATTGGTTCATCAACGTTTACCTGTTACACCTTGGAACCCAACACTCAAACTTGAAGTTCTGCTTGAAAGAAGGTATAAATATTGTAATTAGTTAACTTGGTGATAAGATTTTTTTAAAGTCTGCCTGGATAACTACCAGTGGCGAAGGATCCATACATACCGATTCCCATCGGCTGCCCTATTAGAAATCCCACTCAAGGGATCCACCATGCAGATCTTAATAATTATGTCAGTAATTATTGTCACCAATTAGTTAAATATACGTGTGTGCCAGGCAGTTGTATAGTGAACAAAATGATTTATTTCCATGTTTATTATTGTCTGATTTGTAAATTCTTGGCCGGATTACCTTCGCCATATATCGACCCTTCGCCACTGCTGCTACCAACATCTTATTTAAGTCGTCAAACACGTACCGAATAAAGAACGCGTATCGTTTTCAATTCTGGCGTTATGAACTGACAGTTGCCTGCTTAGGTTGTCTCGCACTCCCTTCTGGCAAGCCGCTGTCAGGGTAATTGTCTTGTGCGGTGTCCGGATCACCCTAGTGGCAACGCCCTGCCAAACCCTTGGGTACTGTGGGTACGGCGTGGGGGGTTGGAAGGAGACATCTAAAAATTAACTGCATCTCCACGGACGCAATGGTACGCACAAAGAGTTTTCTTCAGTTCAAAAAGAAAGAGCTACGGTCTTGTCGTATAACCCATGTGGTTGGTAATGAGTGCCAGGGCAATATTAAAGCTAGTGACTATTAAACTATAGAGGAAGGTTTATGCCTATGTGGAGGTATAAGCTTATCATAAGTATTGCTGCTAGCAGTAGGTTTTCGAAAGACATGAAGAGAACAACACACCTAAGTAATTTTCTAAGCGCGAGATAAGGTGGTAGCTAACAGACGTTTGTTCATTATTCCCTGATCGCTTGACGGATGGGACGTGTCAGCGGAAGGCGTCGCGTGTAAACTCTTTGGAGCCCTTAAAATGGCGCAGGCGTTATGGCGACATGGATTCATTAAGTTAAACGCAAATGATCGACTGCCGGCGGAATTGTAACGTGTATGTATGTGTAGGTCATTTCATTTAGTGTTTGTGAAGTTTGCATTCAGATGTTTTATTTTTAATTTTAAGCCTATAAATGTTGTACTATTGGGCTCTCAACATGAACCTTAGCAAATGAGATAAATAAGGCCATAACTAACTTACTACTTTGGCTAGTGTGGTAAAATAATTCATATGTAATAACGTTTACCAATCTAATTTGTACTGTTTGCGTATGGTTTAGAGGGTAATATTCTTAGATAAATGTTATTATTTATTAATTGCTCGGTTGTTGACTGTCCTGTGGGCTTAGACAAGTAGCATAATGCTAGATTAGCATAATGGGATTGACATAAGCCAATCAAACGTCATTAATACGTATCGTTGACTTATGTCAATTACATACTAAAATTATTATATTCCATTTCTATTCTATTAGCATTATGCCATTTGTCTAGGCCTTCTGGTGATAAACGGTTTTCGTAAATATTCTAATTGATATATTCTACGCCGACAAAGTCACGGTCACAAGGCAGATATAAGATAACGAATAAACTATTCAGACACTATCGCACCACATTTATCTACTACCGAATTGCACTAAGATCCACCTCAGTAATATATTAAGCTATTAAGATAACAAGCATTCAAATTAAGTATATTGTACATTACCTATTAAGGGGAGGGAGGCAATTCTATAAGCTACTAGCTTTTGCTCGCGGCTTTGCGCACGTGGGCTACACGAGTAACATGTCACGTTATTATTAAGATTTTCTTTTTTTATCAATATAAAGCCCATCCATGTGAGCTATAATTAGTAAAAAGTTTCTAACGCAAAACAACGTAATAGATCACTCTGTATAAGTAATTTTGGTCCGTCTTGGAACCTCCTGTACAAATTGTCATGCAATATTTAAGGGATCATTTTCCAAAAATCCTGAAACTTTTCATAATTTCTAACCAGGCCAAATACCGAAATTTAAGGAATGACAGATTTCCATACAAACTTTCACATGTTTAGGGGTGGTTTTTCGAAAAATGTAAAAACACGTCATTCTTTAATTTTATTAAAAAATCGATATACCTATCAAATCAATTTTTATAGTTATTACTTTAAAAAGAACGACTACCAAAAAAATCTTCTTCCCTTTTTTTACTCCTGTAAAGGAAAATAAACAAAATTCCTGAGACACGTTATTTTATTTCTTTTCAAAAAGCCAAATACCAATTTTCATGTATTTTACTTCAAAACTGACGGACTTTCATACAAACTTTCAAACCCTATTTGACCTCTTTAGGGTACGATTTCCGTAAAATCCTTTCTTAGTGGCTGGTTGCGTCACTCAATTATCCTACAGTCCAAATTCTATCTCATTAGCTTCAGCAGTTTTGGCTCAGCGATGATGAATCAGTCAGGACAAGTCATTATATGTATATAGATTATAGTGTTTCTAAGTCAAAAATTAAAAAAAAGCAACTTGGCAAGGTCAACCTGGTTTTATAGTTATTTTGGAACTCTGCCTCTGTTTTCGGTTTGTTGGTGGTAGGGCGTGTTGTCCGCCTGGCTAGCTACCACCATTTTATCTAAGTCTGTCCCCATACAACAATCTTAGTAGCATTGTTGTGCTAAGTGCTCCGTCAGTTATAGATAAGATAGTGCCAGCTCCTCAGTCTTTTTGGATTCGTTATTTATCCTTAGGCTTACCTGTAAGTAAGTAAGTAGTAAGTAAGTATAACGAAAACATAAAGTGTAAAAGTAGAATAAAGGCCGCATAAAAGGCACGAATGTGTAATCGAATTTTCCAAGAGTAAATAGCTTTCCAATTTTGTATATGGCGTTAAAGCTTTCATTAAAGCTTTTCCTGGATATATATTGTTATGAAGGTTGCGAGAATTAGGTTCCGAACTTGTTATTGTAAAGTTTAGGTCTCGCACACTGCGCGTAACCCGATCGCTGCGAGAAAACAACACCGAGCCGGGGTAGATACAGAGTTAACAAGTCAACAACTGACAGATCCACGATATTCATTAACGAACTCCTTGCGTTCAAAATGGAAGTTGTTGTTCCGACAAACGAAGAAAAAATTTGTTGCAAAAATTTGTTAATATAACATCATCATCATCATCATCACCACCACCACAATCATCATCATCATCATCATCATCATCATCATCATCATCATCATCATCATCATCATCATCATCATCATCATCATCATCATCATCATCATCATCATCAGCTCAATTTATGTCTCCACTGCTGGAGCACGAGCCTTCCCTATGGATGGTTAGGGAGAACGGGCCATAAACCACCACGCGGGCCCAGTGCGGATTGGTGGTTGTTAACGACTGCTATACTGGCGGGACCAACGGCTTTACGTGCCTTTCGACGGACGGAGGAGCTCGAGATGATACAATTTTGGTCACCCATCCGGTGACCGGTCTTTGCGAAAGTTGATTACCGTGCCCGGGCACGTTAACAACTGCGCCATCGAGCTCCTCCTCCTGTAAATATATACGTAGATGGAAAACGCATTGGCCGTAGCGATAGAGACCTCTGTTAACCTTTAAAATGTTTGAATATGTGTAGCAAAATACTGCAGTTAGTACATAAAAATATACCACATTTTAGAGGACCTACTTGTTCTATCAAAATAGAAAAACATTCATCAATTACCAAATGACACAATGACCAATTTGCTTGTGATGTAGGTAAGTAGAATAAAAATATTCAAATAAAATTTGTAGCCACCGTATCAATTTTGCGTTAAGGGACCGTAGTCTCGCCTTAGAGAGTTAAGCCTGAGGTTCCAAACTGTGTTTGTTTTTTGCACGTTTACGTTCGTATGTTTTTGTTATGTACACGTTGTAAATCTACCTTAAGCCCTTATATAATTTCTTAGACATTGCAAACCTTTTTTGTGTAGTGGTACTATTACTATTTTGCTCATATTGTTTCTAACCTAACTTAGTTTAAAGTTATTTATGTGTATGTTAGCATGTATTTAATTAAGAATGAAATCATTTAGTATAGTTACTTATTAGTGTTATTGCTTGATAATATGAATATAGATACAATTTAAATTATTACATAGTAAGTTATTTACTTACTTTGTATTTTTGTATAGCCATATCTAGCACAAATATTAATCTCTAAAATGAAATAGTAATTACTGTTTGGGTTTTGTTTTAATGAACTAAGATGAAAAAATAAAAAATCTAATTTATGATATCACGCATAGCTCGGCACAAACCCTAACCTGTATAGTTAGGGTTTGCATTGAGCCAGAAGCTATGGTCGTAAGAAGATAAGCTTGGGAAGCCCTTATCTCCTTCTGCGGAACCGTCATAGCATATGAGGAGACGGAGAAAAGGGAAAAGAAGGATATTCCACTCTCAGCATCTCACTCTCTATCCGTCGAAGGCGCGTTGGGAGGTCAGACAGACGTCTTCATAGCCAACTAATGCCATTCACAGAGCAGCGAGTGGGAGAGCAGGCTTACCCTTTACTTACCACTCAATGCCCTTGGTGGAGTGGGAGTCCCACATAAGCCACGGGTTTCCCCGAACGCGACGGTATGCGGAACGTAATTTCGCTAAGAAAAAAAGCGATGGCACTGAAAGATATTGTGTACACGCGCCCTGCACATTACCACAAACTGTCAAAGGAGGTCACTTATAGTCCATACATCTTTGGCCATGTTCATGCCTTGAGGTACATAGATATTAAAATGTAGAGAAAAATCCGAGGATTCCGAAAAACGTATCATTTTGCTTTCATATTTAGATACAACTACATAATAAATTAATAAAGTTGTTAATTACTTGTAACACATTTTTATCATGTTTTTTAACATTGGATGTTCAATTATGTTTAGTATTAGACTTCTCCAAAACCTGTAGTGTTAAAAAAATATTTTATTTGCTGTAAATTATTGCTAATGCACCGACTTGTCGTCCATTTTTATAAATACATAATTTAATAAACGTAAAATAATAAGAAATAGAAAATAATAATATTAAAATCAGCAAATAATTGTCTCTCTGCAAGTTACAAAACGCTATAAAATGTCAAAATACAACAAATGTCATGAATGTCATGTCATGCCGTTCGTTTCGACGTTTCGGGTTGCTTCGTTTTTTTTGTTTGCGATTCGTATTTTTATTTAATAACTTGGCTATTCCTTTTGGTATTCCGTTTTTCCTCGTGGTTTGGTTCCTGTTGAATCGTATCACAGATTATTTAACATAGACAGGGTCCAAAATGGCGTATTTTTTCAAACCGACCGAAATTATTGTTTTGTCTTTTCGTTTTAGTTTTAGTTTATGCACCAGATTAGCATCTGATGATTATCTACGTATTTCGAATTAGTGATTTTAATACCAAAAATAATTAATAAATAAAATAAATAAAACTAAAGCTACTTACATAATTATCATCAATCAATTTTCTAAGAAGTTTTTAAGTAATAATTTAAACGTATAGTATGTGACGTTCAAATGAGACCTTATTTAAAATATACGTATACAAACTAATAAAATTAAATAAAATCTATGTTTAAAGTAAACGCTAGTAGATCCGTAAAAGTTGTTTCAATTCAACGCAATAAAACTCATGTTCTTTGTAATTATAATTAAAAACGATAGCAGTAAATTGATTACTAACGATAACTAAAGGTTTTTAATTAAGAAAGATAAAACTCGAACCGTGAGATTTTACTGTAAATTTTTGAAATCGATTAGTGATAATTATTTTTCTCTCTGACTGTACAACTCGAAATATAGGTTGTCCAAACGTGAAAGGCCATTGTCCAAACTACTAAATGTATAGAATATGAAAAGTTTTCCAAACGCGACTAAATGTATGAAATATAAAAGTTTACGAAATGCTACTTTTGTTCTAAAAGGGTTACGAATCGGGAAGTTGTCCAAACGGGAAGTACCCATTAAAAATGCGGATGATTTGAATATGTCAATGTCAAATATATTTTTTTTAATTGTCATGGTCATTGGTACCCACAATCCCTTTAGCCGAAATAGTTAACATCTTTTAATAATAATTACGTTACGGTTGAATTTCGACCACTGGGCGACCACTAGCTATATTTAAAATGCGATCCAAAATTAGTCTCCCAGTGATCACGGACCCTGTAAAGCGTTCGAAACGTAATGATAATATTAACTATTACTTACTATGTAAAGACAAGTAGATTCTTTTAAAATTCAATATAAAGTAATTAGGTACCTACCTACTATTTTAAAAAATAAACATGAAAACTTAAACTAACGGAATACAACAATGCTGCCAACATTGTCATGGTGACAGACATTCCCAGACGGTGACAGTTGGTATAGAACAAGACCCACCATCGTATACCAAGCAATATCTTATCAAATTTCCGTAACAGATAACACAGCATAATGCAGTCTGTGATTAATAGGCGAGGCGACACTAAGGTAAGCTATTGTGTGCACAGCAACCGGCGCGCTACAAATCCATTTTAGTGATGAAATTTAATATCCTGATTCGCTCAGCTTCGGTTTCATCCTTAAATAGGACGTGGCCAGACGTGCGCGAGGAATGAGACAGCGGCGAACGTTGTCACATAAAAACGTGACAAAACCAGTGTTTTGTTTTTTTCATTTGTTTTCATTTTAGAAATTTTCATTCCCAAGTTGTATCAATTGGAATTGTTGAATGATTGTATAGTATTTGAAAATGGCGATTGAGTTGGAAAATACTATCAAAGTACGGGATAAATGGGGAGGAGCTCGATGGCGCAGTGGTTAACGAGCCCGGTGTGCGTGCGAGTGCTTAAGTTAAGCAACTTTCGCAAATGCCGGTCATCTGATGGGTGACCAAAAGTGTTTCATTTAGAGCTCCTTCGTGTATCGACAGGCACGTAAAGCCGTTGGTCCCGGCTGCATTAGCAGTTGTTAACGACCACCGCACCGCACTGGGCCCGCGTGGTGGTATATGGAGATAAACGATACGATAAAAGCATGTCATAAAAAACATGTAACAATATAAACGCAAATCCGGTAAGGATTTGAAACATGTATTCGATTTGGTTGATATACATATACGCAGTTTGGCTTGCTTTAAATCCGCCTGGCTAGCTACCACCAATTTTACTAGTAGCACTGTTGTGTTCTGTCTGACAAAGATAAGACAGTCAGTTTCCCTATAGTTGATATTGTCACTTACCATTAGGTAAGATGAAGGCCATACTCATCCCTTACCCAATTTAATACTAAATATAAAGTTGTAAAAAGAATTTCAGTTTCTTTTAAAAATTATTTATCGTATCTGCCATTCAAAGTTACATTCAACTCATAGAACAAGAGCGAACGTGCGAAGAAAATGCCAGTTGGACGCCGGCCCTACAAGGCGTTGGAGCACGTTTTAATTTTCCGGCTTTCAATACAATATACAGTGTCTCTCAACAAAACTCACCAACAAAAAAGGCTCTGACAATACGATATTATACCTACCGACAACCAACCTACTTGAATGAACGCAGGTGGTCTGTTTTTCGAAAATAGTTTTATATTCTTTTTCACAACGGAAAGTACTTTGCTTTCAGTTCATCTCAACTGATGATAGGTAACGATAAAGCAGAAAGTCGTGGAAATCTCATTGACTGTCGAAACACAATAAGGCAATACTAACATTGACGTAATTGCGACCAACTTAGATAAGACTACCCGCTGACAATCGAAGCCAGGTTTGACACTGAGAAGTGGTGTAGCCACTAAACCTCTGAAGCTATAACCTAAATAAAAATAAACAAGTTATTTTATTGTTTCTTAAAATATAGAGGCAGCAAAAGCCGAAGTTCTGGCCTTCACAGGCGCCCTTAGACACGACTGAAGAACCTGGGATAGCATGGAAACCCTCTCGAGATCTTGACTCGTAGAAATCATCCAGGTATGATCGATTACAATGGCTGACAAATCATCAAGTTTCTTGCCGTCCATAAAGCCTGTAAAGGGCAAAGCGGCCTACATTCCACAAAAATAAACTATCTTCTAATGTCCAAGTCATTTTCATCAATTATATGTAAGAAAACATTTAAGTTCAGTTCAACAGATCTTCATGTATAGTTTGTGTGTGTGTTGAGCTGAGTACTAGTTTGTAAAGCACAATAAACTTTACAAACTTTCGAGTTCAACCGGAAGTTCTTGATTACTTATATTTTGCTTGGTTCTTTTGTCTTATTTTTAATCCTGCTTCGACTTCAGAGTAGAGAATCCTACCATCAGTGGTAGAATTTCTTTTATCATCATCATCATCATTTCAGCCCGTATGTACCCACTGCTGGGCATAGGCCTCCTCTATGTTACGTCATTTCTTTAATAATTTCTTTAAGATTAAATATATAAATACTATGGAAATAATTCAAACTAATTTCAACCTCAAGTTAAAATTAGTAGATACCATTTTTATACCATTTTTATATATATAATTGGAACAAAAACCGTTACAATTATATGTAATACAAACTGTGATCTATCATCGGTCTGTGTCATAATATCCTACTAATTTTAACCTCAAGTTGAAATAAGTAGATACCATTTTTATAGATATAATTTTTATATATAATTGTAACAAAAACCGTTACAATTATATAATATACACATAAGGTACGAATATAACTAAGTAAAGCATGGAGGAAATCACGGTTAAATTTTTGGTCACCGTCTGGTTACCGACAAAACATAAAGTAGCTTAACATTTACGATCATGGCAAAGAACTCCAGACCTTTATGCCACAAGACGTAAATAGAAGCGTTTGAAAATAATTTAAACACTAATGAGGAATTTACTGTTAATAATAAAATTAACTGCCAGTACTCATTAAATTTGTTTTCTTAAAAATAACTCAAACAAAATACTTTTAAAGAGCTGAACTCTTATAAAAACGTCATACCATGTCTTTTACAGATTCGACCTTCCTTAATAGGGCAGCGAGCGGCCAGCATTTAAAAAGCGAACTCTTTCGTCCGGCGCGGCGGTCGGTCGCTCGGGCCGAAAAGAACAAAGTTTTTCTTTTTTTTTGGATGTCAATAAAAATAAATAGGTACCTGGTGGAGTGCGGCCGCTGTTAGGCGTTAAATTGAACGGCGCCGCGGCTATAAAACCTAATTGAGTGTATGCCCATTAGGGGAGAGGGACTCGTCGTGGCCCACCACGATTGACAACCAACTTTTTCAGAATACACGCACTGAGCTATTTGCTTTTGTGCCAGTTGCTTTTTGGAGTGGTATCTTGAATTTATCTGAACCTTTCACTTATTATTGTTGATACTAACTTTTAAGACCTATAATTATTTACATATAATTTTACGCAAATATTGTTGCGAACAAATTACAATTTGAAAAAAGACAAAGTGTTGAAAAAATTCCACGAGGGGGATTTAAACCCGCACCCCAAGACATGCCGGTCAGATGCACTACCAACTATACTGTCGTGGCTCAATCCAACTCGCCGAAATTAATCAACACTATCTACTCTTACTCTGTAAGCCAAAGGTCCAAAAATTCCACTCGCTCGTGTAATTTTTTCAACACTTTGTCCTTTTTCAAATTGTAATTTGTTCGCAACAATATTTGCGTAAAATTTTATGTAAATAATCATAAATATAGCTTGCCTAATTCTTAACTGATCTTTCAATATTTGTAAAAATATTAAGATCGGATGTTGATGACGTAGTTCTTTGTCGACATTGAATACGGCTCCTTTGGCTTACAGAGTAGATAGTGTTAATTAGTTTCGGCGAGTTGGATTGAGCCACGATAGCATAGTTGGTAGTGTACCTGACCCGGCATGTCATGGGGTGCGGATTCGAATCCCGGTCGTAGAATTTTTTCAACACTTTGTCTTTTTTCAAATTTTAAGACCTACTTACTGACTTCAAGTTTTAGGTATCTCCTAAGCTATGTTAGGTGACAGTTTTACTCTGGTGACTGGCACTTTACGGTTACATAAAACTTTAGAAGTTGTGCGTGGAAATAAACATTAGACTCTTTTAACAATTCAATACATTATAAATCATAATTAAAGACTACTGAAGAATTATGTTAAGTTTTAAATGTTATACTCATTTAGATACTTATAAATCCTAAGAACTAACTTTGCCTATATTATTATGATTGTTAAACAGATATGCATTTAAGCAAACTCGTCCAGACTGAATCTTGTTTTCTCCTCTTAAGATAATTAAACGGAAAAGTGATGCCTTCTCGTTTCAGCTGTCTACAATGTTCACTCAAACGGGAACACTGTAACAATGTGCGAAAAGGATACACAAAAGTGAGGAAGCAAAGCTAAGTGATCAAAAGCTTACCCAGGATAAAACAGCAATTAGTCTGTGGCGATCTGAACGAGACCTTAGCATCAAGGGATTACGCGCCGATTAGCGCTGGTCGCGAGGATGCGGTCAATCCTCCAGATTGCAGATAGCCCCAGTCCTCGATTAAACGTGGCTCTCGGAACGTGGGCTTCCACTATCAGATAATTGTTACTTTCTCGAGGACGCACAAATTGTTTTTTTCTCATGTTCAATTAACGGCCAGTACTGAAATCAAATAGTTGGATATAGAAACAGATATACGAAATGAGGTTAGTATATAGTCAACTGATATCAGGTTCCAGTCTGCTAGTTTAGTGGGTAGTGGCACTATTCGACATCAACCAGTGACCGACATTTGGTACCATAGGGGTCAGCAACTGATGTTAGTCTTTAGCAACAATTGAATACAGACCACCTGCTTCCTAGCTAGGGTTGCCAACATTACTTCGGTGAAATTATAGTACTTATCGAAATTACCAATAAAAAATATAGTACTCCTCAAAAAAATATAGTATTTTATGGAAAAAGAAAAAAAAAGGCAAATATATATTTGTTACTTATTTATTTATTTTTATTAAAACTATACTTTTTGCACTTCTTATAAAAACAAAGGTGTCATATGCTTTGTCATATTTTTTTTGTATTTTTCATTCCATCTATCCATTTTGATATTCAAGGCGCGTTTATACTTTTTTAAATGAGAGATTTTATTTTTATTTTTATTCATTTATTTAAGGTCGCTTTTTAACATCTGAGGTCATTAGCGACCACAATGGGTAATTACACTAATTTATAAACATTAATCATTTTGATGAACTCAAGAGTTCGGTAACAACCATCGTGACTTAATCAATCTTTTTTCCTCAAGCGTCGAGCGACCACCAGGTGGCCGATAACAATTAAAATTCTATTGTGTCTGGTATTCGCGCGCTCGAGCTCTTAAAGTATTTTAGTACCTATATTTCTTCAACAGTATATAGTACTCAGTCCCGTAATATAGTACAGTACTATATATTATTGTACAGTTGCCAACCCTATTCCTAGCTTTCATCCCGTAAAACTTCAATGAAAATCTATGTTATGTTATTTTTTTGGCGAAGTAAACTGTGTCGAACACCGGGCTTAAGTGTCGAACAGTGGTGCTACCAACTACCCTGCGTATTATTCTTTAGGTTTCAAAAATCTTGTCATCTGGCTGCCATCAGTTAATAGGCGTTTGTAAGTTAAGTAGCTACATTTAACCACACATTTAAAAGGCACTTGCCAGTCAAAGACCTACGAGTAATCCAGTCCACGGAGATATGCGAAACCGGCTTCTTAAAAATATCACTTATTCTCGTAGAAAAACATTTCATGAATTTCCCTTGCTATTCGTACAAGAAGTTTGGAATGAAGTGAGAAATGCAGAAACTTTTCTTCCACTTTGGGTGCAAATAATGAAGGATTTAGGAATATGAATGTTGGTGGCGTTGTTTGCTTTATTAACGCAAAATGTGGAAAGCAGAATGGTTCCAAAACAATGCAATTGTTTTCTCAAGTATACGTTTGGAAAGAATGAAGTGTTTCATTTGTATGCAATTGTATAACCACCTCTGTGGTCTAGTGGCTAAGACCACTGGCTTAGACACAGAGATCCCGGGTTCGATTCCCAGCGGGGGGTACATGTTTGTGTATTCGGTTTGGTTGGTGATAGGGCTTGTTTGTCCGCCTGCTAGCTACCACCATCTTATCTAAATATGTCGCCATAACATTAATGTTTTTAGCATTGTTGTGTTCCGGCAGCTACAGATAAGATAGCCAGTGCCTCAAAAGTTAAGGATCCCGGGTGAAGTACGCTTCCATCATTGGCCTTATCATCACTTAACATCAGGTGAGATCAAGGCACTGTGCTTACCCGTTAATATATATAAAAAAATGTATTATCATCATCATCATCATCATCATGCAACCACCCACTGCTGGATATGGTTTTAGCTCGCATTATAATCTGTTGTTCTTTTTTATACAGAAGTTAATGCATTAGGCATACAACTGCTTTGGGGGAGACGCGAGGAATCTCTTCTCCACCTCACGTCCTACCTGTACTTCTTACGTACCGCCCCAGTGTGATTCGGAATCACTATCAGCTGAAGTGCTCACCCCAGCAGAATCTTTGTGGTCCTTTGCCAGCTTCCTTCTGGTTCTACCTATGACGTATATATACAGAGAAAAAAACTTAATAAATAAATAAACTAGTTACCAAAGTAAGAAAGCAATAGCTGTATATACTGTCCCACAGCTGGCCAAAGGGATCGCGCCAAACTTCTGGTCCTCTCTGAAGTTGGCGCGATCCGCGTCGCAGAAGTAAAAAATAGGCGTCAGTGGGACGAAGGCGGGGACGAGCGGTAGGGCCTGACTGTAAAGCTGCGCGAAGTAACTTCAGAAGGGACTAGAAATTTGGCGCGATCTATACCCATCATTTAAATGAAGTCATCAATTAAGTACAATTGATGGGTAATGGCGTAATCACCCAACACGTTTGCCAAATGCGAGTAGGAGATTACTAACCCAAAAAACATTTTGCCTGATCTGGGAATTGAACCCAGGACCTCCTCCTCCTCAGGATATCGGGAAGAGTGCGTTGCCACTTTAACACCGAGGCATTGGGTAGTAACATACTTCTTCTTCTTTAACTTAAGAGCCACGCTCTGTAAGTGTAGCATTTATTTTCCATTAATCTCTATCTATTATTATCTATCTTAGTTGGCCTTAAATGTAAAATTTAAAATATTTTTAAGTAGCTTAATAATTTATCCTAAATAGTAAATTGCGAAGAAGCGTCCCATTTTATGAAATTCTGTTAAAGGTCAAGTGCTCAGTCGGCGGCCATGTTTTTGCATATACATTATGTGAGTTATTTAAAGCTAGAGTAGCGAATACTAAGACTGACATAATATGTTTAATAATATGGGATTTGAAAACGACAAAAGTGTGGTCTGGGTGAGCTCACGATACGAAAACGATGCTCTTTTGCATGCATATTCGGACAAAGCCCTTTCTCTAATAGGGTAAGATTTGTTTCGAAGTTAGAGAGGGGGCAAAGGCTGCTTTTCCACTAGAGCCAGTGCGAAGTATCAAAGCGATGCGCGAGAAAAATATACTAAAATACGATCGATCACTCTATTATATATCGCAAGGAAAAGGAGGCAATCCTATTGGTAGACTTTTTACTCGCGCACCGCTTAGCTGATTCGCACAGCTCTGGTGGAAAGACATCCTTAATGTGTCCGTGTATCTAGCATTAAAAAAACTGTGAAATTATAAAATAAAACATTATTTTTGCTGAGTTGACCTTTGGAGCCCTAGTGTAAGTTTTTAAAATAATGTATGTGATATCTAAATGTCTGCCTATGTAGGTATTAGTAGAAAAATTTGAAGCGAATAACTAAGCATCTGCTCACTGATGTTTGCTAGAAAATTACTGAATGAATCCTTTAGCGGCCGCAGCGCTGCGTGCGCTATCGTGTCCTGCCCGCGGCGCGGCGTTGCTGGAGAGGCCGAGTGCGGCGCCGAGTGTCCTCAGCCCGCGACACGTCTGAGGCCCGCCATCAGGGAAACGAGATCACATAAACCAGGTTTCAATATTCGAGAAGCGAATCCCCTTTGTTATGAACAATCACTTTTACTACGATGTGTTAGTTTAATCAAACAGACAATGTGATGACTATAGCTTCGCGAGCTGAAGTTAACATAATATATTACTAAAGTAAACACCTTAATTGCTTATTATGAATACTTAACTATAACCGGCGACTGGAATCAGCGAGTGTGTGCTCTAGATACCAATACTCTGTGCGTGAAACGCTAGCTACGGTTAAAAGCTCGTAGCAAGACTACGAGTAGTGAGCTCTCATATCGTAACGCGTCGTAGTTTATTGAAAACACGCGTGAGTATTAGGCAGCGAGTTTATTTACACGAATACATGTCGAGATATTTATCATTATTCCGTTGTCTGCCGTGAAAACAGACATAATAGAATTGTAATTGTTTTTTTAGACATAATAGAATTGTAATTGTCACGCATTGCAAAGGTTAAACCACCTAACGTCTTTTTGACTTATAAATCCATCCTTTTTGATCATAATACATTGAAAATGTGATCTGATTGTAGATTTATAAACTACAAGCCAATTGGCACTATAGAATTTATTTATTTCGAAAGGTACACCAACAATGTTCACACAGTTTTGGTTAAAATTAGATATATAAAGTAATAAGATATGTATGACATTTATGACAGGCATACAAAGCATTTGCAAAAAACACGAAGCTAAAACAAAAGAAAACAAATTTCAAATAACATTCTAAAAAAAAAAAAACATTGTACAGAAATCAGTTTCGCATACAATGGAATTTTACAAATAACAATAAAATTATAAAAAAATACAAAAAAGAATAAAATAAAAAGTGTTAAGGTCTTAAAAGCTTGCGTTTGAGTGTTACATAACTATCCGAAAATATGTCTATGCTTGCAAACCTAGACTCGTTAACCAAATCATTGTAAGTGCTACACATTCTATTGATCGGAGAATTAAAAGGAATAAAAGCAAAATAAGTTTTATTCTCAGTCGGACAGTCCAACCTATCTGTGTTTTTTGTTCCGGACAAATGCTTAGCAAGTTAAGAGTGTTTGAGCTTCAGTTAACATTCCCCTACAGTGCCAAATATTCCTAAAATATGTGTTGGAGCTGGCTTTCCAGAGTTCACTTTTTGTTAAACTTGAAACAAAATAAATGTCGTAGATAAACTGCATTTCTTCTTTTTTGTTGCAGGTAGCAAAATTATGTAATATACCAATCGTTTACGATAGTAGACATGATATGCTGCTTAATATAAAAGTAAGTAAACAAGTCAGAAAAAAAGTTAAGGCCAAACCGTGTAAAAATTCCATATTCAGAAAAAAATATTTTAGATTTGTATTCGCGATACGCGGAGTTACAATGAAAACTATATATATTTATATACGTATACATTTGCAACAAAATATACGTATACATACGTATATACGTATACAACAAAAATAAATACATTTTATAATAAATCCTGACCTTATGTTGCACCGCAGTCCGATGGGGGGTTCTTGATGATGATATATGACGTCATTCACGTATATTTATAACTGTTTTTTGTATACTTATTTAATCATTACTGATTAACATTTTGTAACTACATTTTCTTGAACAAACTAACAATCATACATAACAATACTTATAACAACAAAAAGAAACATAACTCAACTGAACTTAAAAAAAAACAGAGAAATAAAAATAGAAAATTAAAAACTAAATGCCTATAAATAAAAGATGTCCTCCAACTGTGGGCTCATGGGAACGGTCCCAAGAATGCTGGCAACATTGCCCCTCTGGATTACCAAGCTAATACACTGGCAGAGGTAGCTGAAAGCCTTCTTGTCACCGGAGGCCTCAATAAGGCGAGCACTTAGCTCTTTAACAAGCTGCCTTGCCTCCGGCCTCCATGGACCCATTGTTTCCACCGCAAACGGAACAAATAAATAATTACGACCCAGGTTCGCGTGTTTGTGCCGTTTGCGATTTTCAGCGCTATATATATTTATTAATTTACGAATTTTATAGTACAGGGGGCCTACTACGAACCACGTTCGGCGTGTTGCCTCTCTGTCGCACTTGTAAATTCGTGCGTAAGTGTGACAGGGAGGCAACAAGGCCCTCTGAATTCGCAACAGTCCGAGCGCAGTTGTAGCGAGATTCCGTGTGTGTGAGAGGTTGTCTGTGTGTTCGTTGCTCGAGCGCATCACGTTTGAAGCTTACCGTCTGCAGTCTCCTTATTTTATAACATACTGTTAACAACTGTAACATATTATTTTATAGCTGTGCCCCGCGGTTTCACACACGTTATTTCCCGTTTTTGGAACTGTTTTCATTGCTGCTCCACTCCTATTAGTCATAGCGTGATGTAATATAACCTATAACCTTCCTCAATAAATTGACTATTCAACACAAAAATATTTTTTTTATTCGAACCAGTAGTTCTTGAGATTAGCGCGTTCAACCAAACAAACAAACAAACAAACTCTTTAGCTTTATAATATTGGGGTATTTTTCTCACTCATTAATAGGTGTATTACTTCTAAAACTCAATACCGGTTGTTAATATTATCATACACATCTAATTAAGACTATATTAGTTAGGCTTCAGTAATAACAATGATTTTTGATTTTGTGTCTTTGCCATTGCCCAAATATTTTTTTAAATTGACTTCTTTTTTTGTTAGCGGAATTGACCTTTTGTTTCATTGTAGCTTTGAAGGGACATGTTTTTTTTCTTTTTAAGATCTGCTATATTTAGCTAGTGAAACAAACACACTGCCCTACAATTTTTATAGTGTTAGCCTAAGTAGATGCTAAGAAAATTGAAAAAACGTTAGTATGAAAAATAGTATTTTAAAAAAAAATGTTCATACAGAACACCAATTTCATAGGTAAGGACCTAATATTAGTATATAATATAGTATCTATATTTTTTTATCCCGCACACCGATGGAAGCTATAAAAATAAGCTCTTAAATAAGCCGCGCACCGACCAACCGCCATTATAAACATTGGAGAACAGAACTCCAAATATAAATTAACAATAAAATTTAATTGATCTAACACCATCGAATAATAACAATACTACAATTCGTTATTTTAAATTAATAAGGAACGCGCAAGGTAATGTTACTTTACAGTAAAAACTATCACATACATTGTGGGTCGCCAACACATACAAAACATACCAAGATTGAATAAATATTATTTCCACTAGCAACCCTGTGCAGGGTAGTTCTTTATTACACCAAATATGATTGTGTCTGAGACGAATGCGTGGGGAGTGGAGTGTTCCCTTAACTACAGCCATTCCTGGGTACACTCCGCCAGCGCCGCGGGATATCATAACGCATATTTTACATCCACCCGCCTCACTTACATTTACACACAATGTTTAGTGACGTTTTCGAGCGTTTCACTTGTTTTTTTTATTACGAAAGATGAAATTATGACTCTTTTTACTGTCGTGGTTTATGATGTGAGTGTCATTAATTTATTTAATGAATTAATTAGCATGGTTAAATCACTAATGACATAGAATGATCTTTATAAATTACAAATTTGAATGATAAATATAATAAAATATAAACAATTGCATTCCGTCACAGTCGACACGAAAATTTTATGATGGAGTCCTTGTGCCGAAATGAAACAGCCATAAAAGTTCTAAATACTGAAAAACCGTTTTCTTTTCAAATCCTATTAAGCCATTACAGTATTCAAAATGTACACCTTATTTGCTTTAATTTTTCGTCCATCGAAATATAGAAAAAACCATTTTCTATTTCCATATACATTTAGCACACCCAAAAAGCCTAACAAGAAATTCCTATCTCTATTAAGCTCAGCCATTGGTCAGAGTATATCTTTTAATTTAAACACAGAAAATTTAGCTTCCAGTTATTCTGCTGTGGTGGAGGCAGGTGCGGGCGGGCCGCGCTTGTAATTAACAAAACAAAAGCTTTTCACTACGTTAACAGTACTTGATGTTACTGCCTACGTAATTTTAAGAATCCGGAGATCTTTGCGGCGCACCAACTTCGAGCGCTTTGCATTTTTTTATATACGGCTACGAGATTAAACTGTGTTTTCTGGAGTGCGCTCGTAAATCACTTTAGTTACACAGTTTTCGTTGTTATTTCATTTGTTAATGTTGCGGTATTTGTCCTGATGTCTTTGTTATGAACGTTGTAAGTAGGGTTTTCCTTCTTTATTATTAAGTAAAGATATATTATAAGCGCCCTATTGCCGATCTCCAGCCTTTTTCATAAAGTACACCCCGATATTGGGTCATTTATCAAACAGGATAGATAAAGAAAGCTTATTGACATAATATTACAATCCAGCATTATAGATTCCAATTTGGAGAGCGATGTAGAGTTACAGTTCTTATTTAAATTGAATTGCATAATTCAAAGCTCCGTCCAGTAGGTACCTACAGCTTTAATCAAAGACAAGGCAAATTCAATAGTTATTATTGCACAGGAGTGTTCGCGTGGCATTATCCCATTAATCTTGTCAAACGAGAATGAAGTGGTCAGACACAACCCTCATTTCTCAACGCAACGTGGACTATTAATTACAATGAAATTTCCTATCTATGCAAATGAAACTCTACCACAAAAATATAGCTTGAATGAAAATTTATTCAAGATCATTCGAGATTTCGCAACTCATTTTTTCCCTGAGGACACCAACCCATCTAGAAAATGTGCCGAAAAAGGGCGGCAGACAAGTGGACTGCGGCGCGAGCCTTAGATATTATATAGCAATGGAAAATTGAACTGTGCCATTTCAACAACTGACTCTTTTTTAGAGAATGTTAAATGTTGTATAACATTTTTGTTTTTTATTTATAATTAGAGTTAGCTGGGGTTATTGTATAATTGTTTTGGAGATAACTTCCACTGAAACTGTTGGAAGCCAAATAAGCTTGTCTGTCATTGGTAAATTTAAAAGTCCGTATGAAGATTACATTAAAAAAAAAAAAATAGCATCTAATGTTTTATTAAAATTGATCTTGTAACAATGCAACATGAACTACACAATATTATAATGTTTCACAATGGTTTTTTTTTTGTCATTCTACTTGCATTCAACCGCTCTTTATGTCCAAACTGCACGCATGCTTCTTTCAATTCTTGTCTTTACGTACATCTTATTTCAGACTTATAAAAGTTAAGTAACATACACTCTCAATATTTATTAGAAATATCTAATATACCTACCTAGAAAACTACACCATGCTAGTACTAAAAGATCTTAACCTACATTATGTAGCATTTAATTATACACTGAAAATGGAAAGGTTCCAGAGCGGAAACTCCAATTGTCAAATGGTACTCGTATCTACGTAAAACAATGTGTCCGAATTTACTTAATTCATTTTAATTCAATCTCGTATATGGGTCATATCAGATTACTTATAAGTCACAAAGTCCGATGAACATCAAAGAACTGGCCGGCCAAAAGACTTACTCACGTAATATGATCTGACGCGTCCTTCCAAAATATACACACTCGTATTTATGTAATCCAGTGAGATAGAAAAAAATGCACGCCGGCTTCTATTTGACAAGGGGCGACCTTCCCGGCGGAAACTGACAAGTCAAATTTATATTTGATACTTTTGCTCCTTCAGATATAAAGATGGAATTATGATTTTATATGTTGTATATATTTTTTTTACCTTTCTATGAAATTTACGAAGTTAAGTGTTTGTTTTGGAAATTGCCCGTGTTCACGTTAATCGCGAGGAGTGGAGATGAAGGACTGAAAATGTTTTAAGTATAACGTTGGTTTTAAAAATTTCCTGGTCCGTAATTTAGCTTCGTGTGTGTAGTTTTGCTTTGAAAAGTAAATATATAAAAGAGCCGAAGCTGGAAGTGCATTATGTGATACTACCTAATAGACTCGGACCTTTTGCAATCCAGGTGATTACTCTTCGAATATTGGACCTACCTAAATATTGGTTCTTCCAATGTTGGTAAACTATTCTTACATATTATTAAAATCAGTAATTCTTAATTTAACAATGTTCAAGTAACAGGAATTTTAGTATACTAGTATACTATATGTATTTTTATAACCTAGACATATTTATTTTGTTACAATATACCTAAGTAAAAATAAAAACGGTTTTTGTACATGGATCGATGCCCAGCGGGACAGTATATAGGCTATTTACTTTCACTTTTCTTTTTATAGCAACAGACTTAGATAAGGTCATGGCAGCTAGCCAAATGGACTCAAAACAATACCGACCACTCTTCAAACGGATCACATTATGTAGTACCTATCTCCCGGAACCTAAGGGGCTAACACCGGTGGTCAGTAGCAAACAGAAGTAATGGGTTATTTACAATAATATTTGGACAGACAAGGGCAAACTTTAAAAAACACTTGAATAACCCATTAAAAACTAAATCTGTTAAAGTCTATAGCTAAATATAATGCATTTATGGTTAACCGTTGTCCATGTCTGACCATGTCTAACCGTCATACCTCTGCCTGTCTACATTGCATATTATTTCGTATCTTATTATATCAAAAAACGCAATATGTCAATTATAAAAGATATATTTTTCATTTTTTCATCGTATGTAATAAACATACAGATTGCCAATTCATCAATCTCTTGAAATGTAAATTTTCGTACGTTTTGGTAAATTACGTATGACATGGTGATCTAAAAACGATAAATGGCATTCCACTCACGTTTTTATTTATACAGGATTTCTCTGTTGTTTTGAATGGTGCGATTGAAAATGCGGTTTAACAATTTGTGGGAACGGACGGACGGTATTGTGTAACAGCCATTATTAATCGAAGGTTACAGCGAATTGATTTTTATAAAGAATTAAGATAAAAACAAACAAAGTTTAAAAGTAAGTAAAAGACACACTTTTTACCTCCGAAAACGGTTGGTAATGTCTATGACTGACTGCGTCACAATTTTAAAACTATTGCAGAAAAATACCGATCAGATGATCTTAATTAAAACTTAATTTATTAAAAATAAAAATGATATTTTAAAAATAAAAGTGAGGACATTCATTATAAATTTCTTTAAAAATAATTATTTTAATAAACTATTTTCAATAATTAAAGGATCTTGCTTTAACTTAACTGTCAGTTGTTCTATCTGATGAAATAACTGTTTCAAGCCAACATTGATGTGAGTACTAAAATGAACATCGACCTTACGACTGCCACGCATTAAGCGAAGTAAATTTACAAAAGACAAGCATTTATCTCTGGATTTTGTTTAGAATTTTATATCTACTTGTTTCGTGTATGGAGTGTACTTTAGCTCATGGAATAGCTCAAGCTTCAGACTTCGGATTTCATATAAATGCGCTGGCAGAGAAATAATTACAACTAGCGGTCGTGCAGTGGTCGAAATTCGACCGTAATTTTATTAAGGCTGCACGGATTGTATCCTAAGCAATGAAAAATTAAAAAAGATGAATGTGAGTTTGGATTGGCATTGACAGATTTCGGCCGCTCCTCTTATATTTTTGAAATTTTTGAAAAGAGTATATACATATATGCGTGTGTGTGTCAAATACATATTATGCGGGTGTGTCAAATACATCGTAGTGTGTGTAATGTTTGTTTTATTGATTTAATGTATTTTTTATGCATAATTAAAAAAATATATTAACATTCTGCAATCCTTCTCTATAGTATAACCTATAAGTGTGCGAAGTTTCATACTCCTCCGTCCGCGCAATTTTCGTAAAAAAGGGTACATAGGTTTTGCTTCACGTATTAATAATATATAGATATAATTTTGAAGCCTAGGCCATTGTGTAAACTTTAAACCCAAAAAAATGCCCAGTATATCGCTCATTGAATGCAAAACGGCCACAAATCGAAAAATTATGAAAATCGTTTTATTGCAAAATTGGGTTTAAAACTACAATATTTTACGTTTTTGCTGAAGAGACCCGTCATTTTGACTCATTTTGATGCTAAACTGATCAACCGCCCTTTTTACATTGGGCTGACTTACGCGCCAACATCAGATCAAAACCGCCATATTTTTAGTTGCGACTCGGAACTTGAAGCAAACGCACGTCAGTTTCATACAAAACGGCCACAACTCGAAAAAACACTCAACATCGAATTCACTGTTCAGTGTAAAGGTGCCACATTTTGGAATGCGACCGTTTTGCATTCAAATTTAAAGTAAGTACATTCAGAATTATTAATGCAATAGTGCCATATTTTGGAATACGTAGATTTTGCTATCCAATATGAAATAAAGCAATGCCATATTTCCAAATCTGGACATTTTGCATTCCAACATGAAATAAAGCAATGCCATATTTACAAATGTGTTCCTCTACTAATCATAACAAAGTGCCAAATACACAATCATAAACTTGCAGTATCAAATTAAAAAACAAGGAATACTCAAACTTATAAAGAAAAATATTATACCTAAATATTACGAAAGCTTTTACCAAAATTTATAAATGTACCTTAAATATAAGACTGTCTTAGATAGACTTGTTATTCTAGCCAAACAGTCTGTGATTTAATAATAAATAGTATAAGGTATTATAATTGTACTACTTTAAGCCTAATTTCATATTTTGAAGAATATTATTCTAGTGTTAAAGTCTCAGCAAATGTCAATTTGATATCGCGTTTTATGCATAAAACGATTGAATAATGTCTAGTTTTGTGATACTTGTCTGAATACTTTGTATCTTTTTAGTTTTATTGTGAGTTATTTTGAGTGGTACTTTTTTATACGTCATTTAACTATACAAAATACTCGTATAGTTTTCTTTCAGATTGATTTGATCTCACGTCCTTCTTCAAAAGAATAAGACTGACACGTTTTGATTTAACAAAGAGATTATTTATGTTATTTTTTTGGTTTTTATATTATTTCCTTGATAAAACATTAAATAAATAATGTTTCATTTTAAAATTTGTTTAATTTTTTGAGATAATTATCTTAACATTGGTTCAAATTATGAATGCAAAAAGGGCTTTTGTAGTTTTTTATCAGGTTGGGTGAGAACTATCACAACGGTAGTTATTTTAAAAGATAGAGCAAAAAATTACAAAAACAATGATGTATTAACATTATAACATTTAATAAGAATCACATAATTTTTTTCCAAAAATCATATTTTGAATTTTGTTTTGGCTCTCCTGTAAAAAGTGATGTTTTTGATTTGTGGCCGTTTTGCATTCAATGAGCGATATGTAGAAAAAAGTGAAACAAAAAAATATCGCGATTCCATTAAATGACAGTGTCCTATCTGGTAGCGATAACTCACTCCACTTTTAGACATATAGATCTGGCAACACTGCGCCAGTGACAGTTTAATTTCATAAGGTAATGGCACTAATAGACGCGCTGATATCGAAAATTAATTAGGTTTCCTCACCCAGCGTTCATCAGTGACTCTCCCATTAAATGTAAACAAGCGCGCTCTATTAAATTAAATTAAAAATTAAAACAGTTGCAACGTGACCTCTCTCGACTCCGTGACATGCGTTATTCATTTTCGTATGCTGATTCCACAACTTATTCTCAGATTGAAAGGTTTATTACATTTATCAAAGAATTTAAACGGGGATTAACGCAATCTAATTAGTAAAAGGTATATATCATACCTTCTTTATACTGGACGTTTCGAGCGAACCTGTGACCACGCTGACTCCTTTTTTTGGTGAGAGTTGGCTGATTGCCTCAGACGGCATATTCAGCTACACTGGGTTTTTTTGTTTTTATTTTTGAGGGCGGCGAGAAAACTTAAAGGGCGAAAACTTAAAGGGCGAACTTAAAGAACTTAAACGGCGAGAGAACTTAAAGGGTTCCTCAAGCCGTGTAAAACGAATCACCTTCGGAGATTTTGTAGAGGGAACGGCATCACGCACTAGTACGTGTCTCCGTGCCATACTAGATTCTCCGAGGGGTTCGGATCGGATCGGGGGCTGACTCCATTATTATATTTGTCTATAGCTCGAAGGATTAGCAAACTGAAGTGGCACTGAGCTTGTCATATAAGCTACAGAACTAATAACCGCTGCGGTAGACGCGTTCTAAAGTACTGCGACCCGGTGTTGTTAGTAACTTGTAAGTAACTAGCCTACACGCTGTCCCACTGCTGGGCGAGGTCCGCCGTCATTGACTGTCATCATCATACTCGTAGTTGCAATTAAGAAGTGTTGTAAAAAAGCGACGCTCTATGAAATGAAATGAAAAATTAAAACAAATGCAATGCGACTTCGCTTGAGTAGGTGTCATGTGTTATTCATTTTTACTTGGTGATTCCATTACTTACTATTCTCAGCTTGCAAGCTTTATCTATACTAATATTATAAAGAGGAAACCTTTGCATTTTCATATGTATGTATGTATGTATGTATGGATGTATGTTTGCAATGAATAAACTTAAAAACTACTGGACCAATTTAAAAATTTCTTTCACCATTAGAATGCTACATTATCGCTGAGTAACATAGGCTATATAAAAAATAGAGGTATTAAATAAAACACTAAAAACGACATTTAATTTCCAATACAAAATGATTTGTTTGTTTTGTTGTCATGGAAACCATTGATATGTATTTAACTCAATGATGGAAACTGTCAAAGCGGTACGAAGTCCGCCCGGTCAGTTAGTATAGCTATAAAATTAGAAGTAATTAGCTTACATATTGCCACATTGCTGGGTAAAGTCTTGGGCAAGTTACCGCTGTGTAGTTATTGGCTTAATCACCACGCTTGCCAAATCAAGGGTTAGTAACCATGCTGGGCTCGAAAAAATTCTCACATAATTTGACCGACATGAGAATTGAACCAATAGCGCTCTTGAGCCCGAGCCCATCGAGTATTTATTATTTATTTGTTTATTTGGACTACCACACTATAAAAACAATCAGTAAGATGATGTAAAATATGAGTAGGAAAAGTCTAAGTTTGAAACTAAATAATTTATCTCAAACATTATAAAAGAAAGTTCAATGGCTTCTCTCCATAAATTGTACCTTTAGATGACTTTCACGGAAAGAGCCACAACTGACACAACAATCACTTTGGAGGCTCGATCCGTAACGATTTTCAATTCTATCTAACTTTCGAAGTTTATAATGCGAACATTTGTCAGCGCAAGGCACCACGGCCACGGTGACAGGTGCGGAGCGAGATACAATGTAATTACACGAACAAAGGCAAACACCCTCTATGGCGGCCTGTAAACAAGGAAACAAACTCCCCACCGTGCCGCCATAACAGGAAAAACGCGAAACAAGACAAACGCGCTCCTGTGGCATAACTAACTAGACTTGTTCAAAGTCAATTCAGTTCTTTGCGTCAAATGAGTTCTTAAGTCTAAAACGAGATGGCGCTGTATTTGCGTCTACCACGGAATACATGGCTTATACAGTTTCAGAATCGCTGCGGTGTTAGGAACAACTATGTTAATCTCAATTACAATTTAAGATTTCTTCTTCCCGACTGCAAATACCATTACACACTCAGAGTTCAGACACACTTCATACATACTAGCGTAGGCACGAGATACAGTACTCGTAAAACAATACTACAAATTTTTCTTCTGTGATACCACGAAGACCCTGTTCACACGCGCTCTATGGTATAAATAAATCTATCTATGGGTGGTCATCTGAAAATCTTTAAAATTACGTCATGTTTGCATTTACCCTGTTACTTTACCTAAGTTGAGAAATAAAATAAGTCACTAAACATTACAATTATTAACATCAGCTTATCGTCATCGGCCTCTTTCTTCTTCTTTCCATTTCTTTAAAATCACAAACAGATTTTCTTATGCACTACTTTTTATATAAGCGACGTCCTTATCCGGTTTTCCTTTAGTAACGAGCAGACAGATAAAAAGAGTTACAAAGTACGAACACGCTGGTAATTTAACAAGCAGAAACGCGGCGAAATCAAAGGAAGAATTTCCCTCAAACGTCCCGCTCGTTCCCTTAATCATTTTGTCACTTTCCGAATGTCGAAGGGATCGCTTTACGACGGGTAAGTACGTAAGGAAATTCGATTAGCCATCGATTAGCCTCTGCTTACTCGTAATTACCAAAACAAGACGTCAACAGTGATTAAGAGGGACCTGTATTATGTACCCTAATTGACGTGGTTACAATAGCCCATTTGCCGCCTTTAGTAAACCACGATCGATTCGTCAAGTTTTTGCACTTTCATCGATCCTAAATACGGCAGTTTTGGTGAACCATAATAGTTGTTAACATGTTTGGGTGGGGTGGTGAATGACATACTGAGAATTATATTGTTTTCTAAAGTTTACGCGAACACTACACATTGAAATGAAATAACTTTTACGGATCTACTCGCGTTTATTTTACACATTACTTTTAATTTATGTTTATTCCTGACGTTTCGAACCGTTTGCAGGGTCTGTGGTCACAGGGAGACTGAGGTGTTGGTCGTCTCATAATTAGTTAGTAGCTTATATACCCTCATTTAAATTTAATCAGGTGCGTTGCGTTTTACGCAGAAAGAGTTTACAGTATCTTTTTGTCTGGCAGTATGGTGTTGGGGCTGGGATTTAATATTTTGTATGACGGGATCCCAGGTTGGTGGTAGATTCCAATCATCTTCTCTATTGAAATTAGGATGTTTTTTAATTTCAATAGCCTCGCGTATCATCCTAGGGATGAATCGTTGTTCTCTAGCGAGTATTTGTGGTTTATCAAATCTGATGTAATGGTTGGGCCCCTCTAAGACATGTTCGCATACTTCAGACTTATTTTCGCGCCTATGCTTGACGTCGGCTATATGTTCTTTAACGCGGGTTCCTACATTTTTCATTGTTGCCCGTTTTGTCTCGAAGTCTTCCATCGCCGATATCTTTATGGAAACATTCCGGCCCTGAGCACAGTACCCCCTAGGTTCTACAAGCGGTACGTAGTTGATACTTTCCTACAAACTGACCTGACACTATCCTACCAACTGTTATAGCATCTGCTTTTATAGATCATCTTAACTCCATACATCCAAAAATACAATTCACAATGGAGTTAGAGGCAGAGAGAAAGCTAGCTTTCTTGGATACTTTAATCATCAGGAATCCGGACTATAGTTTGAGTCACACTGTGTATCGTAAAGTAACCGTATGGGTTGATGGGAGATAGGTACCTAAATGGTGATTCTCACCACCATCGTAGACAGTTGGCTACTATAGGGAAATCTTTGTTTCAGAAAGCACGCGGCATCTGTAACACCCAACACCTGGCTGATGCTGAGCTTCAGCATGTCAAGCACGTACTACAGGATAATAAACTGAAAGTAAAACCAACCACAGTCGAGCGCCAACCTGCTGTACTTCCATATATGAAAGGTGTCACTGACAACATTGGACATATCTTAAAGCGAGTTTCAATCGACACTTACTTCAAGCCTCCGAAGAAGAACAACCAACTTTTACGACCTATCAAGTGCAACATACCCCTTCAAGATGCAGGTGTGTACAAACTGGACTGCGACTGTGGGCTCTCTTACATCGGGCAGCATACAAAGAGAAGTGTATAGGAACCCGCGTTAAAGAACATATAGCCGACGTCAAGCGTAGGAACGAAAATAAGTCTGCAGTATGCGAACAAGCCCTGCAGACTTATTTTCCCAATTAACCATTACATCAAATTTGATAAACCACAAATACTCGCTAGAGAACAACGATTCATCCCTAGGATGATACGCGAGGCTATTGATTTTTTTTAATTTCAATAGCCTCATTCTAATTTCTATAGAGAAGATGGTTGGAATCTACCACCAGCCTGGGATCCCTTATACACAATATTAAATCCCAGCCCCAACACTATACTGCCAGACAAAAATATACTGTAAGGTCTTTCTGCGTAAAACGGAACGCACCTGATTAAATTTAAATGAGGTTGGTATACAAGCTACTAACTAATTATGAGTCGATCAACACCTCAGTCTCCATGTGACCACAGACCCTGCAAAGGGTTTGAAACGTTAGGATAAACATTAATTAAAAGTAATGTGTAAAATAAACGCGAGTAGATCCGTAATAGTTGTTTTATTTCAATACTGAGAATTAGTTAATGCATATTATACTTTACTTATTGAGACTGAGGAGCTCAAGGAGGTCTGCAATTGCTTAGGTTCATCAACTTATGCAAAGGCCGGTCATCGGATGGATGACCAAAAATGTATTGTCTCGAGCTCCTCTGTGCTTCAGAAGACACGTAAAGCCGTTGGTCCCAGCTGCATTAGCAGTCGTTAATAAAGACCAATTAACACTGGGCCCGCGTGGTGGTTTATGGCCCGTTCTCCTTATCCATCCATAGGGAAGCCTCGTGCTCCAGCAGTGAGGTCATAAAATGAGCTGGTGATGTCGACAAATGTGAGGGATGATCCCACATTCGAATGCTTGCTAAGGATAGGTTACTCCGGAGAGTGCTAATAAACCAACCCGATTGAATGTTAGAAAAACACTAATTTATTGTAAGTAATTAATTCTACAATTGTATGTAAAAGTGATGTGCATGCAAACGCATTGAGAATTGTGAAATTTTCAGTATGCAATAGTTATTATAATGTACGTAGGCTCGTACAAAAGATGCCCTATTCAAATCGTTTAATTGCAATACTACCATTACGCTACTATTTTGTAAGTTTTTATAGCTCGCTATAAAACAATAAAGACAAATGTTAACGAGTTCTCGAGATCGCAAACTTGAGAGTTTCAGACCCAACTTTGCTTTTATATTACATTGAAAGTTTCCTAATTTACTTTTCTTGTGTACAAACTGCAATATCTACAGATGTCTTTAACAATGACCAATTTTATATGCTCTAAGATTGTTCGAAGATTGATACAGAGTTCACTATGAATAGTTTTCAAACATGATAATATTGATAAAGACGTACTACTTAAACCATCGTTGGCCGTAAATAAGAGACACAATAGAATTTTATTGTTTGACGCTTACTTGTAAGCGCTCGGCTCACGAAGGCTTAATATTTAAGAATACAAAAAAACCGGCCATTCAAAATCATTAAAAGTAAGGGTATTGTAATTTTATGATTGATAATGTCCAAATAAAGACTTTATCTATATCTCTAGCTATCAGTCTAAACTTCACAGCTCCCCATAAAATTTGCTGTTGTTATGTGGCTATAACACAATATTGTAAACGCCCCGATGGCGCGCGGCACCGCAACAGATCGCTCTAATGAGAAAAGTTACTCTGTGTGTCTCAAACAATGGCAGCTCCCAACAATTCCATGACACTGGACAATCAATTCAAAAGCTTTTTACCCTACTTCCAACTTTCTTGTTTTCACACCCGAGCTTTTTAAATTTGGACGAGAATAAATTATCGCCTGTCTTAGATTGTAGCGCGTTAGACGCGCGGTCATTTGAATACAGACATTAAATAAATAATGGTACGAGACTCCAGCCTCCAATATAATTTAATGTAATGTATTCGAAACATAGATATAAGACCAAGTTTTGTTGAAGATAACATATTGATAGAAAATATTATTGAAATTTGATTAAAATATGTTTTAATTTATGAAGAAAACCGCCAATCTCTATTAACATATGAGATAGCAAAATAAGAAGTTCAAAATTTTTCTTTGAAAATAGGTTGAAAAAGGTACTTTATTTTACCGACCTAGCAAGGAAATGTTTCGTATAAATCAAAAACAACAAATTCAACTACAAACCTCTACTCAAATTGTGGTTCCCGTGACTAAAATACAAATAATAAATTATTAATGCGTTAAGGACGCTACGAAGAATGTGCAGAGCTGGCATTGTCCGGGCAATGTCTACTTTGCACAGATCTCCAGGGCAACGTTAGCCAGTACCGATTAGCGAATCGTGCCCGGTTTACAGTGACTACTGTCAACATTCTTGAATCAGGCAGCCAGGGCTGCAGCGGTGGGCTTTGTCCGATTGTTTCATTTATTTGCAAACCTTATCCAAATTACGTTACCAATTCAATTCAAGGATGCCCAAAGTATTTTTTTTTATTTTTGGCGTGGTCTTTCAACTAGTTTTTATTGAAGTTTGTGGAGTGAAAAAATACATTTTAAGTTATCGGTATATTTAGTTAACTAATAATTATTGTAGTATATAGTAGTAGTATAGTATAAGAATAATTAGTTGGATTAACTTATAGATATGTAGTATAGTAATACTTTAAAAAAATGGCATCATCACTTCTAACGATATCCAAGCAATAGTAATAATAGCATACAGATACTCGTAACTTTAAAAGTGTTTGATAGTAAATAATGTATCACAACAGACTTAACGATAAAAGTAATACTTAACTATAGAAAAAACCCACATCTCTAACCCCAAAAGAAACCTCCTTAGCAGTCGTTGGTAAAAATGAAATAAAAACGAAATGAAGAACCAAAAGGCAGGTGAGAATCATTCGCCAGAGCTCGCCAGACCAGAAGGGCGGCGAAATTCTAAAACATACTCACGTACCTCATTTCCTTAGTAATGGGGTTATATTCCGCAGCACAATTTTCAATTTCCTAACCTCTTTCTGCATTATATCCGTTTTTTCAGAGCGGACAAAACTTTTGAGACATCTTCTGTGTTACGTTTCGTTTTCTAGTTGTTACTTTGGAGTGGGTTTTTGCTAGTTTTGTCTTGTGAAAACGAGGCGATATAATTTTATAAGAGTAGGTACTGTTATTATATTCTAAAAAGGTCTTGCCTTTTTATTTTTAAACTTGCCACACACATACAATTTGTTACGCTTACGATTACAAAATATTCACAAACTAGTCGAATCTACAAAAAAGATAATTATTGTTGTTAAAAATCTCTCTGTGAAATTTTTACATTATGTGAAACCATTGACTTCTGGCATGTTTGTTTTAGTTATATATTTGCATAGAATATGTATGCAAATAATAAGTTTTCGTGAATCATAGATTCTTAGTTTTTTGTTGGTTATGATGGTTATAACATGGTTACAATTTTTATTACAATAAATACCTAATCATTGTAATTATTTAATCTCTGTCGATGATTTTTCTATAGTGCGGTAGTAAAAGATATAATCTATTGCCGGGCCGGACTTCTTGGCGGGAAAGTGAAGAGTCGTGTCTGCGGTTTTGTTTTATTTTCTAAAATTTGTGTTATGTCGAATATTAATGTGAAATAATGGTGGATTTGAGTGTGCATGAGTGTTGGCTAATGAAACAAAACAGTGCAACGTCACTTTTCAAGTTCTCTCAAGAAGTCCGCCCGAGGACTTAGTAAAGCCCCACATCTTTACTGAGATACTCGAGGGGTTGGGGGGTATATCATTTCTCACTTCTCATTTCTATTATCATTCATCATCATCAGGAAAGAAATATTGTTTATTTATGTATTATACTTGTTAGAAAAATTACTTTGACACTGGCTAAATGTGCTAATCGCACGAAGCCATCATAAAAAATAAATCTATGGCATGGGCCATAAATAAATACTAAAAACAAATGAAATCGTAAGTTGAGTCAATGGGGATATGAGCACTGAGCAAGTAATCACTACGTTATAAGAGTCGGCACTTCATAACTAGCCGTTTTCACAATTATGAACGTAGTTTCTACCAACCTAATAAATAAAATCGTCCTACCAACATAAGCAGGAAATGTCAAAAGAATAGTGAAGTAGGTACTTTGCAAACTGAGCATAATATCGATATCGATAAAAAAAATCTTCGTGGCGTCTATAGCCATTAACCTCAAATATTTCATACGTTGGAATAAAAGCAGGCGATAAATCCCATCACAACATGCCAGCAAAATATATATTTGTCTAAAAACAATCTAAAATTTTTCTCCTGATGACATGCTGTGAATAAATTACCGCTTGTTTTTTTTAAATAAAAAAGTCAGTCAAAGTCAAATATTTTTTATTTAAATAAACTTTAGAAAAGTGCTTTTGAATCGTCCAAACATTTTTACCTACTACCCATATCATCTGTAAAAAAGTAATGAAAATATCAAATTCATAGAACGAAACTTGGCAAAGTACTTGGTAATCTTGGGAAACTAAAATCACCTCCTGGCATGTTTTCATAATGAGTACTCGCTTTAGAAGTCGATGCTGGATAATTCATTGAAATATCTGCAAGAAATGAATAGCAATATTTAAACCAAATATTAGTGTCATTGGAAAGCCACTTACTAAAGTAAGAAAGTTAAAATCAATTGTTATTTAGGTACCTATTTTATGCTTTTTAAACGTGTGCAGTCTTTCCTCAAATTGTGTCACATTTTCATGAGGCGTTCTTGATTTAGAAGTAGATGGCAGACAATCGAGTGATATATCTACAAATAAAATATAATAAATATCAGATGTTAAGACTGTCAGCGTCATCGAAAAATCAACTTGTAAATAGCTTAAAGTGTTCAAAATGTTCTTTACCTATTTTGCATTTTTTTAAATTATGTGCTGTGGCGTGCCACTCTGAGCTCCTGCTTTAGAGATAGATGCCGGAAAATTAAGCAAAATACCTGCTAGAAAGTATAACAATTTCATTTTATGTACGGCAAATGACCACACAGTACACCTGATGGTGTACTGCGAATTTCGTGTAGGTATATAAAACGCAAAATTACCTTTTTTCTTCTCCAGCTTACATATAGGGAAATTCGCAAGAATTTCATTAGAAAGCTGTGTTTATCTTTAATGTAGGATAGGCATTTCTTTTTAATCTATTACCCTTTTTGTTGAACATTTTACGAGGAAAGTGATCGCCATATATAAACTTGTTATCATTTAACTTCTTTATGGGTATATAGACCAAATCCTCATTACCTGTATATTTCTGTATATACATGTCGTCGACATCTAAAATAAATAAAAATATCGATAACTTAAGAACAGCACTAGGACAATGTAAAGTTTTTATAAGGAACTAAAAAATAACCCGAATTTTCTTTTAATTGTTACTTAGACACATATATTTACCGATATTACCACTTATTAATAACACTGTTTTTACTCAAATTGACTTAAAACTTGGAATACACTACAAAACTTACCTGTTTGGGTCAAGCGGGAATCTAGCCAATAATATATCCTTACTCAACTTTCTCAATCTTTGAACACCACAAATTTCACACTTACGCAAAGATTTGCCACCCATAATGTAATTTTACCACGTTTTTTACAGTTTTTAAACTTCCGAGCTGAACAAAACACACAAATATTTAAACAGAACTACAATGGCGCCATAAAGAAACTTTGAATGGCGCGTTACATGCTGGCCAACATGACCATACCGTATAATGCGACTAAATTAGCGTGTTGTGGCTGGTACAATAAGACAGAACGTTTTATTAACTTTGTTCATTGGTAGGATTATTTCGTAATTTAATGTTGGCACCAAGTACGTTCATAATTCCATACAATATATTTTTTATATGAAGTGTCGACCCCCTGGATATGAGCGCAAAATGCAGAGTATGAAGGTAATGTACATTTGCATGAATTTTAACGTTATATACCATTTTTTATGTTCACGTCAATTTTACTGAGTAAATACCGTGAGTTGTTCGTTGTAAGAACTTAGATTCTTTGTCAGTTAAACAAAGAAGTAAAACACGGGCATCTTTATAAATTAAGAATCTGATCTGGTTTACTCCTGCTTCTTCATTAATAAAGAAGTTTACTTTTTGCTTTATTTTGTGGATTATTAAGAGTTAAGAGTTTTCGATTATCAAACAATTAAAACTTGTTTCAACAATAAACGCAAATGTGTAAATCACACCAATACGTCATTTAACAATAAAAACAAACTATGAAACAAAAACCAGCCGCCGAAGAAGCTTGTTAAAATATAAGTAACGAATCTCTCCCAAGTTTCTCCTCCAGATCCTTGGGTGGAAATGTCTGAGATCTTCATATAAATGGGAAACGTAACGTCGTCGGATCTCGGAGTCAATCAATCGCGGCATCCGCGTGTGTAGCGGCAAATCGAAAAATCTCCAAAATGTCTCTGATTTACTCGACGGGGATAAAGAAAGTGTCGTAAACACAAGCCGAGATACGGCAGTGTAAAATTATTGCTCGGGGTTTTACCCGGCCTACACTCGGCTCGAATCAACGGGATCTTTGTTTGCAATACTCGTGATACCCGTGCAGACGACGCTCCTAGTCAATGGCGTCGGTCATAAACTGAATAGCGTTCGGAGTCTTTTTCTCTGTTATTAATAAAAACGCATTACTTTCTTTATGAAGTTTTAAAGTTTTTATGTATTTACGCTTATTTACATAAATGTAACACTTTGTAACATTTTTTGAGATTGTAGCTAGCTAGCTTTCTCTTGTAGAGATAAGCTCACCTTTGTATATATGTCCTGAGGAACGTGAGTTTCAATTTAATTTCTTTGTGCAATAAAGGATTAATATAAGCATCCATATTTAATATGACAAGTTTTTTATTACCGTACGAACTAATTTTAGGATTCACGAAGGCAGGTGGGTTTTAAACATAACCCAAAAGCTATTGCCCAGCTGTAACAAATTCAATAGACTTATTATAAAAAACATCATCTAGTATACCTAAGACAAGATTTCAAAATTTACATGCCCACCCTAAACACGATGTTGACGGCTGTATTATTCTAGTTAGGAGAATGCGTCAACCCGTGTCAAGCAACCTTTCAATTTAATATGTTGTTGTCATTAAGAAGCAACTGCCCAATAACTAAAATAGATTTACTGTTCACAATGAACATACTTTGTATTCAAACTGCTTTGTGTATTTTATATGATACATTATTTATTGTGAGTGAATTAGGTCGATTAGGTCGATGAGGATAAATAATAATTAATTTTGTTCGTTCACAACTTTGTTGAAATATCAGTGTATAAATTAAATCAAATCAAATCAAATCAAAATAAATTTATTTGGAACTAGACAAATTGAACATACAGATAATAAGTGGAAAAAAAAATTAAAGACAGTCCCAAAACGGTTCCGACTCAGCAAAATGCTAGCCTTAAGGTTAGCGCTGATCTTCCGTCGGAACCGGTTTAGGTGGTGCTGCGATAGCAACACAAGCGTAATATAAAATAATAATATAAAAAACAAAAATGTCAGCCCTAAGTACAAAAATATTTAGTTAAAGAAAATAATTGTAGGCTGTATGCACTGAATTCCTAACTCTATTTTTAAAAACGGTAAAAAAATTCAACAAATATAAAACGGACGGAGTGACAGTGACAGACAAAATGGTTGACAAAAAAACAATAGGTAATACATTTAAACAATGATTTTTGTGTTGAAAAGACACTCCAGAAGCCATTACACAAGAAAAATAATAATAATAGATAACAGAAACTTTTAACACAACAAGAGCACATCGCATAAATAATAAAATAAAAAAAAAATACGTTTATGATGACGTAACTCCGAATAAACTGAAAAAATAAATAATCTGTATATGTTCATACTAACACTAGAATTAGAAAAATGTTATTACATAATGGATAATGTCTGAAATCAAATTTATTATTATTATTATTTCAGTATTGGCAAAATACCGGTAGATAGTAGGTAGGTAGTAGAGTAGAGCCGGCCGGCTATTATTATTATTATATTGGTAGATTTTCTTCTCTCTTTCTGTTTAAGAAAGAAGTATATTATCTTCCTCTTTTTGCCAAGTATAGGAAGTTGTTAGTATTGTGGTATGTGCGAAAGTTAGTGTGAAAGCTGAATGTTTATTAGTGAGTGTGAACTTAATTTATCTACTGGGAATCAGAAGACAAAAACTTTCGGACAATCCTAAATGTATTAAGAATTGCCGCCTTCTGCATGATGATGTATGTGCGTGGATGAATGTTTAGTATACCATACGGGATTGTCATTAAATGACGTTTTGCATGCTGGGCCTGATTTGCAAGCGAATTTATTATTAAAAGGTTTAAAATGATTTCCGACGGCATTTACAAACTTTTTTTCTTAATGTAAACTATTTATATTATTTTCTTTCAAATAGTAAATGACAATAGAGATAAAAATAAATCATCCATAAATGATTACTATTAATAATTTTATCGACATCGAAAATGTTGTCTCACATCACGAACGATTGGTTACATAGTTTATTCGAAGTCATTATTTCCTAGTAGAGTAAATGCGCGTCTCATTTTTTCATGATCGATAAATTTTTGTAACGCTCTTATTGATGAAGGGATATTCAAAGTAGCATTTTTCCTCGATCGTTTTTATCACAACTGCATATTTTATCGGTAGTTTATTTTATCGCTCACAAAATATTCTAGGCGTGTTTTTTCCTCGAAACTGAATTTCTATACTGAGTTATACCTACCTAATATTTTCTCGATATTTTTTTTTCATTCTTATCAATTAACCTATTTCTATTGTTATGTTCCTGAAATTTGGTAATATTTTCAAATATACGATATAGTATTTAGGTTGTTAAAATTTGCTAAAATTAAAAAAGCTGTCTAAATAACGCTATGATCAAGAAAAAAAGAATATAAATACGGAGTAACTTGTTTTCTTCAATTTATAACGTACGTTATTTTTTTCTTTTATCGCCTCGACCCGAAACCTGAAGGTAGTTTCAATTCCCAGGTCGTGCAAAGTGTGTTTCGGATTTTCAATTAATTCTTTGCCCAGCAGTGGGCCAGTATGTGAGTTACTTACAAACTTCCTTTTTTAATTGACAGATTTTCAGCCGTCTTGAGTTTTGATTTTCATATTATTCAATATCTAAACTAACCAAATGTTTTTCGGAATCTTAATTTTCTGGTAATTTGAGACCTGATTCAGCATTGGATGTGTTACGGCTGCTAATGACGATAATTAATCTTATAAGTATAATACGTGTAATTTGATCAGACCGCCTGTAATTACGTCTGTGTAAATATGCCAGCGTGTCTGCTTTGCTTAAATAACTATTCTTAGTATTTCTCCCTTTTCCTATGTGATACATAAAGGTGGGTATCCATTATTTTCGCGCACCTACTGCGATCCGCGCTCCTGCAACTGCTCCTCCAGGAGCACAATGGGTACGTTCGCAAACATGGAAAGTGCAACGTTGCACCACAAAATAAAGAAACTGCAGAAGGTAATCAAAATCGTCAAATCAAATCAAAATAAATAAAAAAAAAACATTACATTATAACATTATATAAACATTACAAAAATTTACATTTTACACTTGTATAACATTACTATACTTATTTGTTTATTGATTGATATTATTATATTTTTGGACAATGAATCAACTAAAGATAGACACATCATAACGGTGAATAACCAGCCTTTATAAACTAATGCACAAATTGATAAGCAAATGAGTGATGTGGTCTCTGCCTACCCCGTTGGGAAAAAGGCGTGATGGTATGTATGTATGTATGTAAATGAGTGACTATTCTATTCCGAGATAAGATAATCACCAAGTGGGAATAATATTTAGAACAGCGGAATGTTAACGTTGTTGGCACTAATACAAACGTTCAGCAAGTAGGAATAGGTACCTAGGTATTATTTAACGATGATTGCGCTGGCGCGACGCCAATGTCTCTATTTCCAGCTAACTATAGGTGATAGCAACAACTCTAGAGATTTTCGCGAAACACCCCGTACGTGGAGGTAGCGTTGCCAAAAATTGAAATTGAAAATAACCTTCGTTTGTTTTTGAGATAGCCATCATTGATTTTGAATCGATCGGTATTGTGTCGTTTATAGTATTCGATGTTTTCATTTTATCTGATGAAGGTAAGGTAAGTACGTTACTTGTAATTTGGAATGGTGTTAAAATTCACTAGTGCATACGATATACAATATGTTATTTATTAGCTAATTTAGTGATAATGTTTCCTTAGAACGTCACTAAATGAATTACATAAATGCGAAAAGATTTACTTATTTATAAATAAAAAAGTAATAAAAAAAAGTTCAGAAATTTATGTAAGGTATTAAATCAGTGTAAAAGTTATTAAAGGCTACTTTATATTTCTTTCTCTTATTTTTGTCAAAACACCAACCAATTAAAAGTAATTAATGTCTCGTTCGGCTCGTGGACCACGGCTGCGTGGCCGTAACTTAAGGATTGAACCAGTGATGTACTTAGGGTTATTGTGGCTTAGACATATTCACATTACTCAGGCAAAATATTGTGTTGTTGTATTGCATATCTGGTGAATCGGTTCTGTTCACCCTATGGTCCGGGTTTCATTCCCAGTAGCGGCACGTGTGTCGTGTTGAGAAATTTTCGGCGGCAGGAGAGACTTCTTGAGCTGGCTAAAGCTACGTTACGTTCCTGTAGCAAAAAAAAATCAACATGAACATTTAGAAAATGTTCAAATAATTTTTAACGCAAATTTTGTTGCAAACAAATTACAAAAACACAAATGTTGAAAAAATTTCCACATTCATTCCATTCCAGTATGTCAGAAAGTGCAGGTTCAAATCCTGCTCATGGAATTTTTTTTCAACGTTTGTGTTTTTTTTTAATGAACATTTAGACTAGACTGATAAGGTAAATAAATATTGATAGTAAAAAATACTATCAATCGATGCTTAACATACTGCTGCTGTATGATACGAGTATAGAAGACGTTCTCAAGCTTTTTAAATATTTCTAAGATAAAATTTTACTAGAAAACTCAACCAGTCTCAGACTCAGGCCCCTCGAGGGGCCTCGGTAGCTTAGCGGTCAGAGCTTTGGACCGGTTATCCAAAGGTCGTAGGTTCGAATCCCACTCGAGCTTTCTGAGGCTGGTTGATTTTTTTTTTAATGGCTTTGCATAAATAAACAATATTAATTTTTTTCATGTATGATGATGATGAATGATAATAGAAATGAGAAGTGAGAAATGATATACCCCCCAACCCCTCGAGTATCTCAGTAAAGATGTGGGGCTCTACTAAGTCCTCGGGCGGACTTCTTGAGAGAATTTGAAAATAGATGTTGCACTGTTTTGTTTCATTTGCCAACACTCATGCACACTCATGAATATTTAACGGTTAATAATCCACCATTATTTCACATTAGTATTCGACGGACCACAAATTTTAGAAAAATAAAACAAATCCGCAGACATGACTCTTCACTTTCCCGCCAAGAAGCCCGGTTGATTTTTTTCTAGTAAAATTTTATCTGTAACTATTTAAATAAGGTCACATTTTATCAACTGCAAATATTTTGACAAAACATCTAATTATATCAGAGAAATAAGGCTCTAGCATTAAAAAAAAATTCAGGATAGTTTTTTTAAACTTTTCCTGACACAAAAATTGTAATATTTTTAAGAGCGGCCTCTCTGTCGGCTCCTTTGAATGAAACTACGGGCACGTGTAAGCGGTGAAGGCATTGCGGCCTCTCTGTTTCGGCTCCATTGAATTGAAACTACCGAAAGTGCTTTTTTCTACTTTTTAATCGAAACTCTTTTGGCATTTTTCTTGAAAACTAGCGTATAAAAATTTAAGGTTTTTTCATGAAAATAGTTTATATATGTTGTTGAATTTATCCTCAAAATATTTGCAGTTGATAAAATGTGACCTTATAATTGTGAATGCAAAATTCAAAATAATATAAATACTCTTTTAATATGTAACAATATGCCAAACTAACGCCTCGGTGGCCAAGTAGAAGAGCGCTCGGCCTGATCCGGATATCGGGCCGAGCGCTCTTCTACTTGCTCTGCTACGCCCGGGTTGAATTCCCAGGTCAGGTATTTCGGATTTTTCAATGCATAACCCGGGTTTGTGATCAACTGATCACCAACCCGCATTTGGCAAGCGTGGTGATTAAGCCATTACCAATCAACTGTTAGCGATGACTTGATTTCAATGATGGTCTTTGCCCAACATTGGAACAATTATAGGCTGTACTTTACTTTACTTACTTATGCCAAACTTCCTTTTTTGACTATAATATGACCAAAAACAAATGCATCCACATTTATTTACATAATTAGAAAGTACCTCCGTTTTGAACTACATTCAGTTACAAGTTATAAGCCATAAGTTTTGAAAATTCGGTTAGCGCGAGTCCTTACAGGCCTTGATTACGGCGCTGGAGACAGGCCTATCTACCGTCGGCGGCGGCATAATTGCGTTTTGATATTGCATTATCCGTTAACTGTTACATCTGGCAGTGGAGCATGCTTTCAACTCTCCGACAAAATGGAATGAAACGTTTCTTCGTATTTTTCGGTATCGGGTAGATACCTTTTATCGGGTTTGTTACTTAAATTATGAAGGTTGTACCGTATAACAAATTTATTTGTATACAAAATGGTTTTTAAGAGTTTTAATTTTCTTAATTAGTTGGACTATTTTTTGAAGGATTGATCCCAGAAAGCTACAGAACGAGAATGTTGAAAAAAGGGAAGGGAGGCCTTTGCCTTGTAGTGGGACGATATAAGCTGAAAATAAATAAATAAATAATGCAATTTTACTTAACCTTAAAGATGGATGACCTCAGATAAAAATTATTCAATTTCTTAAAGAATTCCGAGAATTCCGTTATACATTTGGAATAGAGACTGTTGTAGATTTGTTTATCCAGCGATTCCCTTAACTCCCCTGTCAGTCCTTTTATACATATTCAGAGTACTTTCTACTTGACTTTGTCTAGTATATCGCCGCGTTGTCGGTAAATTGGGTACATACTCTAGTATAATTTTGTGCTAAAGTATTGAATTAAGCACACAAAAATATTTTACCTTTCAGAATATTTTGCGAAAAAAGTCAAATCCGATTCCGAAAGGCTAACCTTTTAAAACTAAAGTAAAAGCCAGTTGCTCCATTGACGGGCAAAAGGCCTCTTTCATTGAAGCTCAGCCGACCTAGAAATGGAACGCAGCAGCAGGCAATAAATATTGAAATTTTAACTTTGATTCCAAACAAATTTCAGAGTTCGGTAGTGAAAAGATAGACATTTACTAATAGCTGCGTTATGATAAAAACCTCACAAATGAAAGAAAAATGATAAAAAAGTAACCAGTGAAATCGGTAACGTTGTCTTTCATGTTGGTTCTATAAAATATGTTACTAATATTGCAAGCCACCTAAGTACCTACATAATATTTTATAAAAGTTATTAAATATAGCTTTGGAAGATTTATGGTTGGTGTGTTTATACTGTCTTTGTACCTACGACTTGTCAATACAAACAATTAGGTAGTATTAAAGTTATTAGTAAAAAAGTAAAAATTACCTTCAGAAATTAACAACTGGACAGACAAGCAGGCAAACAAAGTAGAGTAATAGTAACTATTTACTTTTATTTTTATTTTTATTTTTTTTATGCCTTATTATAAGACAGCTCTTGACCTCGATCTCGCCTGATGGTGAGCGTAGATGAGGTCTAATATGGAGCGAGCTGCCCTAGAAGATGCCTATTAACTCTCGCCTTGAAGGAATTCAGGTTATAAGTTTTTGGGAACACAGACGATGGCAGAGAATTCCACTCCTTGCCAGTGCGCAGTAAAAATGATGACATGAAGCGCTTAGTGCGACATAGTGGAATTTCTACTAGGAGGGGATGATATCCTGCAGTACGTCTGGAGGTTCGGTGGTAAAAGGGCGATGGTGGTATGAGCTCGAAAAGCTCCCCGGCACACTCTCCGTGGTAAAGTCGGTAAAAAAGACACACTTAGCTTTAATACAGTCTCAATGCTGGACAAAAGCTTCCATCATCGAAAACAAATCATCGCTACAATTTATTAGTATTGACTTAATCACCACGCTTGCCAAATGCGGGTTAGTTCCGATCACTGGTGATCACCAGTAATAATAATAATAATAATAAAATAATTTATTTCTCTTCACACAATAGGTTTCTCACTCTAGGACATATTTGGGTGAAAGTCAATGTATGACCTGAAGTGTGAGAAGCTGGTGCCCGCAATAGGTTTTAAAAGAAACCGGTTACACAGGTCACCAGGCCGCCCCCGCATAAGGATACAATTGTGTTCTTAACTAAAACGTATTTGTAGACCTATGTGAAGTGATAGCAAAAGTGGTATTAATTATTACATTAAAACTTATCAAAAACAACTTAAACTACTAAACATTTTAAATAGGTATTTTAAATAGCAGAATTTTGTGGTTGCGTATGCGTGCTTGTGTGTGTACGTGTGTGTGAGTGAGTGTGTATAATTAGTGAGTGTATAGTGTATATGAGCCAATTTTATTATATTGCCGATATAACTCGAGTCGAAAGGAGAAGCCTATTTTATTTAGTAAGTTTCAATTTTTTTTTTTTTTTTTATTTGTAAGAGGTATTTTTTAGATTAGATTTTTATTTTATAGGAATTAGTAAGTTTTCAGTATTTTGGTAGTCCTGTTCCTTTAGGTAGTTTATGATCGCTATTTTACACCTGGCTCTGGGGAGGGGATATATATTAAGGATTCCATTAAACTTATTATAAAGGTAGTTACTCATAAAAATATAAAAATTGTGCGAAGTAGCTGTTCTAAGAGTAAATGTTCGACAAACGGTGCCTTTTCTACGCTTGTCCTTTAACAAATCAGGATCATATTTCAATTCAGTGTGTTTTTTTAAGATGGTGTTCAGAATGTAGTGCTGTCTGACTGTGAGTACTTTCCACTCTCTGTAGAGGTCTCCAGTGATCGGAATAGGTAGAGCAATTTTTTGTACTTGCCATATGTTGTATTAATATGGACATTTCCGAAATATTGTCGATAAACAATTTGAATGCTGTAGAAAGAGACAAAAACAAGTGCGTTCTTCTAGCGGCGGAGGCCCGCTATTGTATTCTTTTGTTTCCAACAGCCGTGTTGCGCGGCAAAATCGTGCGGCAACATCGCGCGTGTGCGCAATGGAAATTGGCAACGCGTCGCTAATGTAAGTTTGACAACGTCGTGGCAATACGTAAGACAAGCCTTCTTTTATCATGTTTATGAAAAAATGTTTCAGTTAGAATCTCGCGTAATGTCCATATTAACATCAACGTTTACGGTCAATGAACTAAAATAGCTCTACCTATTCCCGAACCCGTGTTATGCACCAAAAATCCGTATCACATTTTGCGTGACAAACAAGGGCAAACCAAGATAAACAAATACATAGGTACATTTATGCCTTTACATATTTAGCCTAAAAATACTACTCGTAGTCTACTGCTAGACATCATTACCACATCACCAGCTCATCTTATATCTCCATTGCTGAGGCATGAGCCTTCCCTATGCATGGATAGGGAGAACGGGCCACAAACAACCACGCGGGCCCAGTGCGGAGCTAAAGCGATTATTCTTGATCGTAAATATCATTATATTAACTGTGCAGACTGATTCAATTTTATCATAGTAAAGATACAACGAAATTTAGAATTTTCTAGAAAGGTACAAAGTGGCTCACTTGAACTATTCCCGAAGGTACTATTTATATCACTCGAAGGCAACGCAATGTCTTACTTCTCTTTCACTTTAAAGTCTACCTTCTTGGGGCCAATTTTTGTAAGTCCGCTCACTAACCGTCCATCCACGAACCAATTGAATACTTTAGTAAATAGTAAATAAATATAATAATTATCTTTATATATAAAAATCTTCTATGTATGTTATTGAACTCCTTCTAAACGGTTGGACCGATTTGGATGAAATTTTCTGCGTGTGTTCAAGTGGATTCGAGAATGGTTTAGATTTACAATTGGACACGGTAGGTGGCGCTGCTATAGGGGTCCATTTTGTAGTCATGGAAACTGAAAACTGTCAAAGCGGTACAGTAAAGTTATAAAAATCAATATAGAAAAAAATGTGAGAAAATGAGTTATCAACAATATCAAAAAACTAAATTCACTTTCATTTTGGTAATTAATTTTATTTTTATTTTGTTTTATTTTGCGTAATGAGAAACATAAAAAGGCCAATAATTCTTTTTTAACCAAAAAATTTACAAACTGAGTTTACACTACAACTGTTAAGAAAAAAAAATGTTAAAGACATTGACAATAAATTAATTATGTTACACATGCAGGCAAATAAAAGAAATAAAAAAAAATAACAAAAGAACTTCACATTTATTGAGTTTGTATAATTTAACAATGACGTATAAAAACATCCAAATCTACATAATTTTTTCATTCATAAAGATAAATGGATCCATTAAATGTCTAGTCAGAAAGGATCATGACAATGAAGTAAAGTAGCTTTATTATATTAGAGCCGTTAACAATATTAACCCTCATTATTCTATTAAACCTGGATATCTCTGTGCTTACATATTAAGTTACGGTTAAGGTCATTAAGCTGTTTAATCTGTCACTTATTTTGTAAGCCCAAATAAAGTAATGAGAGTGTATAAAGTAAAGCAAAGTGAAATTGTTACCCTTATATTGTGTTACTGCTGGATAATGGTTTCCAACATAATAACCATAGTTAAAATCATCATTATCATCAAAATAATATAATAGAATAAATGCAAGTTGCTAGAGACAAATCAGGGAAAGCCTTGGAACGCATAGGTGTTAAAAAATACGAAACACATTGCCCGATCGCGTATATAGAGTTGCATGCTACTTTAATACGTCCCCGCCACGCGGCTGAGACGAACTGAGTAAGCATTTCCAAACGATAAACAGACGCAAATCCTGCTCCAATATGTCTCAGACGGTGATGTACTGCAATGCTCAAACATTTGTTACTGCTGTCTGAAAATGATCGACAAGAACTTTCATATCTTGCTCTGGGTAACGAAGTGCCGACGTCGTTTTTTTAAAGATATCAATGCGGCTGATGTTATGCCGCTCCCCCCTTCCGTGACTGCGCTCCCCCCTTCCGTGACTGGCCCTCGCTACCTAACCAACAGTAAGGATTTCTGTATTAAGTTTGGAATAATAATAAATGACGTATTGGAGCAGCATTTGTGCGTGTTTATCGTTTGGAAATGCTATAATGGAAATGAAATAACTGATGATGACCTGCGAAAGACTGCAGGCAGATGCTGAATGCGTCAAGCTGAGGACAGGGCGCTCATTAGGGGAGGTCTATGTCCAGCAGTGGACTAAGATGATGACGATGAATGCTAACTCAGTTCGTCTCACCTGGCGCGGACGTATTGAAGTAGCAATTCTATATACGCTACCCGATCAGGAAATTGAACCTAGAACCTCTGTTCGCAACAAAATTTGCTTTAAAAATCATTTTGAACATTCTAGAACCTCTAGTTAAAGAGTGGGCCGAGCACGTTTCCAGTTGAACACCGAGGCGTGTAAAGTGTAATTTGTAATTGTTTGTTTCCCAAATAAAGTAAAGTAAATAAATTTCAAAGTTGAACAAACAATAGAAAAATATAATCCGCCAAGTGCACCACTACTACCGCAACAGACGCGACAAACTCCTGTAATGCGGTATGAACAGCAGTCAGTATGTAAATAAACATTAACTTTAAAACTTCCTCTTGACGCGAGTGGTACCTAAAAAGAAGCTAAACTTTTCACATTATTTCTGTGCAAACGCAAGAAGTGTGAAACTTCGCTGCGGACGCTTAAATTGTCGCTTCGCACGGGGGCTGTGCTGTGCAACATCTGCGCTGCAACTGCCGAATCCGTGTTTTGCCGAAAAGCCCAGATTTGTTTACCGAAAGGCAAATTCGCAAAGTGGCGGTATTCGGCTTTATTCTGTATTCTAAAACTCTGTTTTCGAAGTTGCCTTTTTTGCGATTGGGAACGGGATATTGGACATTGAGGTTTTTCGACGGCATTCAATTGACGTATTTGGGATGAGATGACAAGAGGTTCGAAATCTACTCAGCTTTTGAAAACCTTCTAGTGACCACGAGCTCGTCTTCGTTTCGGTAGACATGTTAGTCGTTAGTCCAGGGTTGTTTTTGTTAACTGTAGTCGTTAAAGCCTACCTACCAGCATTGGGTCAGTGTTTTGGGTTATGGCGATCTCTTCATGTCCTTCATGCTGTTATGCGAGTATTCGCCTTGTGTTGATCAAACAACCGCATAAACAAATCTTATAATTTAAGTTTAGTTATCCATTCAAATCCTTGACGCCGGAAGCAACGTAGTGTAAAGCGTTTTAGATTTATAAACAGTGTTTTTTCTACAATTTACGCGTAGACTACACATTCAATTAAAACACATTAAAACAATATAATATTCATTTGCGTTTTTTTTCACATGTTAAACTAACGGTTAACTTTTAGCTGGGTCCGGACACATTGGGATACTGACTACGTCGGTCGTCTTATTACAATGTTTTTACTTGCTGCCAAGAACAATTTTTAATCCTGCAAAGGGTTCAAAACGTGAAAGCACAATAATAAATATATTTACGCAAGTAGACCGTATAATGTGTTTCATTTGTTTAATCAACCTTTACTTAGACCAACAGTTGCTAGAGTATAGAACAATATTGCATTAACTTTGGATATACACAAATACTGAGATATACGTTAAGCCCCCTCGTTGCATTACTTGGGTAGCTCGGTAGCTCGCTCGCAAAACTTTTCCAACAAAACCGGATCGGTTTGAGTGTTGCTGTTTGTCCGTAAAACTAGAGTTATATTTGTTGGATCGAGACTTCGACAGGCATTCTCATCATCGCTATTTGCGGTATCCATATCGGGTTTTGGGCCAATTGAAAATGCACAAGAATAACGTGACACTAAATGTTAATGCACTTTTAAAAATAATTGTCATAAAATAGGAATTGTAATAATAAGCAGAGCCATTTCTGTTGCGACAATCGGAATCGAGCCAGTGAAAAACGAAAAAAGGATCCCTTTTCGTTTCTCACTGGCTGGCTGTGTGTGGTCACACAAACCACTATTCACCACATATGTCAACTGTTATCTGAGTGCCAGGTGCGAGTTTCATTCACCATTCGATTACGTTTACGAAAACGAAAATGAGTATGGCATTGAAGCAGCGCCACCTGGCGACATACGAGAGGAGTTAAAATTTTGCCATACATATTCTCGTTTTCGTTTACGTGATCGAATGGCGAATGAACCTCGCACTAGGCAACCAGTTAACCTATGAAGTCGCGATCACATAATGTGGTGCGGTGAATCAAACTGAAAATGTTCTTTTTTGTGGTGCAATCGTAATCGAAAAAGTTAGCGGTAAAAACAACAGAAAACAAAATGTTTTTGTTTTCTTTATATAATTTTAACGCAAATTTTGTTGCGAAACAAATTACAAAAACACAAACAAACACAATTGGGAAAGCACCTGACCCGGTATGTCAGAAGGGTGCAGGTTCAAATCCTGCTCGTGGAAATTTTTTCAACATTTGTGTTTTTGCAACAGAAAACAGTTCCTATTTATTATTCAAAAGGTTAGCTGGCAAGACCTTGATGAAAGTAGCCGCAGATCGTGTTCAGTAAGTACTCAGAGAGGCCTATGTCCAGCAGTGGACTATTAGAGACTGATACCTAATGATGAGATGATTCAATGGGTACTATAGAGCGCTATCGTGCCCCACCACACCACAGTTATGTAAATGCTAAATTGAAGAGATACTTTTAAGAACTGCTCAATTTTATTTTTTCTGTTAACATGAATCGACGGTATCAATTTGTTGCTGCAAATCGTTTTCAAATTAAAAGTTTGGTATGAGTCAAAGTTAGATAATACTCTTCTATATTAAAAAATGCAAAATTATTGTTTACCGTTTTATTATTGTGACCGTTGAAGTTTGTTAATATAAAGTGGGTAGAACTAGTTCCGCTTAAGACACTAGACTCCGCAGAATAGTTGGGACTTTAGGAAACGTTCCCCGCACTCAACTTAATACAGGGATGCATGCAAGTGCCGTTCGTGGAATATAGAGCCAGCAAAATCACAGTCTGAACAGAATGAAATGTTTTAATATAAAATTTAATAAGAAGAGACTGCAATAAATAAACTATAAAAAAAAGAAATGTTTCACGTATATACTGCCCCACTGCTGGGCAAAAGCTACCGTCAACAGGCGAAAAAACTTCATTTTTAATTTGGTTGGAGCCTTTAAATGGGTCTTGTTTAGCAATACATACGATTAGCATATCTTCTCTGGTCGAAGTTTTCTTCGGTCGAGCCTTTCTAAGAACATTTTCAATAGTTCCGTTTCTTTAATAATTGTTAAAAGCATTAAAAACTTTCTTTACGGAACATTTTAATGATCAGCTATTCTCCTGTAATTAACAATTATTTGCCTAGTTGACGCGTCACAACTTTTATTTTTACCCATTTTGAACAAAAAATCGTAAACGAAATTTCAATTTGATGTTCAATTGCCGCCAAAATGATAGAAATAGCTAAAAAAGAAGTTTTATTTTTCAATTTCAAAAATGGAATGTGCCGTGCATGCTTTGCTAAAAGTAGCATGTCTGCGGTGGCGCATGGCGCTTACCACCGCAGACATGCTACTTTTAGCATAGGCGATCGGCGATTTTGCGACTGTATCGATGCTGAATCACGTTTTGGCGACTCTCTGCGTTCAATCGCAGTAAAATCTGAGTGAGATTCTTATCGATGCAGCACCGCTATTTCGCGACTTCATGCGTTCGGTTCGGACGTGGTATCATAATCGCGCGTTTTAGCGACTGCTCCGATGCTGGATCGGCAACTCAATGCAAATCGATGCGACCGGGCATCTGAATGTGTGCGGAGTGTAACGATCAGAAGCTGTGTCGAGCTTCCGAAAAGCGACTGAATCTGAGCCGATGCTAAAAGTAGTATGTCTGCGGTGGCTCTCAAGTGTTTCTAATTATGCGTCCAAGCAGCCAGTAACAGAAAATAAGCAATGTATGCTTTAAACTCTTATTATGATTGAAGTTTAGATAGTTTTGTTTTTTAATGTATTTTATGAGTATCCGAATTGAGTGGCTATATTGTTGCATGATTATTAAATATTGAATCTATAAATTTTTCACGAATGTTATGTGGACTTCAAACTTTCATAATTCATATGAAGTGTTTCTAATTATAAGTCCATCACTGTATATATATAATTTAATTAATAATTTAACCCAAATGAATTTTATAATGATTTCTTTCATAAGTAAATATTGTTTAGATTTTAATAAAACTTTTATTCCAAAGATGATCTCGGTTAGTGGTACTGTTAATTTTAGTGAATGGGCTACAATTGGTATCCACAAGAGTAGAAATCGACTTTATGAGCTATATGATGAACGCAACTATAGTACCAGTGAAGATTTCAAATTGTATGTCAAAAATATTCTAAGTTATTTAAAACAGTATGTCATTACATTAGCAAAGGCAAAATTTCTGACTTCAAAGATTAAGCTAAGTGATAACAAAATAAAAAGGACATGGAATATTAGAAATAGTGAAACTGGAATTAATGTCAAAAGTCGTAACAATGAATACAAATTGAGCTACGAAAATCAAACTTTAACTCCTGATGCTGATGTTGCTGCGGCATTTGAGAAGTTTTTACTGATATTCCAGTTTCAACTACAAAGGATTTGGACTCCTCCCCAACTGTAGCTAAAACGGTTTTAAAGGAAAATGTCAAACCTAGTGAAAAAAAAAAAAAAAACCATTTTAGTTTTCAAAAAATTAATTTTAGAGATATAATTAAAACTTTTAAGACTATTAATAAAAAGAAGGCCGCGGATCTGTGGGGTAATTCCGTCGACGTCACTAAAACCGTAATTGAGATAATAGCTCCGGTTTTAGCTTGCATATTTAACGAATGCATTGACTGTGGTGTTTTTCCTGACCTAATGAAGCACAGTAAAGTAAAAAAAAAATACAAATGATACAAATCAGGTAGCACATCTGGCCCCACTAACTTTAGACCAATTTCTGTGCTACCCACATTTAGTAAAATATTTGAAAAGATAATTCTAGATCAAATTCAAATTCATTTTTATAGAAATAAACTTTTACATTCTAGACAATATGGTTTCACTAGGGGTCGCTCGACTATTGACGCTGGTATTGAGCTTTTACTTCAAATATTTAACGCTTGGAAGAATTCACACCACGCCTTAGGGGTTTTTTTTGTTTTATCCAAGGCCTTTGATTGTGTTTTACATGAAACCCTGGTCAGGAAGTTCTACCACTATGGATTTAGAGATGCATCACTGAATCTTCTTATCTCATATTTGAGTGATATTGATGTTAACGGTAAAAGATCTCCGGGATCGGTGGTTACAATGGGAGTTCCACAGGGTTCAACTCTTGGTCCTTTCTTATTTTTAATTTATATTAACGTCTTGCCTTGCTTTGCAAAAGACAACCATGAGATATTATCGTTTGCAGATGATACCTCACTTTTATTATTTTATTTTATTATTCACTTTTATTGATGACGATGTGAACAATGCTGTCTCAAAGATAGTTCATTGGTTTAGTGTTAACAATTTGCTATTAAATGAACGAAAAACCAAATGTATAAGATTTGTATTACCCAACGTTAAGGAGGTAAAAACTAGTATAAAAATTAAAGATAAGAATGTGGACCTTGTGGACACCACAATGTTTCTAGACAATACGTTGGATGCAAAGCTACAGTGGGGCCCACATATAAATAAATTGTCGATTAAACTGAGCTCTGCGGCTTATGCAGTAATGAAAATTTGTCAGATAACTGACATTGAAACAGCTAGACTTGTTTACTTTAGTTATTTCCATAGCGTAATATCGTACGGCATTTTACTGTAAGGCAATCCTGCCGATATTAAAACTATCTTTGTGCTGCAGAAGCGGGCTAATCGAGCAATTTATAACCTAAAAGCTGGTAATTCTCTCAGGGAGAGATTTAAAGATATTAATATAATGATAGTTGCAACACAATATATTTACGAGAACTTAATGTATATTTATAAAAATATTGAAACTTTTCTAAAAACAGTGATATTCACAATGTAAACACTAGAAATAAAAATAAACTAGCAGTACCTTGTACTAGTACCACAAAGTATGTATTTCATTTATAGGCCTGTGTGTACGTTTTTACAATAAAGTTCCAAGTAATATTCAAAAACTTGATATTAATAAATTTAAAATCACCATTAAAGAAAAGCTTTGTAACAAAGCTTATTATAAAATGTCTGATTTCATTGAAGATCAAACAGCATGGGTTTAAAATTCTCCAATTAGAAAAACACAAATGTTGAAAAAATTTCCACGAGCAGGATTTGAACCTGCACCCTTCTGACATTCCGGGTCAGGTGCTCTTCCAATTGAGCTATCGTGGTTCTAACCAGCCCGCCGAAATTATTCAACACTTTTTACTTTGTAAGCCAAAGGCGCCCATTCAATGTCAACAACTACCGTCATTAACATCCGATCATAATATTTTTACAAATATTAAAGATCAGTTAAGAAATAAGCAAGCTATTTTATAAAATGTTCAAAATGATTTTTAAAGCAAATTTTGTTGCGAACAAATTACAAAAACACAAATGTTGAAAAAATTTCCACGAGCAGGATTTGAACCTGCACCCTTCTGACATTCCGGGTCAGGTGCTCTTCCAATTGAGCTATCGTGGTTCTAACTAGCCCGCCAATGTCAAGGAATGTCAGAAGGGTGCAGGTTCAAATCCTGCTCGTGGAAATTTTTTCAACATTTGTGTTTTTGTAATTTGTTCGCAACAAAATTTGCTTTAAAAATCATTTTGAACATTCTCCAATTAGTCCAACAGGTATTTCTAATTTAAAATATTGTTAAGTAATTTTAAACTTGTATAACTTGGTAACGGCATATAATTTTGTAACTGTCGTTACTTATATTAAATTAAAGCTATGGAGTTTCTTGCGCCCATTCTTCTCCACATCTAAAAAATAGACTTCCTGAATGGGTAGTAGGTAAAAAATTTTTGGACGATTCAAAAGCACTTTTGACTATGACTTCCCGCCAATAAGTCCTTGCGTAAAATTATACATAACCTCAACCATAAAATACGTATGGCTTGCCTAATTCATAACTGATCTTCTGATTTGTAAAAATATTAAGATCGGATGTTGATGACGTAGTTGTCGACATTGAATGGGGCTCCTTTGGCTTACAGAGTAAGAGTAGATTGTTGACTAATTTCGTCAGTTGGATTGAGCCACGATAACATAGTTGGTAGTGCACCTGACCCGGCATGTCATGGGGTGTGGGATAGGATCCCGTTCGTGGAATTTGTTTTTGTATTTTTCAAATATTATAATGAATTGATCCTAAGCTACCAGTTAAGTCCAGCAATGGCAATTTATGGTTGATGATTAGGGATTAATAGTGATCACCGTGATAAAAATTAGGTATGTTGCTTTGTTTTCAAGATTGCCAGCTTGAACAATTGAACATATCCAATACCAAGTTTTAAATTTATATGTAAATAACATCTACGCAGCAGCACTACCACAGTGTTAAAAATACCCCAAATTGAACGTCCAACAATCGAACTGTACCCAAATTAAAAATTGGAGTCAGTTGTTGTGGAAATAACAATATTTCCCTGCGTCCTCGTTATTGAATGAACCGAACGGCTCTCCCATTCACACTGCAATATCGTAGCAATAAACAAATTCAAATTCATCACTACCCTCTAGTGAAAACGAACGGTTAAGCCTCTTCTAGGTTGATCGTTGATATTTGTAAACTAGTCTGCATATCGATGATGTAGTTCTTGACGCTATCTATATAAGAATATCTACTCTAAACCTATTCTACTCGTAATCAATGACTGTCTAACTTTAAGCTACCTAATATAAGTCTCACTTTGAAAAGTTTGACTTATGCACAGAGTCCTGCAGCATACCAACTTGTCCCAAACTGTCAAATTTCTTCAACAAATAGTCAACCGTATGCCATATTCATAAAGTTCAAAATTTATTGAGGAAATTTGACAGTCTGATGTGCAGGCGTGTGTATCATAGTGTGCCTGCTGAATGTTGGGAAATGGCGGATGGTCTTTAGAGTACACTAGCTGACCCGGCGGACTTCGTACCGCATTTCTTTTTTTTTATATAACCTATTTTTTTTTGACTCCGCTGATGGGGCACCCACCTACTAAAACTAGCAACCCGGAAGTGGGAGGAGGTGAATACTACATGTACAGTTCTACCTCAAGCGGTTGAGCTAGCCTGTGTCAGACTCCTACTGACTAAACACCCCCTGGGGATGCCTATAGCCTTTGAAAGGCTACATAGGCTGACGGAACGGTCGCCTCCCGTGGATGGGAGGCGACGTTGGCGTTACTCAATCAGAGTGCACACCGTGTTGAAGTCGGCGCGCCGCCCCCTAGTGGGGCGCGTTCATTCTGCAGTGATGCTGCCTATGTCGGCTGACTTAACTATGTAGCAAAGTGTCCTGTGCCGCAAGTAGGCAATCCAGGTCACGTGATAACTGATTTGGGGGATCCGATAAAGCTTGTTTGGGCCTACGGAAATGGGGGATGTAAATATAGCCTATGTTACTCAGCGCTAATGTAGCATACTAATGGAGAAATAAGTTTTTAAATCGGTCCAGTAGTTTTTGAGTTTATTCGTTGCAAACATACATACAAAAATACAAAGCTTTCCTCTTTATAGTATGAAGATTACAGGTTTCCCTTATAATTACTGTAATTCATATCTAATGAAATTAAGTATACTGCTGTCGTGTGTATTGTCTAACAATTATAGTTAATTACTTATGTTGAGAAAGTAATTTAAAATGTATAAAAATTTTATATACTTATTAAATAAGATACACCCAATATGTACCTCGGCTTGAATAATTTTTTCATTTTGAAACTAGTAGACCACGGAGAATTATACAATTCTTGACAGAAAAACGGATATCAAAAAAAGTTGATAGCAATTTACTGTAATTAAAACATTAATAGGGAAAATCTGAGGTAGAAAATTTTAAAATTAAATAATTTTTGCTTACTTAATCCTTTGGCTTACAGAGTAAAAGTAAATAGTGTTGATTAATTTCGGCGAGTTGAATTGAGCCACGATAGCATAGTTGGTAGTGCACCTGACCCGACATGTAATGGGTTGCGGGTTCGAATCCCGCTCGTGGAAATTTTTCAACACTTTGTCTTTTTTTAAATTAAATAAATTAGCTGTTTTCTTTGCTATCCAAACAATGGAACTACTAGTACCTCCCAAAAACATGGGGTCCTTTGAAGAGACGTTAAATACCAACAATATTATACCTACAACGGAACATAATTATTATATTAACTCAATCATTGTTCATTCAATTGCTGTAGGATAACATAATGTTCTTGAATGCATTCGCGACAATAATTAATTAATTTCAGACACTATTATCAATTAATTAGTTTCTGAAATCCAAATGAATATTTAATTATAGATCTTATTTTAGATAACTTCCCAGTAATTATAGTCAACATACAGTGTTATGGGTTATCATCGGCATCAGCTGAACTAAACAACGAGCTGCGATCAGCCTTCCCAGAATTTAAATACAAGATGAGAATGTCCTAGAATTTTGATTCATCATCATCATCATCATCTCACCCAAAAGATGACCACTGCTGGACAAAGGCAAAAATATATATACTTATCGTCTCGTTTCTTAAAGCTAAAAATTTACAAATTTACCCTGTAACCTATATATTCCGTCCCACTGTTGGGCAAAAGCCTCCATCATTAAAAACAAATCATTGCACAATTGATGGACAATTGGCTAAATCACCACGCTTGACAAATGCGGGTTGGTGATCGAAAATCCAAGCACACTTTGGCCGACCTAGGAATTGGACAAAGGACCTCCGGATGGCGGATCGAGCGCTATGCCACTCGGCTACCAATGCGTTATTTATATCAAACCATGTCAAACTAATATTATAAATGCTTTACTTATTTTTTTTAAATCACTGTTCTGCTCAGCATGGGTGAGTAAACAATTGTTTTGGAGCCGCAACATATCGTGTTTGTTTTTTTGTCGTTTACTTTGTGTGTTGTTGTTGTATCTCTGTGTGTGTACCAATAAATAAATAGATAAATAAATAAACTATGTTTTTTTTTATTACGCTTAGGTAAACAACTCAACGCATGTAGGTAACATTGACAAAGGTTGGTATAACATACATATAATATTTAAAAAAAACACAAATGCTGAAAAAAATTCCACGAGCAGGACGAGCACGATAGCTCAAATGACCCGGTATGTCAGAAGGGTGCAGGTTTAAATCCTGCTCATGGAGATTTTTTCAGCATTTGTGATTTTGTTATTTGTTCGCAACAAAATTTGCGTTAAAAAAATATTTGAACATTTTACATATAATATTCCGAATATGATACTTTTTACTCTGGGAAAACATCGCATTCCTACGGGAAGACACGACAGCAAGTTACTTACAAATAAATAAACACAGATCAAACACGATCTTCCATTATCTCATTTCCCGGTGGGCTAGAGTTTACGGAACGCGATTTGGCAGTGTATCGATTTATTCCGCTGTTATCGTTCAGGCCAACGGTTCTGATGGATTCTTAGGCTGGCTTGCACCGCAACTAATGATATTTCATTTTGAAAAGGTCATTGCTTCGCTGTCATTTGTTCGGAGATGAAAGAGTTTGAGTTTGATTGAGTTGATGTTTTAAATATGGTTAATGCTTAACTTTTTTACGTTTTAAAATAACGGCAAAGAAACTAAGGAGAAAGGAGACGAATATCTGTTAGATCCCTACTGAAATACATGTCGAAGTTACACGTTTCATTTATCGCGATCAATTTTCATAAACGCTTTTTTCATGTATAATAGAGAAATTCAGTTTATGTATTTTACAAATGCATAATTATATAGTATATTGTGTAGTCATTACTTAAGAGGTATCACACAAGTTTTGTAGGAACATTAAAACATGCAAGTCTTGAAATAATTTTGAAGCTCCTTAATTTCAATAGTATCGACATGTTATTTGTGAATTATTGATGTGAATTATATATTTTTTTTGAATAGGGACTGAATCTGATCTTGTTCTAAATATAAGAAATTTTGTAAGATTCTTGTGTTACTAAATAAATACACTTTTAAATATGAATAAGATATTGTATTTACTGTATAAAAGTGTGATGACATTTTTTATTCTTTAACTGTGTGTTGCACAAATTCGATTTCAAACGAAAACAATGGCGAATGTTAAGTATCCGAGCCTGTGTTACAACGAATATCGGTACAAAAGCGACGGTGCGATCCATTTATCGTGCCCCCATAGGGTTATCGTTCACGGATTAATGACCGAAGACAATAAGAAACATACGTTTATCGACGAAAATCTGCTATCGAGAATAATTAAGTCGTTCAGAAAAGTTTTGTTAATGATGGGGAAGTTTGTAGGAAAATATTTGAAAGTAGAAACTTTACATAGTTTTTTTATTATCCATGAGGAAATAAACATGAGTACGTACAGTGACGAACATTAACATGTATGTATACTTTTGCCTAGTTTTGACTCTTATTCCATTGGATTAAGAGTTCCATTGTTCCAAAAATAGTCCGAGTTAGTTTAGGATAGAGACAAAGGAAGAGCGGATTTGTCCTGCAGTGAGCAATTTACTCATAGTATATATAGTGTACTATACGAAATAACTAACATATTTAAAAAAAAGTAGTTAGGCAAATGATTCCGTGCAGTTGCAAACACAGCTAATATAGCTACACTGTGCCTTACTAGCGACCTCAGCTTGCCCACCCGCAAATTGCTTCTGCATATCTCGTGAGAATCTCCACTCATCATCATCTCAGTCAATAGTTGTTCACTGCTCAACAAAGGGCGGCGCCTCCAAGGATCTCCACAACGACCGGTTTTGTGCTGCTCCCATCTAGTGGCTAATCGCGACCTTCACAAGATCGTCTGTCCACCTTGTTGTAGGCCTGCCTCGTCGTCATACGTCTTCCAGTGAATGGCGAGAAAATAGTGGCGTAAAATTGACAACCCTACCCCGCAGTCTGCTACAGTTCAAGGCGAAGTGTGATGCTGCAACTGCAATTTATCGCGGGGCCATTGTTGTTGTGTCGTGCGTGCTTCCGCGATTGCGAATACAACAATAAATACGGTATACACCGTCCCAGCAATATACGCTATTTCATCTACCTAGAGGTGTCGCTGATTGAATATGCGAAGAATGATTTTAGATTGATTTCTACCGCTGCTTTCCTTCACCGCACTACACGCAATCGACTGTCATTCCATCCAAATCACCTTGATGGATGGCGGTCTACTACTGTGCGTTTTTCACGAAACTTCTTGCCTCGAACTACAGTGTTGTGGAACCAGCTCTCGGCGGCGGTATTTCCGGACCGTTACGACCTCGGAATCTTCAAGAAACGAGCCTATTCCTTCGTCAAAGGCCGGCAACGCGTCTGCGATTCCTCTGGTTTTGCAGGTGTCCATGGGCGGCGGTGATTACTTTCCATCAGGTAACACGCCTGCTAGTTTGCCTCCTTCTTTTATAAAAAAAAAAAAATTTCGAAGGTTCAAAGATTAGATTAATGGGATGTTAAAATGAGTGCGTTCTTGTATAAGTGCATCACACTTAGTAGACTAACAATTTGTTTTTTTAGAATAAGGACTTATAATTGGTATTATGTTAGTTTCTTTATTGTGTTCCTTTATAAGTGCATTGGTAGACTAATAAATATGTATTTTAAGAATGATGGCCTTCAATTGGCTTTATGATGTTAATATTAAAGTTTTAAAATAGGATCATTGTCATTGGTCTTCCCATAAATAAATAAAGATTTGTAGTTGCTATGAAATATTGATCAGTGAAAAAGCCGATACGTTGATGAACGAACACGATCGTGTAACAAAAGAAACCTTTGCGACGCAGAGTCCGATAATGAGTTACTAATTATTTACCTAATATACTAACTGAGGTTGTCCCAGTAGTCGTAAGATGGCAGTCAACACTCAGCAAACCGCATTAGGAGAACGTAGTATATATATTTATAAGTTACTCGATCCCCTTTGTGTATGCATTGTTCATGTGGGAAGGTCTGAAGGGCTGATGATGAGTCATGTGTAACTGCAAGGTTTTTGCGTCTTGTAATAGAGTTTAGTCACGATACAACGTGTAACAGAAAATTGTGGTCAAAATGAAAAGGTCCAAAGTGTATCCAATCTAGATCATGTATGTAGAGTTACTTAGACATCATTATTAACTTTAATTAGTTCTGCAATTTTTATTCAATATTTGAGTCGTGACGTTACAATCAAAATAAGCAAGTCACAGCCCTAGTGCCTTAGTAACCTCTGTGTACTTACATTTATGATCACTACTTCTTGCTTATGCGCGTCTAATGCGCATGACTTCACTAATATAAGTATTTAATTTACAATTATATGACAAACCAAAGTTAATAATTATGTCTCGGTAACAACACATACAAAATCTAGATCAGATAAACTTTGGATCTTTATAAAATAAAATAAAATAAATAATAATAAAATAATATAACACTTTCAATGGAATTATTTGGAAACACATTATTAAAATCTGAGTATGAATTGTTTTTAAGCTATTTGTTAAAATATGAACAAAATCGTTTAAATTTCCAATTTCTTTTATTTTTCATTTCATTGGAATTAGTTTATTGATTTGCAAAACATTATACTTCGAAGTTTGTAAATAAACAAAGAGCGAGAGAGCGTTCACCATAATATAGCTTTTCTTGGCTTACATCGAACGGTCCGCGTCCCATCTAAGAGTTCTTGAAGCTTACAACTCAATTTCCTCCACCAAAGCTAGGATCAAGAAAGGTAAACGTTCTTTAGCTATTTTATGAATATATCACGACATGGTATTGCTTAAAATATTTACACAGAGAGGAATCGTGGATTATGTATCCCCCCCTCCCCGTACCTATTCAATAATGAGAACCGCAGTAATCGATTCGCAAGTTTCAAGTGGGCACTGGATGTGAAAACTGTTCCGAACGGATTGCTTCTAGGAATTTATTGATATGTGAGGATTTAAATTACGAAGAGGCGGATGTTTAGAATAGACATTTCATATAAATTGTATTTATTTAGCGGCTTCGCTTTTCATCAGGCGGGTATGCTTGTTTGGCGGTTCAGTAACTTATTTTTATTGTGAAAGGTTTTATCCTGTTGCATATGTAACTGTGTGGTGTAGTTATTAAACCATCCGTTTTAGACCTAGCAGTTCGGTTCCTAACGGTTGGTATCTACAGTTTTTGTTTGGCGGATTCGTTAGCAGTACAGCCTGTTCTAAGCGTACCTGCTACCATCGTCTTAACTAACTTCGTCCGTAATTTATTTAAAAAAAAGAAACAAATTACTAACAACTTAAAAATCAATAAACGAATATAATCAGCTAATAGCAAAATGGTAGCTACATATAGTTCTTCAGTAGTTGATAATTACAGGTGATTTTATTATTATTACACATTTGGTTATGTAATGTAAATGAGTAATAATATAATATATAATTTAGCTTGTTGTTTTACTACCTATAATTTTTCCTGTCCTATGCTTCAAAGCTCGTATGGAAGAGATCGCTTTAAGCGATAAGACCGCCTTTGTCCACTTCTGTACTATTTTTTTTGTTATTCGTTTTCTTTATGTGAGACTGAGCAATGAAGTGAGTTAAATGTCTTTCTACAAGTGATGAGCGCTTCCAGCTTGGCTTTCCATTCACCTGAATGGAAAGCCAAGCGCTTATTTAAAGCACATTTTTAAACAGGGTTTTAAAAATATACATTTTTTTTTAAATAAAATAAGTAACGAAGAGCAGTGCAATAGCACTAACATAGAGTAATAACTCGCATATTATTATTCTTACACGAATATTCTGATTTGTTTCCTTAACAAATTTTATAATATTCTCATGGAAAATATTGCGGCATGCATGACAAGCCTACAAGCCCCTTGTGTACGAGTATAAAACACTACTCGTTTCGGCCCCAAAACTTTTGAGACTGCAGCATATTATATCTGGGTGGTAATTACAAAAATGTTGTCTGTGGAGCATAGACACATAACCTAAGGGCCACGCAGACGATGTACTGTACTTTAGTCCTGCGAGAACTTTTGTCCGCGTGGGACAATATGTAGCGCGAGAAAAAAGTCTACGAGAGGACTTGTTATTCGCCCTACCTACCGTACTTTTATTTGACTCGGCGAAATTACTGGTAACTATTTATTATTATAGTCGTCAGCCTATAAAAGTCCCACTGCTGGGCACATAACTTCTCTATTGCGGAGATCGGGCTTGAAACTCTACGTTAGCCATTTTGATATCCCATACAAAATTGGAAGTTCCAATTTTTAAAACCAATAAGCCAAATGCAAATTCAATTGTTTTTTCAAAATCTCTAATTTTAATATTACTTAAACAGACCTAAGCACTAAGTAAAATATGTATATGTAAAAAAGAGTTTATTTAACTGAATTTATGCGAATTACACGCCACTATGGAAAGTTTCACATTGCATTAAATTCAGTTGACTAAACGATTTTTTTAAATTTTGCTTTGAATGATAGAGCTTGAAATATTTTTATCAGTTATGGTCACCCATTCGGAAAACGGTGATTTGCAAAAGTTACTTTACTTGCAATAACACAACATGAATGGAAAGCCAAGCGCTTATTTAAAGCACATTTTTAAACAGGGTTTTAAATATATACATTTTTTTAAATAATATAGGTAACGAAGAGCGGTGCAATAGCACTAACATAGAGTAATAACTTGCATATTATTATTCTTATACGAATATTCTGATTTGTTTCCTTAACAAATTTTATAATATTCTCATGGAAAATGATTGGTCTATCCGCTGTAATTCTATCATTTAACCATTTAGCATACAACTCGTCAGGCTTGATGAAAGTTTCGATCTGTCAACCGTGTTTTTGTCGCCAGTTATGGTTTCAATTCGCCAAGCACTGAAGCAGTACTCGTTCGTCAAGTGTATCATTGTTTTTTGTGTCGTTATAAACCTTAATTTTTTCAACTTGTCTAACTTGTCAATAAGTTTTTATGTAAGTTCTGATTCGTCATATATATGTTATCATTTAAATATCAACAATAATAGTCGTTTTTTTTTTAAATTTCGATTTTAGGTTACAGCTAGGTTGCTTAAAGATTTATTATGAAATATAAAAAAACAGCTTTTCTCTGTCTTGTAATCATAAGGCAAAAAACGTCTTGGCAATAGTTACAAGTCATCTGGGGCCTCGGTAGTGCAGCGATCAGAGCATTGGACCGGTTATCCAAAGGTCGTGGGGTCGATTCCCACTCGAGCTTCCTGAGGCTAGTTGATTTTTTTAGTAAAATTTTATTTTGTAACTTTTTTTTTCTTTCTTTTTTAGCACTAGTTGTCGCCCGCGACTTCGTTCGCGAAAACTACATTATCCGACAGGAACCTGTTAACGAGATAAAATGTTTCCTTTATCCTAGTCCGGGTCATGGTCTGTCTATGTGCAAAGTTTCACCCAAATCCGTTCAGCCATTTTCACGTGATGCGCGATGACAAAAATTCTAAAAACTGTTGGAACGTGTTCTGTTATCAATTCTAAGTATCCCCAGCAAACTTTTTTTCGAATATTTTCATGTACAGACTTTCGAGCCTCTTTAGCTTTATTATATGTATAGATTGTAAATGCAAAACTCAAAATAATCAAACATTTGACAATAGTTATCAAAACACAAAGACAAAAGTGTCTTTGGTAGATAACAGTGGTTTGATCCAACCATTTAACATAGAACATCCGAAGCACGGGACTCCTTGCAACGAAATTAACCGAGACGAAATAACAGTAGAAACATAAGTGTCGTACCTCTCTCGATCAAAGCAAGAGACAGTCAAGTTATACGAGTAATGCTGTGAAAGCCAAGCTGGGCAGCGCCACGGATATTATTATATAAGGGGAGCCAGCGTTTGAGCTGTTAGCTACCTACTTGATGCCAGTAATATTGATGACAGAGTCGCCGGAAAGCTCGAAAGCTCCCTCCGGTCGCAACAGGGTCCATATAATACACAGCTGACATTGAGAGCTTCGAAATAGAACTTCACATTAAATTGTGTTCCAGATATGACGCTTTCAGGAATTGTGAATCACTTTAAGGCTAGAGCTTGAGCATAATTATTAAAAAGGACCACGCTTTTCTGGATGGTAGATTGATTGGATTTTTTCTGAGATTTAATAAGGTTAGATAGATTATTTTTAATTGCACACTAGCGACCGCCGCGTCTTCGTCCTTGCAAAAGAGATGCGTCGGTAGTCGAATGGACGGATGCTCCGGGTTGAATGAGATAAATCTTGGTTCAACCTCTCAATAGCTCATAAATACTACTAACGTGAACCCTTATCTTTTAACAAGCGTTTTGACTTTTTTGTATGGGCTAACAGGATATTTAAACAAACGATATTTCAGAATTTCGGAAATCTCTTTTTTTCTCTTGTCTACGTCTTGGTACCCCTTGTGCAAAATTTCAACTTTCTAGATCTGACGGTTAGGGGTTAATGAATCGGTCAGTGAGTGAGACAGGGAATATTAATTTATATTTAGATATAATCAAATTATTTAGGTATTGATAGCTTGCTACAAGAACATTGAATTGAATTGAATTCTATCTACAAACCTGCATCATGTTATCATTTTGATCAGTTGAGTATTTTCGCTGGGGCTTTCATATCTCGCGACCCGAGCTTATGGCGGTTCTGTCGGGATTTATACCAATACTCTTAGTAATGCCTCTTAATACTTGCCTAGATTTTCACTCTCTATCTGTTATCTATTGGATGTTTTTATTGGCACTGATTTAAAGCTGCAGTTGTAAACACCGAGAGATTTTAGTGGTTGTTTTCCCGCAGGTGGGTAGGTCAGACCATGAAACTTAACAACTTTCCCCAAAAAACATAAGTCAAAAAACGAGATATATTTTTAACTTTTCCATACAAACCATGCTCGGTCAATAGAGGCCTTGTATAGAAAAATGAAAAAATTTTCTCGTTTTTTGATCTATGTTTCTTGGGATAAATTGTTCAGTGTCATGATCTGATCTACCCACCACCTGCGGGAAAACAAACACTAAATCTATAATACTATCTCGGTATAGTAGTGTTGGTAAGTTTAAAATTAGAAAATTCCATATTCATTAACAAGTTCGGCAGTTAAAACTTAGTAGTAAAATAAACAAAAATGAGTCATAAAAAATAATGAAATGAATCATTGAAAAAATATTGAGCAGTAAAATAACTAAATGGGCAGTTATGTGTGGGTACAAAAACACAAATGTTGAAAAAATTCCCACGAGCAGGATTTGAACCTGCACCCTTCTGACTAATTTGTTTCGCAACAAAATTTGCGTTAAAATTATATAAACAAAACAAAAACATTTTACGTGTGGGTAGTTAATAGAAATCTCATTCTAAGCAGTTCTATAAACAATGAGGTGGTACAATGTATTCCTCGTATATTAAGTTTTTACCACCACAATCTTATGCCGCTCCCCCCTTCCGTGACTGCACTCCCTCCTTCCGTGACTGACCCTCGCTACGCTGCGTTTCCATCGGGAAAAAAAATTTAACTTAAACTAACCAACAGTAAGGATTTCTGTATTCAGTTTGGCCGGAGGCAAAGCAGCTGGTCAAAGAGTTAAGTGCTCGCCTTATTGAGGCCTCCGGTGACAGGAAGGCTGGCAGCTACCTTTGCCAGCGTATTAGTTTGGCAATTCAAAGGGGCAATGTTGCCAGCATTCTTGGGACCGTTCCCATGAGCCCACAGTTGGAGGACATCTTTTATTTATAGGTCTTTAGTTTTTAATTTCTAATTATTTTTTCTGTTTTTTTTAAAGTTAAGTTCTGTATTTAAGTTTTTTTAGATTAATAATAATGTAAATATATTGTATAGGTTACTTAATTTAATAAACTATGTTTGGAATAATAATAAATAAATATAAAATAATAAAAATAATATTATTTTATATTTACTGTAACGCAAAATATCGCCCCCTTCTAACCAAAATTTACCTCTCTTTTCAATCGGTTCGGGTTCTGGTGTCTCCGCTCCCTGTGAACTGACGAACTATTTATCTAACTGCTCATTCTATCATTTTTACTGGCGATTTATTTATTAGATTGCTTACGTATTTTTAGTACTGATATTGTAAGATGAAATAACTGACTAATTGTTTTTTTATTACTGTCTATGTTTTACTGTCGCACTAATTTACCAACAGCCGATAAATAAAATACCTGCCCATTCTTTTTTCAATTCATCATATAACCTCTCGAATGTCTATATAACAGTAAAAAAAAATAGTTCCCGTTTTTATTTATTGAATATAAGAACCACAATGTTTTTTTGGATTGATTTTCGGAATATTTGGGTTGTTACAAATTGCTTTCAAAATCTTAATGACATATAGACAATTATCCCAGAATTTAAATGCTATTTATTCAATCTAAATTAGAGATCGGATCAATCACAAACACAAGATAATATCGCGTAAATGTTTATTTCTCCTCACAACTTTATATAATACCCGAATTGTTAATGCCAAATCAATAAATATATTTTAATATTACAAACCTATATTTAGTTTTGTTGTACATAAAAAAAACTGCCCATACAGTTTTCCTTTAACAATATTTTATTAATACGCATCCGAAGCAGTTTTTCGAATGCAATTCCAAACATCAGAGCAGACGGACGAATGTGTCGTGTGTCGTTACCAAAATGGCGGTGGTTGTCATTAAGTCGGAGTGCCCTCATTTAGGTCCGTGGCGCGTAAACAGCAACGGAAGGAAGGGGGCTAAAAGCCTCTGGATAGTGATGCACCCTGCATATTAGCCACGCCGAGATCACGTGAGGTTGCGACGCGATGCCGGACTAAGAGATTAGTCCCCCCCCTCTGTATTTGCATACATTTTAAAAGCAGCCTTTTTGCTTCCTCAGCTCTCAGCTAGTATGACATTTTCGAATGGTGTGCGCGGACCGAAGTTAGATGTCGACGACCCAGTTTCTACTAATTATGTCATACCGCCTTTTTGACGATTAATTACGGTACAGGAAGTTTCTTTTTTAAACATTCTACTTAAATTTTATTCGTGACATTTTTATAAAAGTCACTCTTAGCCTTATGAGTTTTTAAATCATCATCATCATCATCATCATCATCATCATCATCATCATCATCATCATCATCATCATCATCATCATCAGTTAATTTTATATCCCCACTGCTGGGGCACGAGCCTTCCCTATGGATGGATAGGGAGAACGGGCCAATAACCACCACGCGGGCCCAGTGCGGATTCGTGGTTGTTAACGATTGCTAATGCAGCCGGGACCAACGGCTTTACGTGCCTTCCGAAGCACGGAGGAGCTCGAGATGATAAATTTTTGGTCACCCATCCGATGGCCGGCCTTTGCGAAAGTTGCTTAACCTCAGCACTCACAGACCGGGCGCGTTAACCACTGCGCCATCGAGCTCCTTTAAGCGAGTTTTTTAAATACGTTAAAATAAATATCTAGTTTTGATACATATGTTGAACTAATATTTAAAAAAAAATGGAATAAAGACACGCAAATTAATGTCGATAAAGTAGGTAAATGTCATTAAACAACAACAGTAATAGATATAATAATATAATTAACAGTAAGTACTAAGTAGATGAAAAGTATAGTATCTAAACAAGAAATAGAATATGTAACATAATGGCAAGTGATTAATAATATTTCCTGTCCAAATACTTACTCGTTTATAACAGGCGGCTCATTGTTTCCTCATAAACCTTTCAGTAATAAGATTTATTCCGATACACTCACCCATATAACATCCAAATACGAAACACCATGGACAATCTTACCCGTGCCATTAAAATTATATTACCAAGAGATCACAGAATTTAAGTCGGGTTACTGTAAAATAGGATTATTCCCGAGAGTGCAGCCATCTCTATGGTAAAACAAGACCTCCGGGCCCAATGTGCGAGATTTACCGCGGTCAACTTAGACTCGTATCCCTCGGGATACGGCGGTGCTTACGTATATCGGTTGTTCGAACAAGAAAATTAAATGACCGCTGTAGATCTTGATTCATTTCTTATTTATACTCGTAGCTAGCTTTACTCGCGACTTCGTACGCGTGGATTTGAGATTTAAAAATAAACTCTTTTTTAAATAAAATGCTGTCTATGTCACCCGCAAGGAATGTAGCATTCCATCAATGAAAGAATGGTAGATTTTTTGGAATTGGACCAGCAGTTCCAGAGATTAGCCCCAACATACAAACAAACAAATTCATGACGTTACATCTTTATTAATAGTATTATAGATCTGGGGGCACGGCAGTGCCCCCGCCAAGTCGAGCATAAAAGCAGCACAATCAAGTCAATTTATTTATTTAAAACATAAAAGATTTTTAATATTGATATGGTCGCTATGGTAACTTAAGACAGAAGGTCCCTTAAGTAGGAACTGAATAAATTAACCGATTTGGTGGGTATTACATGGATCTCACAACTTTTTACGGTAGAAGAACTGAGTTGCAGGACTTTTTTTACAAGTTATGTGGCATAGATGGCATAGATTATACATGCTGGATAAATTTTGTTTCTTCATTCTATATGTGATTTTCAATAATAATTGAGCTAAATGTCTTATCATTATCATCATCATCAGCCTCTTAATGTCCCACACCTGGGCTTAGGCCTTCCCACGTGAATAGATCGGGCTATAATCAAACCACGCTCCGGCTCAATGCGGGATGGTGGCTTTTTATAATGACTGCTTTCTTACCCTGCGACAACAATACTTTATTGCGCCCTGAGAAGCACCAAGGAACTCGATATATTTTAATTTGGTCACCCATTCTTCTGACCCGACATTGTGAAAGTCGCCTTACATGTAAAACCGCTACCCGAACGTGCTAGCATTTGCGTTATCAAGCTCCGCTATGTGCCTATCTATATGAAGTGTATTTACCTTTCTTGAAAGGGCTTGCCTATATCATATTTTTTCCATAAATATAATTAATATGTAAATAGTAGTCTATTACTTTTAGGTACTATTACTTTTTGGGAAAAATCTGAAAAAGTGTTAAAAAATGTTGTATACTTTTTCTATCTTTCCATCAAGAGATAGTAGAATTTATATCAACATTTTTTTTAATACTTACTTTATCCGCTACATAATTCTCTTAAGTTTTTGTTTAGTTTATTTAACCAACTAACTAGAATGGCGCAGCGACCCAAAGTGAGTCTTGGCCTCCGATAATAAGATTCGCCATCTGGATCTGTCCTGCGCCACCTGGCGCCAGTCGTCCGCGTTGAGCTCGCGCAAGTCCCTTTAGACCATGTCCTCCTAGCGGTACCTGGGTCGTCCAACCGGTCGTCGGCCACTAGGACGTCCCGTGTACGCTCGTTTTACAGCACGATCCTCTCACATCCTCTCGAGGTGGCCGAGCCAGCGAAGTCTGTGCCTTTAACTCTCCGATGATATTTCTCATTACGTGTTCGAGTGCTAGGTTGAAAAGCGTGGAAAAGCTTAGTTAATTTACCTGCACTTTAAAAACTACGCGATTCCAACACAGCAAAAATGTTGGATGCTTCAAAATTCAGAGCTGCATTCATTAGTTCTACTACCAAGAACAGATTTAAAAATAAAAATAAAATTAAGTCGACTTTACCTTATTAAACAAAGTAAATGCTATTTTCGTTCTCATATTTTGTGAGTAAATCAAAATGGTTGCGATGACTGCAATACGGCGAGGGTAAGCTGGTCCTAAGGATAAAATAATATGTAAAACGTACAAACTTTAGAAAACAATCAGAAAGTACTACTAACAAGTAGCTGTAATTAAATTTAGGATGGTTCAGAAATACCTATATAAATATTTATAAAATATAGTGAAAAAATTAAACGCCCACCCGACCCAGCCAGGATTCGAACCTGGGTCTTCCGCAATCCGGGCTGCACGGACCGCTATGCTACCGGGAAGGCTGACGTAAGCGCTGAATTTTGTCACTACTTTTTAATTTTTGAGAGCTTAAAGTTTTTCACAGTAGTTTATAAATATTTAATTCAGTTTCAATGCAGCAATTAGCACTTAAAAATAAAAAGTAAAAAAAAACCTATAAAAATAATTTGCAATAATAATATCAAATCGTGTTCAATGAAGGTAGATAATTTGTTGTAGGGTAGATTTTTATTTGGACTTCAGTTCTCATGTGTTTTAATGGCCGTCGTCAGTCGGTTCGCGTTACAAGGCTTGTTTAAACGGTTATTATCGGCATACATTGCATCCGTTTGCGGAATATTATATCTTTATTACTTTATGATATTAACTTTAAAACGGTTAATCAAGAAAGACGTATATAACGAGTGCTACGGTTTGTGTGTCTCGTCAACAAGGAGCAGGGATCCCCCATCGGACTACGGTGCTACAAGATCAGGATTATTATATTTGTACATTGTCATATTTATATAGGCATTTGCTATAGATGTACTCTTTATCATATAAATTGATTGATTGATTGATGTCTTCCAACTTGTGTTCTAACTAACCGCGTACCACGGATACAAATCGTAAGTGTTATGGTCATATCTAAGACCACACAGATTCTAGGATGGTTCGCTTTTACATATCATTCGATTGTGTTGGTCGTAGTGCTTGCCCTGAGTTTGCATGGCTATAGCTCCTACCATCTTATCTAAGTCTGTCACGATAATCATAATGTTAGGATAATAATCTGACATAGCCAGCTCCTCAATCACTGAGGTAATGGCTACCTCACTGTCGTGTCTCCTAACGGGTAAAGTGCATCCTGGATGGAAATGAAGGCTTAGCGCTTCCAATTAGTAATACATTTTTTTATGAAACACTTACACACACATTTCTGTATTAACATTTAAACTTAAGTGCGAGAATCCACTAACAACACTATCTGTGTATCCCATCATTGTTTCAGTCAATCATTCGGGGAATAGCTTGACTTTTGTGTCGCACTCAAACTGCTTCAACGTGCTCCTTTATCCTTGCAAGACAATGCTAAATTCGAAATGTTCCAATTTGTTGCAACAAAGTATCTTCACTTATTTTGTTCGCAGGGTCCGTGTGGACCGGGGTTTGCATAGTCAAAACACACGGGACACTTTTGTTGCAGCGACAACATAAACTTGGCGCCAACGCAGCAGACCCAGTGTTGTTATAACTTTAGTCATCATCATCATCAGCTCATTTTATGTCCCCACTACTGGGGTACGAGCCTTCCCTATGGATGGATGGAGAACGGGCCATAAACCACCACGCGGGCCCAGTGCGGATTGGTGGTTGTTAACGACTGCTATTATTATAACGACAGCCGGGACCAACGGCTTTACGTGCCTTCCGAAGCAAGGAGGAGCTCGAGATGATAAATTTTTGGTAACCCATCCAAAGACCGGCCTTTGCGAAAGTTGCTTAACCTCAGCACTCGCAGACCGGGCGCGTTAACCACTGCGCCATCGAGCTTCTCATAACTTTAGTGCGGTAGGCAAATGAGGGCATATGCCCTTTAAAACAGATTAAATACAATTTAGTCATCATTTATTTTACCAGTTACTGTTAACTAAAGCTTACACGAACACTACGAACCACTTTATACGAATCTACTCGTCTCCCTTTGCTTACAGATTTTAATAAACAGTTTCTTTGTAACATCATTAACCCAGCACCAACCGGGAGACAGGGTAATATGATTGCTCATCTAGTAAGATCATGATGTACATATCTTTTACGATGCTATCTGAAACTTCTCTCTGCACTCTTCTTGGTCTTCTGCATTGGATTTTAGATTTAACGGTATTATTCCTTGAACATACTGATGCTGGAGACACCTTGCCTTCAAACGCTCATTGCCTGTGCCTGGGGATTGAACCTATGCTTGACCTCCGGATATTGAGGTCGACCACTTTGCTACTCGGCGATCGAGTCGTCGTCAGCGGCCGAATGTTAAAGTAATCATCATCATCATCAGCTCATTTTTATGTCCCCATTGGGGGGGCATGAGCCTTCCCTATGGATGGATAAGAAGAACGGGCCATAAACCAACCACGCGGGCCCAGGGCGGATTGGTAGTGTCAACGTATTAGTAAAAAATAAAATCCCGTGTGTTTTATTCCTAGCGCTCGTTGTTTTGGCTGCCCTCCAACTGCTTGTTAAGGAAACTGGGGACTTTCGTGGAGTTACTATTGTTTCTTGTTGTGCACACTATGTCATGAGCACAGTCTCCATCTATAATGTATTGGATATCAATTCCAATTTAGTGGGAGTGCTGTCGCTTACGTAGGTATATGGCAGTTTAATTAGTTTTACTTACACACACGTTGGTAGTTAAATATTTGTTTTGTGTCTTAATGCTGTTAGTGAATTTAACGTTCTGTTAATTGAGTTAGCGCCACTTATTCCCGCCACAAATGGTGATTATTTAAACGCTACTTTAATTAGAACTTTGACAGGGTCGTTTGTAGATCATTATATATTATTTTAATATTTTTGTTATCGTTATTTTTCTGAATTATGACTTAAATATGATATGACACTAAATATATAATTTTATTATGATAAACTAGTGAGCAACATTATATCGAAGTATAATTTATACATACGTAATTAAAGAAAAAAACTAACGAATTTGTAGACTAGTGGTTAGACCACACCAGTCTCAAACTCAGGGATCTGGGGCCACGGCAGTGCTCCCGCCAAGTCGAGCAAAAAAGCGACACGGCCCGTACCATTTTTTTTCGCGAAGCAGTTCAGGCCATTTTCGACCCCCTGAACTGACTAAATAAATTAACCGACTTGGTATTGATTGATCGATTGATCGATTGATCGATCGACATGGATCTCACAACTTTTTACGGTAGAAGAACCGAGTTGCAAGACATGGTTTTTTTACAAGTTGGTTTTTGAGGGTATCCAGGTTTCTTTTTCAAGCGGGATTATTATACTATCTAATATTTAACCAAAGAGTTATTTTTACAATAACCTTCTTGCTTTACTCAACAAACCCAAACATATTTACATCATCATCAGCTCATTTTATGTCCCCACTGCTAGGGCACGAGCCTTCCCTATGGATGTATAGGGAGAACGGGCCATAAACCACCACGCGGACCTAGTGCGGATTGGTGGTTGATAACGACTGCTAATGCAGCCGGAACCAACGGCTTTACGTGCCTTCAGAAGCATGGAAGAGCTCGAGATGATACATTTTTGGTCACCTATCCGATGACAGGCCTTTGCAAAAGTTGCTTAACCTCAGCACTCGCAGACCGGGCGCGTTAACCACTGCGCCATCGAGCTCCTCAACTAATCCCATGTTCCCATCTCATATTTTGTTGTAACTTTATGTATAGTCTACGCTGAAACAGCGCTGTAGGTATGCTATGCAAATTCCACGACTGCATTCAGCATGAAAAAAAAACGAATGCAACAAATTTAATTAGCCCAGAGATCTTTCGGTAATTAAGAAAGCTCGTTTCCCCTCGCAACGTCATCTCCGAAATGGAATTCAGCTATCGTTTGGAAAATTTTAATCTCGGCTTCAAAAACTCTTAAAATTATTAAATTGTTATCTAAGTTTTAATCATTTTCGTCTCTATAATTTGTGTTATTAAATGTTGCGTGAGCCCGCAAATCCGGCATCAAAAATTCAAAATTAAATAAAAAAAAATATTCGGCGTAGTATTCGGGATTAGCCATGCCGGTACAGGTAAAGACACGTCGAACTGAACATTATAATTGCACATTAGTGCGGCTGACGATTTTCACAAACGTCAACTTGTTTTTTAGAGTCGCGTTGTGAGACAAGATTACTATAGTTGCTTTGTACTACAAAATAGGATTACACCATTATCTCTTTGCTGGTTTCAAGAAAGCGGCAAACGGAGACTATATAAGGGTTGTGCAAACGATCAAGCTCTTAGGCAAGTGACATTGTAAGTTTCACCTCCTCTGTGTTCTCGTCTAGACTATTAATGAGATAGAATAGTACTTCGTCTATTAGTTATAGGAATACTCATTATTTGCATGTAATATAGTTTTTAGAAACAAGGGTAGAAATATTTTCAACATCATTATTATATACCACTATAAACTTCGAAAGTCTAATTTCTTTTTTTCTAATTACAAGTGATTTCTAATGAATTTATATTTATCATTTGAAATGTTCCGTATTAGCTTTCAAATATTTTTTTTAAATAAGAGATTACCCACTTTAAAAAACGCTTATTTTCAACTTATATAGATTTTTCCCGAATTCCGGAAAAAAAAATATAGTCGTAAGGAAGTCTCCACTTTCTGTCTCTGTTCTCCAAAGTTTAGGTAAATATAGTCAGCCTATTCCGATATCTGCTAATAAGTAAATTTTTTTTCATTTAACGTATTAATTGAAAGATATTGAAGATTATAGTTAGCGCTGGGACTCCGTGAAGCGTAAACCCTTCAAAATATAACCAACATATAACCAAAGCAGAATATAACCAACATGATCCCGCCTTCTTTAATAATAAAACAAACTATTATTTTTGTTTTTCACTGTATGAATAATTGGGTATTGTTTGAATTTATTGTGTTTAAAATTAATGTAATGTATATTTAACTATATCCCTATTTTAAAAATATTTTTGGTTAATGTATATAATGCTAATTTAAAATATATTTTTTTTATTAATCATTATTCTATTATTCGATGTTTGTTTAAGATGTTGGCAGTACGTTTTGTTGGATATGCAGTCCGTTTTCTGTTTTATTATTTTGTAACTTTATTCTGTGTCGCAAAAAGTCGACTGTAAGAGATAAGATAGCTAGCTACTCAGTAGTTAAAGATTCCGGGTAAAGTGCGCTTCAACCTTCGAGCCTTACCCGTAACGTACAAAAATCCGGCCAAGTGCGAGTCGGACTGGCGCACGAAGGGTTCCGTACTTTATGACGTACTAAAAAAAACTACTTACTAGATCTCGTTCAAACCAATTTTATTAGTTTTATCATTCTCTTATTTTAGAAGTTACAGGGGGGGGGACACATTTTACCACTTTGGAAGTGTCTCTCGCGTAAACTATTCAGTTTAGAAAAAAAAATGATATTAAAACCTCAATATCTTTTTTGAAGACCTATCCATAGATACCACACACGTATAGGTTTGATGAAAAAAAAAATTGAGTTTCAGTTCTAAGTATGGGGAACCCCCAAAATTTATTGTTTTCTTTCCATTTTTGTGTGAAAATCTGAATGCGGTTCACAGAAACATCTACTTACCATCTACTTACCTGGCTGTGACATACGGACGGACAGACAGACAGACAGACAGACAGACAGACACAGACAGATATGACGAATCCATAAGGGTTTCGTTTTTTGCCATTTGGCTACGGAACCCTAAAAAGCTTTTAAAAAATAGAAAGACTATAAGCCAAGCTGAAGCAATAACCTAACGTTTATGACGTAATTATGTCATGAATGTTAGGAAATATTAATCGCAAAAGTGAATAATAAATTGGTTATCACAATATTCCAAATGCAGATTTTGTGTCTGGTAATTGGTATCAGCGAGTAGGTCGTATTAGAAATCTATAATAAAGCAGCAATAGCCAGGATTCGAAATTAGGCCGACTGCTAATCAGGCTTTAATTAAACACGCTTTCCTCACGGTAGGTATGACAGATTAACTATTACAATAAACATGAGATCATTTAGGCATGCAGATGAAACGGCATTTGCTTTGTTCTGTTCTGTGCAATACATGTAAAGCAATGTTTATTTTTCGTAGTTCTACAGACAGCCAGTCTACAAATTCCTGGAAATAATTAGCTGTCAAATATAATTTAATCTATACTAATATTATAAAGCTGAAGAACGCTTTGACTAATAGGAATGGAGGAGCAATGAAAAATGTCGCAAAAGCGGGAAATAACGCCGGTACACCGCGGGTGAAACCGAGGGGCCCAACTAGTTAACTATAAAAATGACAAGCATGAATCTACACCATTAAAATGGTCATACCAGATTACTCTTTTGTTAAAATTTGTGTTTGAATTTTCAATAATTTACTTAATTTTAGGCTTCTTTGGATGTGATTTCGCAGAGAGGGATTGCAAGGAGAACAATGAGATTCAATACCTTTTTCTTTACGAATATGCATGAAGTAGGTAGAGGATAGTGGAGAAACAAAATAGGAGGAAGATATTTTTTATGGCATGGCAAATGACTCCATACCACCTGATGTTAAGTGGAAATGGAGTCCAGACGCGAAGATAACTGGTGCAGCGTGAAAACAATGCAGTATCAGTTAACCTCACTCTGCTGGCCCATAAGGTGCTTCTTCACGGCTCGTTTAAAGGACCCCATACCATAGGAAGAAGGGAAAACGTGTGCTGGTAGACTATTCCTATGCTCATTTATGTAGCTGACGTTGTTAATAGTAACACCACCCACCTTGCATCCGATACGCATCCTGCTGAGCTCCACTATGAGGTCATTTACGTACAAGTTGAAGAGCTTTGGAGACGATAACCCTTGTCTCACGCCGCACTCCAACCCGTACGACTCGGAGAGTTTGTTAGACCATTTGACGTAGTTCAACTGGTTCGCATACCAATACCGAAAGATATTTAGCACTTCCACCGGAATACCCCTGTCCTCCATCTTTCTCCAGAGCACGTCATACGAAACGAGATCAAATGCTTTGAAGAGATCCAAAAAACAGGCTTAGACCGGTGTCCTTCGGTTTGTATAACACTAGACAGTATGCTTAAGGCTCAATATTGCGCTTTCAGTAGATAGTCCGGACCGAAATCCGAACTGCGCGTCACATAGTTTGAAATACTTTTGCAAGCATGAATCAAGCAAACTGTCCAGTACCTTCGCCACCGTAGTGGCAAGAGAGATAGGGCGATAGTTTCCCCTGTCTGAGATGTCTCCCGTCCCGCTCTTGACTATTGGTACCACAATAGTTTTCATTAGATCTGAAGGTAGGTATGAGTGTCTAATACACATATTGAAGAACAGAGACAGGACCCTCGGCAAGTGTAAACCCGCATACTTCAGGTGGTCAATACTGAGCCCGTCGTGCCCGGGAGATTTGCCGCTGCTCATCCGTTTAATTACATCCCTGACCTGGCTAGCTGTAAACATTAGCATTGACGCTTCCTACCGCACATCGTACCCAGGCTCGAGCGTCCCAGAAGAAGAGGGAACCAAGCGGAGACCACACCCTGAAGTGTTCCATGAACAAGTTTGCGATCCCCCCCGGGTCACTCGTCCCGTCAACACACGCCGGCAGGCCAGGCCCAATGTCCAGTTTTCCAGTAGATTTCCAAAATTTCCCAAAAATTTTATCAGCACGAAACTTTGCTATTTTATCCATTTTTATTTGCTCCTGGTTATTTAAGCACCATCTCAGTCGGCTTTAAAAATTTTTGCGTAAATTACTCACCTGATCGTATATTTGGCCAGGAGTTGGTGTATTATGTAAAACCCAAATTTAGAATCTAAGCCCGGCCTCCCGGTGTGCGTCTCTTACATTTTTATTCCACCCACACAATACCTTATTTCTTTTAGGCTTATTAATATCCAGATTCTTTGTTTCAGTAGCCGCGCCTTTTAGCGTATTATTTACAATTTGTTCGTAGAAATTGTCCAGTATGCGTTTATGCCCAGTAAGGCCGCATGACCCTCGACTGCAATCGGTAAATTCAGGAGGAAAATCAATATCTCGTAGTCCACTATGACATATCTCGTGGTATCTACTTATCTGAGAGTCATCTCTTTCCCCCCACGTCACCGCACTACGTTGCACCTTACGCATTGTCCGCCTTGGTCTAACAACATCTAAACTACATTCTAGATAAATTTAATCGCCTCTGTGGTCTAGTGGTTATGACCACCGGTTTAGACCCAGAGGTCCCGGGTTCGATTCCCAGCGGGGGGTCCATCTTTGTGTACTCGGTTTGGTTGGTGGTAGGACTTATTTGTCCGCCTGGCTAGCTACCACCATCTTATCTAAATATGTCGCCATAACATCAATGTTTGTAGCATTGTTGTGTTCCGGCAGCCAGAGATAAGATAGCCAGTACCTCACTAGTTGAGGGTTCCGGGTGAAGTGCGCTTCCATCATTGGCTTTATCATCACTTAACATCAGATGTGATCAAGGCACTGTGCTTACCCGTAAATATTAAAAAAAAAAAAAAAAAAAAATTGGCAAATGATCAGATACAAATACATCCTTTACAATGCCTAGTGACAGTTTTCCAGGCTGATAGGGAGACCACACAGTGGTCCAGCAGGCTCCTACTACCATGATGCAGGTCCGTATACGTGTAGGTATCAGTTTCCATCATTTCTACATCTGCACATACCCAGGTCCTGTCCGTACAGAAACTACTCAGTTCAGTGTAAAAAAGTTCATAGGGATGTGCATTAAAATCCACTAGTACAAACACATTTTCAACATTGCTACTAGCCTCAATTGCACTTATTTCGCTTAATATTTCTGTGAAAATGGGCAAGTTTTCATAAGATTTAGTCGGCATGTAAACAGATATTACTAAAATAGAGCGCTCACTGTGGAGTGGCCTTGATGGCAGCTAGACGCGTGCTAAAACATTCTATGACCTATACACTGTCAAACATACCCTTTCTCCAGAGAATGGCCACCCCACCGTACGGTCTTCCCCTCAAAATGCCAACGGAAGTGTCCACAGCAGACCTACCGGTATAGTCAAATTCATTGGAAAATGGAACAGCGAGTACAATCAAATCCGCCCTTGATTGGATCTCCTATACAAGGCGGGTAGGTTACCACGCTCATTTGAATTTTATTCACATTTGCTACTTGGTATTCTGATACAGAATAATAATATGTGGGGCTGTTTGTTCGAAGTCAGTATTATTCAAGATTTGATTTAAGTGCGTATAGAAAAGCTAAATAAGTTATATAAGTAATTTACTAGCTGTGCCCCGCGGTTTCACTCGCGTTAATTAGCGAACTGCTCCACTCCTATTAGTCATAGCGTGACGTAATGTAATATAACCTATAGCTTTCTTCAATAAATGGACTATTCAACACAAAAATATTTTTTAATTCGAACCAGTAGTTCCTGAGATAAGCGCGTTTAACCAAACAAACAAACAGCTTTATAATATTAGTATAGATTAATTCTTTATTGCACAAATAAATTATTTAAACACTCGTTAAACAGGACATATAGTAAAAATATATACTTGCTTATGAAATATATTAATTTGGTGATTCATATGTACACAGGAAACGCGCTATGCAAAAAAAAATACATTTTTACTTCTGATTAAATATATACAAAAAATAATAAAAAAAAATAATTTTCCACAAAGATAAATCTAAAAAAATCTTTATAAAAAATGTTTATTTAGTTACGTAATTTATAAATGTTGTATGTTTTGTAAAGTAGTGTTTAAAGTAAGAAAGACTTTCATAAAAATCATAAATAGAGCGATTTTAAAAGTTATTAAGTCTTGATTTATAATTTAAAAAATCACAATTCAACTAAGTAGACCACGAAGATCACGATTCAGCACCAAAAAATAATAAAGCAAGAAGGTTTATTGAAAGAAACAACTATTTATTAAATTAAATTTAAGCATATACTACAACCAGACTAGACAAAGAATCCTGCAATCAAAGTAGCAGAAATAGAAATACCCGCCATACGGAAAACGGGGAAAGTGACGGACATAAAGCTGTAACATTATACAATTTCATTGAAATCGGCTCTGTTCAGACGAACGAATGTAAACACAAATAGCCTATAGTGAGATCGGAGTATTCAATTTGTAATCAGGATTACTTATTTATGTATGAATCTTTACAAAATGTTGATCATATTATCAATAATGGCAGAAAATATACCTCCTTTATAGGAGAGGTATATTTTCTGCCTTTAGAGAAAACGTTATTTATTTTTTGTACTTTCTTGCATTGTTCGGTAGTAATGTTTTTTAAATACAATTTGTGGTGTAACAAATGCAAATGAGTTTTATTTAACTCTAGTGATATAACGATTGTTGTTATAAATTGTTATTTTTCATTTACAATTTTCAAGTGCTAGTTTCATGGTCGTTGTTTTATTTTCCTATTTTTTTGTTACAAGACTTTTGGCCACCAGTGGGCCAGTATTATAAGCTTCACATTGTATAACATTATCCAAGGTTTTCCGACGGGGGAGCTTGATGGTGCAATGGTGTCCACGCTGTTATTTGTATGTTTGCCAGGATGTGATGAAATATTTGCCTTTAATATGGAAGAACAATAATAAGTTTTTAAACTATCAAATACAACGTATTATCGGCCGTCTATCGGTGTGGTGTCAAGGGACATTACAGAGTTGTCGCGCGACTTTTTTAAGGCCCAAGTCCCAACTATAGTTCAAGCTGGCATAACTCGCAAACTATCAGGTGTAGTTACGGTCATGCTGCCGTGCAAAAAAATATTGCTATCTAGAGGTTATACTTCGTTAGTACTATACTATACCTATGATATTTTGGGAATAATATTTATTGTTGAAATTTTGCTGTTTTTCTAAACGGTTTTTGCCTTGCCCTGTTTACTTATGTGTTTGGTTCAAATCTAGTAATTAAAATTTGACCCCCTTCCTGTTGACGGATTGATCTGAAATTTGGTCACTTTTAGTTCTGATGACAATATAATTCAATACATTCGGTATCATTGTAAATCCAAGATAGCTGCCGCTACATAATGGCGGGTTACATATATTTTATCACTACTATCTCAATATGGGAATCAAATTAAAAGGGCTTGATTAGTACGATAGTTATTTATGAAAATAAAATGAAAATCCAATATCGCCGCCAACAAAATGGCAGGTTAATTTTTTTTTTTCACAACCCCTTCAATATGGGTTTCAAATAAAAGGTCTTGACTTGTAGAATAGATTACACTATGAAAAAAACTAAAAACTTGAAAATAAAAAAAGAGTAAAAAAAATTTAAACAAATTGTGCATCACACCACACTGACTGGTACCTAGAAGAGAAGAGAATTAGACCCAAATACGGTTGTACGGAAAGTTAAATGTCACCATCATCATCATCATTTAATGTCATCTTCATCAGAGTTCACCAATTCAAAATAAATAATATTATTAAGTAGATAATTTTCAAGTAAAAAAAGTTCACTACCCATGGTGATATATTTGTTCACTTGTGTCACATCCTATAAGTGAGATCTATGATCTGACCACGAGCCACGGAGTTGGTAATAAAGTGGTTATCAAGTGATCATTCTAAAGATTGATTTGATGTACAATGACGATTGCAATCTTCAAGCAGGACCAGCACCTATTACCTACTACTATCCAAGATCCCTTGGTAAATCGAGAACTAATTTTTGGTCACCCATCCGAGTATGGTCAAGCGAAGGTAGCTCAACATTTCCGATCGTTACAAAGAACGTATAGCCGCGGCGTCATCGACCTCCTCATTCATTCACACTTGTCTAATCTATATAAAAATATAGTATATTTTCATCTCGATGCAGACTTTGGCAAGCGTAGCAGATATTTCTTGCCGCGTCCCGCCCACCCCACTCGACTCTCTGCTTTTGTCGTCAACCACCACTAAATCTTGGTAGATTCACTTTAAATTTACCCGCTTTCTTTTGCAAACGTCCCGCTAAGTAAAGCGTCGCTTGAATTTTAATGAATTAGAGTGCATTCAGCATGCGGATGGAATTAGGTGCACGTATATTTCTGCAAACAGTCACTTAAGAGAGTTTTTTATTTAGATCTCTTCTGATTAAAGAGTTACAAACGGAAAGATAACTAATGTATCATGGCATGTAGCTTGCAAAATAATGTTTTGTAATATGTACTTCTGTGTAGCATGAAGTACACATAATTATAATAATTTATCTAAGTGTAAACCTGTAAAGATAGGCGCGAAAAACATAACCCTTCCTTTGCAGTCGGGTAAAAAGTTACGAAAAGAAATCGCTGCAAAGGACATAGCGACCATAAGCTTGATATAAGCTTTGGCTAAGAACCAAGTGACAAGTGAAAACTAAGAAATAAGTGGTCCTTCTATGTTACATCTGGCTGATACACTTCCCAAAGACACTCGCAGGCCTAGACACTTGGCAATGTGGTTTTATGTTTTAATATTAGAGGTGAGCTGTGTCATGAATAGAGAAATTTACTTTGGTGCTTGAGTTTATTCCAAGAAAGCGAAAAATAAAATGATCTCCAGCAAGAAGCACCTGTTTCGTTTAACAAAAAATAGACAAAGGCAAGTAATTAAAGGATCTCCAGCAAAAAGCACCTGTTTCGCTTAGCGAAAAATAGTGAGAAGTAGGTGACGTTGACGGCCTGCCTTATATAAGTAAAATAAAGTAACTAGCCTATAACTGTCCCACTGCTGGGCAAAGGCCTCCATCATTGAAATCAAGTCATCACTACAATTGATGGGTAATGGCTTAATCACCACGCTTGCCAAATGCGGGGGTGGTGATCACAAACCTGCCTTGACTTAAAATCGGCCTTTAGCTCCCCCTTAATCCCCCTTAATTTAATCCCCCTTATTCATAAAAACTATTTAAGCATTAATTAGTTAAATGTTGTTTTGTCCTTTTGCAACAACACCTTTTACAACAATTTATAACTATATTTTTATTATTTTTTATTTTATTTTTAATTTTATTAAGTACTGCTGGCACCCGTTTAACTTTTGAAAACGTCTTACTTGACCGCCACAGGTCAGGCAGTGCCTAGTGTGAGGTCATAGAAAATCTCAGCCTCCTTGAAAATTATGCTTATGTTTAGGTAACACTATTTTCCACTGTATTTTTAAGTTTGTAAGTAAGCATTTATCAAATAAATTTATTTGTATTTGTATTTGTCAACGTCACACAAACGTCATTTTGAATTTGAGAAAAAAGACAAAACAATGATTTATTAAATTATGCTTAAATAGTTTTTATGAATATGGGGGCTAATGTTTTTGACGGTCAGAGGCATAGTAAAAAAAGTACACTTCGAATAAGTATTGATGAGCTGCAAAGGATTTCGCTATAGTACGTACCTTAAATAACATTGTACGACTGCGAGTGTAATCGATTCAATATTTAACTACCAGAAGCAAATAAATATCTACTACGAAAATAGAAGTTTTTCGTAGTAGCTAAAGTATAAATATAAAAGAGGAACAAACAGTAATAATATTACAAAAGTTTAACGTTACGGCGTCGAAAGCTTTTATTTAGGATCTGTTACAGCTCATGACATATTGTTTCATTACAATACCAAGGACAAGTAACTTTTGTAATTCATTTGTGTTTCGCGACATACAAGGAAGGAAGGAGGAGCTCGATGGCGCAGTGGTTAACGCGCCCGGTCTGCGAGTGCTGAGGTTAAGCAACTTTCGCAAAAGCCGGTCATCGGATGGGTGACCAAAAATTTATCATCTCGAGCTCCTCCGTGCTTCGGAAGGCACGTAAAGCCGTTGGTCCCGGCTGCATTAGCAGTCGTTAACAACCACCAATCCGCACTGGGCCCGCGTGGTGGGTTATGGCCCGTTTTCCCTATCCATCCCTAGGGAAGGCTCGTGCCCCAGTAGTGGGGACTAAAAATGAGCTGATGATGATGATGATGACATACAAGTATTATTCTTGAGAATTAACTCAATAGGTACCGACCTGAGCATTTACGGCGGTTTTTTTGGGAAACAAAAGCAGATTCAAGTGCGTACATTATCAAAATACATGAGGCTATTAGCGTTAATGCGAGAAAAGGGTAATTTCTTTATATTTAATATGTTTTTCGCTAATGTCCACTGCAAGCCGGGAAGAGCTCGATTCTGTCGTTGCGGGCCGAGTAGCGATAATTCAGCTCGAATGGCGGACTTGTCGACGGCAGAGCCTCTGCCGCGAGCCAGGGTGAAATAATAACTACATTATGATTTCAGACAGGTCACCACTTAAAGTGGTTTAAGGTGACACAAAGTGAGAGCACTCCTTTGTGTTAACTTGAAAAATGTAATCAGGGAATCTCTATCTTTGTCTTTTGTTTGTATTTTTTATGTGCTCTGTTTAAGTTTGAACTTAACTTGGCAAATGTTGATGCAATAAGTAGCCTGCTTTAGTAAGGTATGGGTTTTGTAAGACATGAAAATTAACGTTCGTTCTGTTTATTAGTGACTAAGCATTTGGGCGTTTTTGAGGAGCTCGATGGCGCAGTGGGCAGCGCGCCCGATCTGCGACTAAGTTAGTAATTAATTTACGTTAAGCTACTTTCGCAAAAATCGGTCATCGGATAAGTGACCAAAAATTTATCATCTTGAACTCTTCCGTGTTTCGGATGGCACGTGGTCCCGGCTGCATTAGCATCACTCGTTAAGAACCACTAATCCGCACTGGACCCGCGTGTGGTTTATGGCCTGTACTCCCATCCATCCATAGGGAAGGCTTGTGCCCCAGCAGTGGGTATATAAAATGAGCTGATGATGATGATGAAGTATATATTTATTATTCTTCTTGTTAAGACCGTTGGTTCCGGTTGGATGCAGTCATAAGATCCCTTAACACTCACTAACCTGCCCGCACTGCCTTACCCACCAGTCCCGCATGGTGGGTTATGTCCCGATCTCCCCGTAGAAGGCGTGAGCTTAGCAGTGAGATTGGTGAGATGTTTAACAGATGAAAATTATGAATATTTTTCAAAGAAGGTAATCTAAATATTTCGATGATAAACACATTCTGACCTTTGATTCTATTTGGGAGAATATAATTACGTCGTTCTCTACAAAGATACCTATAATATACACTGACAATATAATCTTCTATAGCATGATAAAATATTCTCTTTAGAAACATCGTTTAGTAACAATGAGATTTTTGTTAGATTTATACAGGATTAACTTGTATTACAATATTTATTTTTATGTAAAACGTGTTGCACAATGTTTATTTTATTTTATTAAAGCGGAATTATTAACATTCGTCAGAATATTGTTCACGATATTAAGCATTATCCCGTCAATTTTATATCATCGGGTTCTCGTAACTTGAGCTTTGCCAAAGAAATTAATTTTCCCGTCTCGGCTTTCAGGAGTAATTATTCGAAAGCAGATTGTGCCTGTCACTGGGCCTCTATAGATGTACACGCAGTGAACAATTTAACGTTTTAATCAAAACGATTTGGTGGTACTGTAAACTACAGATTAAGCTTTACACCGGAGCTACGATATTCTGTTTTATTGCAGCGCAGTAAGGAACATGTCAGTTTACAAATACGCATTTTCGTTCTTTGTTTTCTATGTTCATATAATGTTAAATTACATTCCTCTTTGTCTTATAGATAAATAAGTTTTGTGCAGATAACCGGTTTCGTACGCCCTTTTGGATATTTAATTTTGGAATTTCCTGCTTCGGGGATTTTAGTGTGATTATTTTCGTGACGGGTGTTTGGTTTAGCGGTTAACCACAGGTATTGTTTGAAACATGCATAACATTAATGATAATTAGATTATAATAGATGTTGCTACCAGCAAATATTTAAGTAATTAGACCTTTTTTAAAAGAGACCTTTGTTGTTGACTGTAGAAAATGTTACCGGTCTTGATTTTAATTAATAAAACTAATTAATTTTTACTTTTTTAAACAACTTTCGTCACCGATGTGACCACCCACCACTGCAACTGTGTTATTTAATATATAAGTTTAATTAAATCCATACTTTGACAAAATATAAATACCTACCTACTTATATAGCACAGTATCTTCTAAGCTTTTTAAATTTTTTGTGTGTTGTTTTTTTAGTTTTAATTATGTTATTTTATTTTGAGTTGCAAAGGTCTCGACCTTTCTACACCGCTATGGTATTTCTACAAAACTCTAACCTTTCCTGGCACCTATTAGGAGCATGAAAGCAAATTTTTTACAATATTAGTTCTAAATTTAACATGCTAAAGGCCTCAGAGATGATAAAGTTAGTAATCCCTCTCCTAAAATACCTCCGGATACGCGCTTCTGAACACGTGTAGGAAAATGACGGGCGTACTACTCAAGTGTTTCAAAATTGTAGTGCGACGAGCACATACGGAGAAAATAAGTCTTGAGGGCTCGAAACACAGCGAGCGACGCACGCTTGCTACGTTTTCATCTACTATCAATTTTGTACTAGATTCCCGGTGAGCGCTTGAAAAACGGTAGGCGACTTTGGTGTCACGGAGCCACAATGACGTTTGTGGCGATGACAGTACTCGTAAATATTAAGTACAAATATTTTGCAACCTTAATTTAATCTTTATTGTTAAGAGTTAAGGTTCATAGTAAGCTGAAGTTGTTGATGCTATAAAAAGTTTTTTCAGATTTTGTTATTAGAAATTTAAATGTATAGATAGGTATGAGCAAACAGGACAACTTTCGAGATGCACTTTTGTTCCGCATCCTTTATCTAGTACATAATTGATCGAATGTTTTCATGATTTTCTACAGATATTTCACTCATTCAGCCAAAATAACTGTTTCAAAAGTAATATCTTATCCAACAGTTATTTTTGCTGAATTTGTGAAATATCTAAATTGTATTGTTTTCTAAAGTTTATGCGAACACCACACATTGGACTGAAACTACTTTTTACGGATCTCCTTGAGTTTATTTTACAATTTTGGTTTGGTGGCGTTTATTATACAAAATTAGAGTATCTAATTAAATATGAGACCCCCAGCACCCCAGTCTACCTGTGAACACGGACCTTGCAAAGGGTTTGAAACGCCAGGATAAACTCAAAATTGTAAAGTAAAAGCGATTAGATCCTTAAAAGTGATTTCGTTTCAATATCTAAAATATTTTAATTGTAGTCTTAACTTTTAAAAATCTTTTCTCTATAAAAATACATAAATACCATTACAAATATATGAACATTTTGCTTTGTAGCCTATCCGATCCGAAATGATATTGAACACTAGCTGACCCGGCGGACTTCGTACCGCTTTGACAGTTTCCATCATTGAGTTAATATATATCAATGGTTTCCATGACAAAAAACAAACAAATCATTTTGTATTGGAAAATTAAATCGTCGTTTTTAAAATAAAAACACAAATGATGAAAAATGAAATGTCGTTTTTAGTTTTTTTTTTTAAATATAGCCTATGTTACTCAGCGCTAATGTAGCATTCTAATGTGCAAGAATTTTTTAAATCGGTCCTGTAGTTTTTTAGTATTCGTCGCAAACATACATACATACATACATACATACAAAAATAAAAAAGTTTCCTCAACACAAATGTCGAAAAAATTTCCACGAGCAGGATTTTTCAACATTTGTGTTTTTGTAATTTGTTCGCAACAAAATTTGCGTAAAAATTATTTGAACATTTAAAAGTTTCCTCTTTATAATATTAGTATAGATTATTTCTAAGTGACTACAAGAAATGAACGTCACAGAAGACAGATTCTGTTCGTTCCATTAGCGAACTTTAATTGTCAATATGAAGTTACTGAACGACAAACAATATAGAGTGGAGGCAATTGACTTTATGGTCTAGCAAGTAGCTAAAATCAATAGAAGGATTTATACTTGTAAATTAAAGTGTGTCAAGGCTCATTGGTTTCGAACAAGAAATTTTCGCATCACCGGCCAAGGAGATGGATCGATTAAGACGTTGTCTGGAAAAGACAATCATCTCGAGGCTAGATGCTGCCCGTACTCTTAAGAGATTGAGGGAAAAGTTAAAGAGTTTTTCCCTATGTTAATAACCAAAGCAGCATTTTATTTTTTAAGAAAGAAATTGTGGGTTAACTCACTTAGCTTTAAAAAAATGATACAAAAAATTTAAAATAGTGACAGCGCACAGTGTGTTCTTCGAAACAATCGCAAAAGTTAAGTTAACTTGGTCGCGGTCGGTAACCCAGATCAAAAATATTCTTAATGTTATTTTTACACAACATGTTACCTAAATGTATTACTGAAAAGAATACGAGGGCCTATTGTATATAACACAAAACAACACAAATAAAGACAGGAGATGATAATTGTGCCAATCATAAATGTCCGTTAGCCGGAGTAACCGCGGAGCTTCCGTAGATTTTTCCTCGTGTCTGGCTTATTTACGGGTCTTTTATAAAAATGTATGCAAGTATTTGAATTAAAAGGTAAGAACCTTGTTTGCCTACAAACATTGAGAGGTTTTTAGCTTGCATGCATGTGTCCGTACATGCGTGCGTGCTTGCTTGCGTGCTTGCGTGCTTGTATGCGTACGTACGTGCGTGCTTGCTTGCGTGCTTGCTTGCGTGCATGCTTGACTTGGCTTGTAAAAACAAAACACAAACAAACTACCAAGACTAAACTTAAGCTAGAACGAGTACGGTTCGTTAATGCTGTAGCTTGTATAACTTTTTTCATCAAACTATGGTAAACTAATGACCATTCTACATAAACGGTTTGTGTAATGATGGCATTATACTTTGGCTGCATTGTGCGGCCTCCGGCCTCACAGCCTATTGACGCTTGTAACACCATGGATAATAATGGATTCATTTACGCATCACTGACTGACTGCTTCAGGCTTCTATGCCTAGAAGTATTACATACTTCAATCAATTATACTACACAGCAATACAAACTCTGCTTGGCGAACACACAAAAACTTGTTATTTACGGAGTAAATACTTTTTTGTAAATTATACTTTTTAAATTTTTCAATCAACTGTCAACGCTCTATTGTTTTGTTTTCTAGTCGCTCCCGAGCTGTTTTTTGAATTGGTAAAATAAGTACTACAGAGCAATACATGACAACTCTGCTTGGCGGCGAACACACAAAAACTTGTTATTTACGAACTAAATACTTTTTTGTAAATTAATACTTTTTATATTTTTCAATCAACTGTTAACGCTCTATTGTTTTATTTTCTTGTCGTTCTCGAGATGCTATTTGAACGGATAAACATGTTTCTAATTTCTATTCTAGCTGTTGCCCGTGACTTCGTTCGCAAGGACTATAATATCCCACAAGAACCTGTTACCGTAATACAAAGTATCCCATGTCCTGTCTATTAATTAGTCTGTCTATATATGTGCAAAATTTCATCCAAATCCGTTCGGCCGTTTGCAAGTGATGCGCTTACCAATCAATAGCGTTTTACTTTTATTTTTGTATTTTGTTGTAAATATTTTTTATTTAAAAAACGAGTTAGTAAGGAAGTAATGCCTCCGTTACAGTAGTTGCTGCCGTATCGACTGGGCATGTTCATGTGTGTTGTACCCGTGTATCGGCTACAAACAAGCCGTTAAGACTAGACCTAAGCTTATACACGCCGCGGTCTGTTATCGTTCTGGATTGTAGCCAGGTCTTCGTATTTAAAGGTATGCTTATTTAAAACTAGTGTAGATTAACCGCCCTTGTGGTTAGACCATCGGAAATAAGTACATACCTAACTGTGATCGGTTTGGTTAGGGTAGCGCTTATTTTAAGGACGCCTAGCTACCAACTGGTACCACCATCTTATTTGGATCTGTCGCCATATCAGGACTGTGAGTAGCGTTGTTGTTTCAGCAAAGAAACAGTAAGATAGCCAGTGGCCACAGTACTTGAGGTTTCCAGGTTCTGGTGAGACAAGGCCATGTGATTTTCGGGTCCAAAAAGTATAAGGCCTTAGTATTTAATCATGATCCAACCAACAGGTTGACGTGTAGGGCGGCTTCATTTAAGGACAGCCGGGTGTGGTAGACCGATGTGTTCGGCAATAAAAACAATGGAATACTATTATTACAATACTGTATTTCAAATTAAAAATTACATGGTGATTTGGCAAATTTTATTATCGTTGAGTACGCGTGCGTGCGCGGGCGCGTCGGTGCGCAGAGTGGCGACTGGCCCGGTGGCCGATGGCTAGTTCGGGCCGCGGTGTCAGCGGCGTCATCGCGCCGCGAGCTCCCGTTCAGCGTTGGTGCGTCAACAACGTGCCCACTGAAGCACTGAAGACACGATAAACTGACCGTTGCGACGACAACGGTCCCGTTTACGTAAAATAAAGCCATCAAAAGCCACCAACTTGATCTCAATCCTATTCTATTACTTGATAATATCCAGTCATTCCTTTCTTTTCAACCAACTCTCTTTTTATATGAAACCTTCCTCATAAACACTAACTGTAGCACACTGTATCTTTTATGCGTCAAAATGTATCTAACATGGGTTTTCCATTTATTTATAATGTAAAGAAGCTCTCTTTTGTTGACTACACGTAGCACAAGGTTATATTGTATCCTAAATAAAACATAAGGAATTTACTATGAAAGTTACAAAACATCTGCTTCGCTCATACTAATATACCTACTTTAGTATTCCACAGTTTTTTTTATTAACTTCTAAAATATAAAAGTATTGTGATTCATACCCTGTTGAATATGCAGGAATATTCATGGCTGGCTCGTTAGCAGACGGGTCGCCAGTATTTATGTAAAGTATCGTATTAAATAAATAGCTTCGTTTTTACATTGGATACACGTTTCTTAGTACGGCACGATGATTATTTATTAGTTTAATTTTATGGTCTGTTGAATCTGGATTAAAACAAATGCGGTCCCATTTATGTTGAGTGAACCAGTTTCAACTTTTTCTTTGTTTTGGAATAATAGGGTTGAAGTATTATAGATGATCAAACGAACTTCAAAGTGAAGTTTGATCACTATTAGGTATATATGAGTTCGCTTCATTCGAAGATATATTACCACAGTGTAGTTTCTTTTCATCTTACTGGCAACTCGCATTTTAAAAGGTATCCCTATTTTTTTTAACGCTCTCCATTTTGCTGAGCTCATTATTTAGAAATTATTAACAAAATTTGAATAGGGTTTGGTCAGGGAGGGACCTAATACTCGTATCTTCGAATGAAGCGAACTCATACAATAGTGATCGAACTTCACTTGGAAGTTCGTTTGATCATCTATTATATTTCACTCGCTTCATTCTTCAGATAAATTACCACAGTGTAGATATTTAGAGTAAGAAATTTTCTTAATGGTTTGAGAGTATAGAATGTATAAATAAATTTCAAAATGAATAAAACAAGTACACAGTTTATTAGGTTTATTAGTGGCTAAAAGCCCCTTTGAGTAACCTTTTAATCTACTCCTCAGAGCCAAGATTGTTACCTAAGAGTAAGCAAAGTGCAGAACGGTGACTGTTTAAGCTACCGTGAGCTGAATCATGGTTAAACTGGTCGGTTAAAAATGACATGCCATGGGGCAAAGAATGTGTATAGGTGTCAATAGAATGAGAATTGCAGTACGTCCACCATAGCTTGTAACTAACATTATATTGGGCTAGGGTATTTTTTGCTAGTGAAGTTAGCATAACGTCTAACGAGGCAGCTGGGACGTTTCGTTTGACAAACGCCTCCCGGAGAGCTTGGCTACACCCAGAGTAAGGTTGTTGAACTGGCGGTTCCTGCCCCCCAACCGCCTAACTCTCTTGCTTTCGATCGCTTTGATCGAAAGCGAGAGAGTTAGGCGGTCGACCCCCTGGAATGAGATACGAACATGTCCTTATTAGCATCTAAAAATAATATGTCGAATATTTGCATGGTTCCTAGTAGTATAGTGGGAACCATGGTTGTGATTTTCAGTATGGAAATACTAAAATACCTTCAACTTTATCATTGTCAATCTTTTGTAGACATTTGAGAATTAATGGTATGGGTGGAAATGCATAAAATAATTCTTTCCAAGAAATGGTAAATGCGTCTATTGTGAATACATCTGGGTCTGGCTTCCATGAGACGTATTTCTGACATTTGGCATTTGTGCGAGAGGCAAATAAATCTATACAAGGTTTTCCAAAGAAATTTACTATTTTCTGAAAAGCTTTATTGTTTAAGGACCATTCTATGTCTGGATTATTTTTCCTTGATTCTTCGTCTGCCTCTTTATTATCTTTAGTACTAATATAAGTAGCAGTAAGCCAAATATTGCGCCTTTCGCACCATTGCCAAATTTCACGAGTTAAGTCGTTTAAGTGAGGGTACTGGATACCACTCATTCGGTTTATATAGCTTAACGCTGTAGTGTTATCATCTCGTAACAAAATACTTATGTTATAAGAATCGCGAACAAAACATTTCAGACCAAAAAATAACGCTAGAATTTCCAAATAATTTATTTGTTGTGTTTTTCACTATCTTTTCAGATCCCATTTGCACGTTTGCCGTTGCAAACTGCACCCCAGCTAGACCTAGATGCATCAGTGAAAATTTGTAATTCATAATTTTCAGAATTAGGTGATTTAAAATTTTTATGAATACTCTCAATCCATCATTTCAAATCGGGCAAAATCAACTTCGATTATATTTATATTATCATAATAACTTATCATAATTATGATATATCTTAAGCATGAGACACTTTGCCGTTCAAAGCGTTTCGTGTGTAACCATCCATATCTAACAGCTAGACAAGCCGCTGTTAAAACGCCTAAGAAGTCGGAAAAATCCTGTATTGTAATAATAATTTGTAATACTTTTTTGCTAGTGCTTCTATATAAATACGTTTGTCGGAAGGTAAAGAGATTGTCATGTTGTTAGAATTAAAAACAAAACCCAAAAACTTAATTTCTTATACGGGATGTAATTAACTTTTTTCACGATTAACCTAAACATTTAAGTAATTTTAAGTCTCTTTGACGTTACGTACACACTCTTGGTAAGTTAATCATAAGCACACACAATATATCGTCTAAATATATTACCGACAAAAAACCAAGACTGCAAAGGTATGTCATGATTTCTTTCATAATCTCTGTGAAAGTTCTCGGCGCCGCGGAAAGTCCACAAGGAATTGCATTAAATTCGTATATTTTATTTTGAAAATTAAATCTTAAAATTTTTTTGACTATTCTTAATCGGTGCAAAAAGATGATTCTTTAATATCTATAGAGGTCTTATACATATGTGACAGAATAATTTTTTAAACTGTTCTAAAGTTCTCAATTTTAAAATGTTCATGACAAACAAACTTGTTAAATGGTTTTAAGTTCAATATAAATATATAGGTGCCATTTGATTTCATTGTCAAAAAGATTTTGGATATAAATTGATCAGAACGTCGTTCACACTCCGAAATGGCACCCAAATCTAATAAAATTTTAATCGCGTTTGACATGTTGTTTACTTCTTTTGAAGAAAATAATGTATTACACGGCAGTGAGTGTTGCGATATGTTTTTACATAGAGGAATGCTATATCTGTTGCGAATCCAATTCAAAACTATCTTGTTAGAGGTGATTGCGGTCCAACACTGATAAAAATATTTTAATCTACCTGCGTGTACCTGGATTAATGACGCTGGGCACGTTTTCCCAGCACCAGTAGAACTGTGAAGGCCGTGTCGTCGCCGTCGCTGGTGGCGGCGCCACATAGGCTGCCACACGCCGATACTGCGACATCAGAGCTCGACGAGGCCCACCCCATCCTCACCTCATCCCCCCTTCCCCCTGCTGCAGGTTAACGAGGAGGGCCCTGTCAGTTTCCGAATAACGGGGCTTCAACACACACTTTCTGATGTCACTGTTACGGTGATTTGTTCGGACGCTAGTTCCGTCGTTACTGGAACGGTGGTTTGTTCGTACGCTGCCGCTGGTTCCGACGTCACTAAAACGGTGCACTCTTCGTGTGTACCGACTTCTATGTAAAAGAAAATACTATTAGGCAAAAATACTATTAGTATTAGGCACAAGTAACATGTTAACTAAAGATGCTTTATCTTTTTGATACAATAAATTCACTTTTTTAGAAGCAAATAATTTATGAAGAAAATGATGTATGTTATGATAAATTACCTTCGTTTTCTTCGGTATCTGAAGAAGAAGAATGAATCACGCGCCGTCGTCGTTTTACCGGCTTTTCTTGTAACCTTCTTATTTTTTCCTTATAGTACTCTACAGATGTACGCTTAGGCATGACTAATTTAGAATTAGGGCGATGTATTCGAGTAACTTTTAAGCCGTGCGTGCGTCGCCACGCAAGGAGAAAAGAATGAGCGATAGTAGGCTCAGCAAAATGGGGAGCGTTGAAAAAAAAATAGGGATACCAGAGGGTATCCATATTTTTTTTTAGAGAAGTGCGAATTGCCAGTAAGATAAAAAGAAACTACACTGTGGTAATATATCTGAAGAATAAAGCGAATGAAATATAATATTAAATTCTGATGATGCTGATGTATGTAATCTTAATTGTTTTTATTTGGGAATATTTTGCTGACTTTAAATAATTCGAGTTCTTAACAATTCAGTATAATACATATGTAACATATAAATCTGTTTTGCCTTTGTGCTTCATAGATTAAGATCATATTAATAGTATGTTAATAATAATAAGCAGGACATTACAAGCACACATTTCTTTCAAACCACACAGCTTTGAATGGTCATAACGCAAATGTACACGGAATAAACAAAATTTGTAACAACCAATTATAAAATGTTCAAATAACCAACCAAATAACCAATTATACTCAGAAGTTACCTGATTGCCTTAGTCGTAAAACCCAGAAAAGATAAGTAAGTAAATCAAACAGGATATTTTGTATGAAAGATAAGAAATTGCTTTGTCGGTTGCGTGGATACAAGAGCTATAAATTAGAACGCACACCTGTAGGTACCTGTATTACGGTTAATTGTTCCGTTATCAAACTACGTCTGAAAAGTCCACCACGGTTTGGTTCTGCTATTTTAAAACGCACCTATTTTCTATTGTGCAAATGTCTAAATTAGGTCACTGTGACACGATTGTGAATTTTTGAATCGAGGCACAGGATATTTGACAATTATGTTCCCATCCTTTTATACGAAATACGAGAATGCCGAACACGCAAACTGCCAATACACATATTTACAAATATTGTTATATTTTTAATTGTAAAACAAAGTTTTAACACTGTTACAAGAAATAATGAAATAAATATTTTGTGGAGAAAACGTAGACAATTAGTTTGTATGGTACACTCTTTTTGTTTTGTTTGCAATTATTTTAAAGTAAAAAAAAAATTTCTCTATGTATGTAAGTGAGTTGATGTAATTCTTTATGAAAATTAAAATTCCTAATTCACTAGAAAAATATACACAAATATTTATAGTCTGTGTACGTAGATGTGTACTCGTACATGTGTTAGTTTTGATACAATAATACCGACTGGAGCGCCCTGGTTACCATAGAACAATTGAACAGAATAATTTACAAACTTTTCTTTAAATTTATTTTTGTTTCCTCGGTAGTAAATCGCAATATGCTAGCGTTTATCTGAAGACCTCGAAATTTTCATGCATCGTATTATTTGAGACAAAATCGGGAACTGATCGTATTATCAAGGATCTTGTACAGGAAGATCTGATCTAATGAAAATAGCTAACGCATTTCTTCTTTGATATTTCAATGATTAGACTCAGGACGACGTCATTTATAAAGCTCAAGAGTCTTCTGTGAAGGTAAACATTTTGCGAGTTGGGTGTTTTCCAATTATGGTAAATTGGTGAATAATAATTAACTTTTGCGCATAATTCCAGAAACGCTATGTTGGCGTTTTGCGTATTTGGCAATATGCGTCTGAATGGACGCTAATATATTCAAAAGGTGTGTGAGTGTGTATTTTAATATAAACATCATCAGCAACCACAGTCATAATGTTCATGTTTGTTCTCGGTTTGGTTGGAAGTCGGGCTTGTTATAAGTCCGCTTGGCTAGCTTTTACCTTTTAATTAAAATATGTCGCCATAAAATCAATATCAGTAGCATTGTTGTGTTCCAACGGTTAGAGATAAGATAGCCAGTTCCTCACTCCGTTGAGGTTGAGGATTCCGGGTGATGTGCGCTTCCACCTTAGGTCTATCATCACTTAATATCAAAAGAGATGAAGGCGTAGTACTTAACCGAAGAGGGTTTTTATATCTTACATTTTATTATATCTTCTTTTTTACAATATCATCATCATCATCATCATCAGCTCATTTTTATGTCCCCACTGCTGGGGCACGAGCCTTCCCTATGGATAGATAGGGAGAACGGGCCATAAACCACCACGCAGGCCCAGTGCGGATTGGTGGTTGTTAACGACTGTTATTACAGCCGGGATCAACGGCTTTACGTGCCTTCCGAAGGACGGAGGAGCTCGAGATGATAAATTTTTGGTCACCTGACGACCGGCCTTTGCAAAAGTTGCTTAACGAAAGTTGCTAAGCACTCGCAGACCGGGCGCGTTAACCACTGCGCCGTCGACCCCCTCGCTCCTCTTTTCAATATACCTAACAAGATAATAGCAAACTTTTCAGTAATCTAGTAAATATTTATTTGCTAAACTGAATAAATAGGTCTTCCCTTCCAAATCTAATGCAATTATTATTTTTTATTTACATTCTTATTTTATTTATAACATCTTTGCTGAATATTGTGGTTGGCTATAAAAATTTAGTATTGACTGATAGAAAGCACTAAAATCTCATCAGCAGCAATATAACACCTCAGGCGTACACTCTATATTGTGTATACAAACGGCAAACTGTAAAGGAATCTAGTCTCAAACATTGACAAACTCGCTGCACGTATATTTTCACACTAATTTAAACTTGAATAAACTGCATCGTTCGTTTCGTTTCACAAAAATATAAGCACTTTACAGAGTTGACACAGATCGATGCTTGGAAACGCAATAAAACGTTTCCAACACCGAGAATATCTGCTGTGAGAATTTGTTTTGAACACTATTTCCAGACTACTCCGACGCTGCAGAGTTTATTTCATTTGACATAGGTATTCTCATCTCATGATCTTGGATATTCTTGTCTTTTTCATACCTAATTTAATTTTTCTTGCTAGGAATCTTGATCATCATCATTATCCACTGCTGGACAAAGGTCTAAGCTGAAAAATGTCATCATCATCATCAGCTCATTTATGTCCCCACTGCTGGGGCACGAGCCTTCCCTATGGATGCATAGGGAGAACGGGCCATGAACCACCACGCGGGCCCAGTGCGGATTGGTGGTTATTAACGACTGCTAATGCAGCCGGGACCAACGGCTTAACGTGCCTTCCGAAGCACGGAGGAGCTCGAGATGATAAATTTTTGGTCACCTCAGCACTCGCATATAAATAAAAATGTAAAAAAATAAAGTAACGCGTATACATACAAATACGTTTCCAGAAAATTTACACTGTATATAGGGTCAGTAATCCATTCGGGTAAGGTTAAATGAAGTCCGCAACTACAAGAGATAGGGTTTCGTCAATTTTGTCTTTTTTTTAAATTAACTGAAACTTCAATTCATGCTTGGACTAGTTGGATAGCTAAATGCTCGAGGGCGATTTTAAGTCCAGCTAGACTTGCCCGTCATTAGCCGATACCTCATTTTCTCCGCCCTTGGTATGAGCTATAGTTTGCAGTACCATAGTACTTTGTGAGATAGAAAAGGATTTGATAACCAAGGACGGAAATACGTCTTAGCACAAGGAAAGTGAGGAAGGTCGCACTTTCGTACAATGGCGTGCGATTTCTAGTCCCAAATGGGCGGGAAACTTACTTCGTGTAAATGAGGATAGGGCTGCGGCTCTCAAGTAAGCGATATTGGTTCATTTCTAAACATTTTGTCATTTATGACGGAATTTTGGACGGTTATCTAGTGTAACGGTAATGATCGATTTTCAGAAGAGTAGACTTTTTCTGAGATTACCGTGCCTTTGTTCGAGTAGAATATATCATGGCTATGTGCCATAATAATTCTACTTCAGAGTTTGGCTCCATTGTATAAATACATTCACACGTTTTTTTTTGTGTAAATTTTATTTCCCTGATCGTTGTTACTTACCTACAAGTACTTATACTAATACTGTATCGGCTGCGGCTGCCGTCGCGTTTCTGGCGCGAACAAATACTTACAGTCTCAGACCAAATAAAAAGTTAAGACAGAACTCTGCGAACAGCGAAGTGAAGCCGGGTCAAACTACGCCTCGCCGTGTACATACACAATTACACGCACACACGTACAACGAAACTATGCCTTAACTTGTCAGTTAGGTCCGCGGCTCGTGGGAGCAAGTCGTTTTGAAAAATCATAAATTTATCTATGAAAATGCCGAATTGTGTTGTAAAAGAGTTTAAGAATCAATCTTCAAAAGATAAAAAGCGAGATGGAATCATATTTCACACGTAAGTAACTTGGAAACCAATATTTTTCAATAAATCAAAATAAAATTTAGACGTCATTGCTTGAAACACAAGTGTTGCCATTATGAAGTGTTTTTGTTTACCCTATTATTGGGTATTGTGACGTCTATGACACGCAACGTAACGTTACTTGTTTCTTGTAATGCTTATCAGTAATTTTTTACTGACTTTAAAAAACGAGGAGGTAAGTGCTCAATTCGACTGTATTTTTTTAATGTTTATGAATACGCGACGCGATATCTTCGCTGTTAGTGAACTGATTAACTATATGTTTTTTTTCGTTAAATAAAGGCCGGCAGCGCGTCGTCGATTCCTCTGGTTTTGCGGGTGTCCATGGGCGGCAGTGATTACTCTCCATCAGGTAACCCGCCTGCTCGTTTGCCTCCTTCTTTTATAAAATAAATAAATTAATAAATATCTTAAGGGTACCCATCCTTCTCCCTCATCCCTTAATTAAGTTATCAAAATTGGTTCGGTATAATAGCAAATTGAAAAAATGGACCTGACATGTAGTCAAAGATGCAAAGCGATTAAAGAAAGTAAAAGGAAGCATACAAGAAATTAATTAAATATAAAGGTTTTTAATTAAATAATTTGAATAAATAATGACAAGTTTTATTCCTGAAAAACTTTTTCCATTTCTTTTCTCCTACCGCCACTACTTTTTACCAACAGCTTACGTCGGAATGGATCACTTTTATTTAAATCATATGATAACGTTATTAACTAATAACGTTAAAAATAATGTTGCTAATTTTTAACGTTATTTTTGTACTTTGGGGTAATTGAATTATCATGGCAACACCCGTTTAAACACACACATTTAAAAAACCGGCTTCACTTTGCTGTTCACAGAGTTCCGTCTTAACTTTTTATTTGGTCTGAGCTTACAGTATAATATTTTTTATAGAGACATAATATTTATTTTTTTAGAAAAGGATAAAGTTAATCTGATATTAATCTGATTATCTTCTTATCTTAGTGGGGCCTGCCGAGGTTTCCCTCTTGCAGTAGCACTTCGACCCATCGGGATCTTTTGTGCAAAAATTATCTTAATATTATAGTATGATAACGCCTCAGTGGCAGAGTGGCAAAGCCCTCGGCCCGATGTCCGAGTGTCCTGGTTTCAATTCCAGGTCGGGCAATGTGTTTCGGATTTTTCGATGCATAGCCCGGGTTTATGATCACCAACCCGCATTTAGCAAGCGTGGTGATTAAACCCAATACCTATTAATTTTAGCGATGACTTGATTTCAATGATGAAGGCCTTTGCCCAGCAGTGGGACTGTATATAGGCAAGCATGTGCTCAGACGAAAGTAAAGACTGTTATTAGGGCATTCGTTGCAAATTTGCAACATATCTTTAGATGGTCATGTTCCTCAACCGTTTCGAGAAATCACAAGTGTCAAAACGTGTAACGTATTACCCGTCCCGCGCTGTAGGTATAATTAGCGGGCCACCTTACGTACGACCGTGCGTACATATGGCGCGCGAGGACTTAAATGAAATATAACAGCAGACACAAACTTGCAGTTCCGAGCGAAGCTTGTTCACGATGTGTTTACGCTGCTTAGGGTATGGTTCAAAGAGAAATAGTTCCAATTTATTTTTTCTAAAACATACGATGATTTATTTATTGATATACTAGCGACCCGCCCCTGCTTCGCACGGGAACAATGCTAATATTATCAGTGTCTCTCTACTATACTATGCATGTATTAATATTATACATATAAACCTTCCCCTTGAATCACTCTTTCTATTTAAAAAAAACTGCATCAAAATCCGTTACGTAGTATTAAAGATCTAAGCATACATACGGACAGACAGACAGCGGGAAGCGACTTTGTTTTATACTATGTAGTGATACTTTAAGACTTTCGTGATTGATTAGGAAAATGATTAGACTTAAATAAAAATACGTGCTATGCGTACGTATAGTATAAGTATATCTTACGGATATCTTTTTAGACCCGACGTTTCGACCGAGTTTGACACGGTTTGACTGACGGCCGGGCCGGTGCAACTCGGTCGAAACGTCGGGTATTAAAAACAGTACCTATGAAGTTAACACTAACTTAATTATTCTTAAGCGGGACCAATGTAATATTCGGATAAAAGAAGGGTCTGACTTTGTCTTTGATTACTTTTTAATTCATTTATTTATCATTTTGGCAACAAACAGACAATTATGTAATGCAGTGCTTATAATTATTTTACTTATAATAAAGACCTATAGTGCCGATATAGAAAAATTACGTAGAAGTGTCATGTAAAAATCTTAACAAAAAATGGAGGCATTGAACATACTGCAATTCTCTAATATGGTAGGAGGGAGAGTCCCACATTGCCATCGCTCGCAAAGCGTCTCTCGGGCGCATTTTTTTATTACGAAATTCTACAGCTTTTTTACAAACTGTTTTTTATTTATTTATTTTAAGATACATAAGTCAATTAGGGAGTTCCACAACTTAATATTTCATTAACTAGGTACATTTATGAAAAACAAAAGGCAATTGACAACATTTGTAACATTGACAACTTTGGTACGGCTAATGCATTTTCCCTTATATAAAAAAATTGTAACTTATCCGGAATGCCAGATGTCTGCTTGAGGGAATAACCATTATTGTTAACAATCATAATTATTAAAAAATATTTATAATAAAAATAATACCGTTAAAACATGAAAAGCAGAAATAAGCATAAGAAACACAAGTTAGGCATGCCAATATTTATGTACGAAAAATATCACAGAAAATTAGATAACTCATACCACGCTGGTCTGATTTGTGAGACGATATAAGCACCCATATATTTTTTCATCAAAATAATTTATACGACCGAGTTACTTTTATAGCATTCTTAGGAGCACAAAGTACGAGAAATGTCTTACAAGACTTTGAAAAAATGCTACCATATTTTATTCTCATTTCTTTTGAAGATTACCGTATGTAACATTTCAGTTAGGGTTACTAAGAGTAAGGTAGTATTACCTACTTTTTTATGTATTCCACAATGGGAGCGCTTGGCTTTCATCTCTACTTAATAGTTTTTTTTTATATCTTACGGGGAAGCACAGTGCCTTCATATCACCTGATGTTAAGTGATGATAAGGCCGAAGGTGGAAGCGTACTTCACCCAGAACCTCAACTACTGAGGCACTGGCTATCTTATCTCTAGCTGTCGGAACACAAAAATGTAACATTTTTTTTTTGAGAGAGCAGAACTTGCGCTAGGATACCCTGGGTTACATAGTTCTGGCCCCCCACTTTGGACTTGGCTCGTGATCTTAAAAGCTATTTCGTAAGATTTGATGTGGTATGGTGTGGTATGGTGACATATTTAAATAGGATTGTAAATGACGATAAAAGGTCGAAGCACGCTTTACGCAGAACCCTCAACTACCGAGTAACATATCATATCATATCTATATCATATCTCGTAACTGTTGCACTCAAAAATTGTAGTTATGGTGATAGACTTTTATAAGATGGCGATACTTAGCAAGGAGGACATAAAACAATCTTTACCACCAACCATACCTTATCTTTTGTTTTAATGTTTTAAGGGGTTTTTATCCTGATGAACATGTCAATTTACTCTAATTACAACGTTTCTCTATTTAGGTGCATTGTTAGTTCAACAACAGCTGTACATCTATACATATATAAAATGCTTTGTCCTGAATGACTGACTGACGGATCAACGCACAGCCTAAACCGCTGATCGTAGAGACCTGAAACTTGGAGGGTGTGTTCTTTGTATGACGTAGGCATTTTGTGTGTTCTTTGCAAGAACGAATTTTCCGAAATTCTACCCCGAAGGGGGTGAAAAAGGGGGCAAAATTTTTATGGGACAATGTGATTCCCAATCTACTTCAAATTTTGCATAAACCTTTTTTAACAGAGTTAATGGAAGACGTGTTTCGTATTTTATTGAAATTCATCCCCTAACGGAATTAAAAAGGAGTAAAAAGTTATTTTGGCGGTGATTTGCTTCGAAGTTAATATCAATACTCTTTAGTGTTTTTGATTTAAATTACATTTTATTTTGACACAGTCATGTTTGAAAACTCAATCTGATTTTCTTCAAAAAAGGTTGAATCAATATATAAAAAAAAGATCGATTTTGCTTATAAGCTTAAACATTTTTAGGAGAGAGTTTGCTGTTATCTGTAAACGGCCTTCACAGCGTCACTGGACTTTTTTGAATGCGGCGAGAAACTAAAAGGGTTCCTCAAGCTACACTGCTTGATCACGATCAAAACAACGTCAGAAGGTTTCTAGAGGGAATGGCATCACGCAAGCGTGCTCCCGCACTCTACTAGATTCTCCGAGTAATTTGGATAGGATTGGGATGGCCTTTACAGGCTTACAATAGTGGTGTACGTTATAAGCTAATGTGTCTAAATCAGAGTTTATACCCTAACTATCCTAAAATACTCGTAGTAACCTAATATTGTTTTCTAAAGTTTACGCGAACATTACACATTAAAATGAAACAACTTTTACGGATCTACTCATCATCAGAACATGCCCTAGAAGGGCCCAACCATTACGTCAGATTTGATAAACCACAAATACTCGTTAGAGAACAACAATTCATCCCTAGGACGATACGCGAAGCTATTGAAATTAAAAAAACATCCTAATTTCAATAGAGAGAATGGTTGGAATCTACCACCAGCCTGGGATCTCATCATACAAAATATTAAATCCCAGCACCAACACCATACTGCCATACCAAAAGATACTGTAAGATCTTTTTGCGTAAAACGGAACGCACCTGATTAAATTTAAATGAGGGTATACAAGCTACTAACTAATTATGAGACGACCAACACCTCAGTCTCCCTGTGACCACGGACCCTGCAAAGGGTTCGAAACGTCAGGATAAACATTAAAAAGTAATGTGTAAAATAAACGCGAGTAGATCCCTAAAATTTGTTTCATTTCAATAGTAACCTAGCTTGAGCGAAATTGAGTTTGTTTGTTTGCCTGTTTGTTATTTGTTACGCTTTCACGCGTTTAGTTATACTATTCAAACGATCATCATGAAATTTTGTACATATATTCCCAACAGTATAATCAAAGACTTATTAAAAAAGTGAGTTTTTTTGTTTGTTTGTTTGTGTTTGATACCCTTTCACGCGTAAACTATTTAACGATTTGTTTGTTTTGTTGTCATAGAAACTGTCAAAGCGGTACGGAGTCCGCCGGGTCAGCTAGTTATAAATATAATTCATCTATGACCCTATATTTTTATTTTTTTGAAATTTTGTATGTAAGAAGATGTAATTTTACTAGAAAAAATTAACCAGCCTTAAGAAGCTCGAGTGGGAATCGAACCCAAAACCTTTGGATAACTGGTTAAAAAAAATAAAAATATTAGAGTCATAGATGGATTATACGAGTATTTATAATGTATGACCATATCTATACTAATATTATAAAGAGGAAGGCTTTGTATTTTTGTATGTATGTATGTTTGCAATGAATAAACTCAAAAACTACTGGACCGGTTTAAAAAATTCTTTCACCATTAGAATGCTACATTAGCGCTGAGTAGCATAGGTTAAGTATATTAAAAAAAAATGCGGTACGAAGTCTGCTAGGACAGCTAGTACTTTATAATAGTAATAATCTGTTTATTTCTGGCAGTGCCCATAAAAAGTCTTAGTAACAATGATCTTACACTAAGTACTTTGTTGTGTTCAAAGCCCCGTTGGGTCGACAAAAAGTAATCACAAGGTCTGTGATCTGATTTTCCAGACTTACCTACTACGTATATATACATAAAAAGTCGTTCTAAATCTGACATTCAGTCATGAAAATGTGGTCTTACTGTTTCAATTCATATCACTTAAGTAAAAGCGCGCAGTAGCGAAATGTCTCCAATTTGTACAACAAAGAAATGAAATGCTAGCAGAAAACATTTTTCATAAAAAATTCAATACCTACCTATCTGTCTGCACTACACACCATTAGATGCGTAAAACGAAAATCATAGAAGATAGAAAAAATATTCAGCTCGATAAACCAAATATCTGATTGAGAATGTCACGTTTCGTCGACTAGAACAGTAACAGCCAAGAGTAGTCGTGGGTACGAGTACATAATATAAAAATCGTTTGTTAAATATTCGTTTGTGTCAGCAGAATTTGTGCGTCGACTACTCGGCGACGGCTTTAGTTATAATATAGGCCTAAAAGCCAAGGTTCAATCAAAGGCTCGTTGAGTGCCCGAGTACCTTGTCATTGTGATCGATATGGCTGAACAACTAAGTTAAGGGTGAGTAATTATTTATATTAATTGTTCTGTTTGTTCGAATAACTTGTACATCATCATCATCATCGTTTGCTAACTTAACAATCGAAAATAACATTAAAAAAATTTAAATACTTACAAAATCATATTTATAGTTATTATGCAAAAGCGTTCAAAGTATATATTTGATGTCTAGTGTTTATGTTAACTTAACAAAACAAAAAACAATGTGTTAATCAATATTGGCTTGAAATAATAAATAATTTTATATTTTTTAATTATTAATATAGCACAAGAGTTAAAAACGATTGTGTTAATTTATTAAATTATTAAAAATACACTATTCAAAAAAATCTGAAGCTAACGCTATATTTTCTTCAAGCAATGGCCTCGATAAAACTACACAAGTGGCTGTGTATCATAAAACACGAACTAACTCTGTTTAAATGCTGGATTAAAATTGCTATACCCAATTTTATATGATAACGGCAAGCATAAATTTAATGCCTGCAGGACTGTGTAGTTTCGCCCGCCTTTATTTCCGAACCAACGCCGTCGGTATCAGGGTTCCACAGTATTTGAAAATTAAGTTGTTAGAAGGGTTACGTTCCTTCATGCGGTAAACGCTGCGTTTGACGCGCCAGGATTCTCCATATCTTTTAATTTTTTTTCCGTTACGCCTAAGTACTCGATTTTCATCTCACCTGATCTTAAGTGATGATAATGCCAAAGGTTAAAGCGCAATTCACTCAAAATCCTCAACTTCTGAAGCACTGGCTTACCTTTAATTATCGGAACACAACAATATTATTGTAACTGTATTATCTGCAAGACATTGATGTTATGGCGGCATTACTTAAAAGTTATGCGTCACACAAATTGGTTCAACGCAACACAACCAATGCGTCGTCATAACTTTGTATATATCAAAATCATACGTATCAAACACAATGCGTGTAACGCAGCGATTGCCGCATAAAGAAACCATGCGTTAACATTTTTCGTGTTCCCTTTTTCAGTTAAAGATAAGGATGTAGGCTGGCAACGTTACAGTGAAGAAAAAAGTACAGTGCAAATAAAATTAACTCGGAAACTTTAACTGATGAAATAAGGCATCTCAGGTCTAAACGCTGGAACAATGCTTATGTCATTGAAGCAGGGGAATATTATAGCTTGTTTATTTATTTATCTTTGTATTTTATTTATTATTATTATCCTCCTTTATTTATTTTCTTTCTTAAAACTAGATTTTTACAATATTTTAATATAAAAACAATAAAACATTATAAAAACCTAATCCTAGAGTACCACCAGCAGCGGGGCAGGGCCCAAGCTACCGGTGGTCAGGGCTGCAGAGTGAGGAACCTCCTGACAATACGTGCCGTGTCAAGCAGTACTGCTTTCTGAATCTGACCGTTGATCCAACCATCAAGCGAGAGCCTCTTAAGGTGTTGGTCGAGGCTTTTATTATTATTATTATTATTATTAACCGCCATTTCTTTCTTACTGCAGGGCAAAGGCCACCCCTCCCTCCTTTCACCTATCTCTATCCTGAGGTAGCTCGTGCCAATCCTATTGTATTTCAGTATAGTTTTAATACGAGAATTTAAAAACACAATTTTTTAAAAACACATTTACCAATATACTCGTATTGTGATATGGGTAAATACTATCATGTAGGTATATGTTGTGGAACAAGAAACTCCGTGAACATGTAATGTTCATTACAAGAGTAATGAATATTCAAAATCCGCCTAATCATTAGCTAGTTCGTAAAATCAACGATACCGATTATGTTACAAAATGTTAATAAATACGTGAAGAGCCAAACATACCTTATTTCATTGTGTGTTCACAAGGTTTCGCCCGCGTCTTCGGTTTGTCACAATTTTTTATCGCAACCCCAAGGAACGTTGTGTTTGACCAGAATAAAAAAAGCCCAAGATACTCTCAAGCCTTCCAACTATGTCTACCACGTCCTAAACTCCGGTTTAACGTAAAAGAAGGTCAAACAATGAAAAACACTTTTAAAGCATTAGTTAGAAAATAATACATTTTCCAGATTTTTGACACGAGGTAACAAGAAAATACCTGCTGCTAATTAATTGAAAACTTTTTGAGAATTATTTCAAATAAACAAAAAGCTTAAGACACGCTTGTTGGATCAATATTAGTAATCTAACGTGGTTATGTGTACGGGGATTGAAACACGATTTCTTGCACTCGACCTTCGATCAATGCTGACTAAAGTTTATAGAATTTTTCAATATAACTATAATAACCCCTATGCAATCTCTGTAAACCTATATAAATTAACTTTTATCTTTAATTTCATTTCTTCTGAGATATGATAAATGCTACAATGATCTGACGAATTCCATCTTTAAGGTTCTAATGGCTTCAACTTTGTCAACGTTTAGTATAAAAGTAAATTTAAAGTCTGAAATGACACATTCAAGCCCAGCTTCTTGATAGCCTCTTAATTCTGCATTCAATCTTCCCGTTCGGTTCTTCATTTTATGGTGTCATCTCCTATCGGAGGTCATACAGCGATATTATAAAGGTAGGTAAGGTAGATAGCATACAAAACTACCGCGAAAAATGGTTCGAAATTTTTCGTTCGAATTTCGAGCGAAGCTCAAATATTTTTGATTTTAACTAATTTTTATTACAGTATAATAAAATATTTTCAAATGATGTAAAAGTGATAGCGTAAAGCAAGCAATTAGAATGAAAAATACAGTTATTGGCATTTTTCTAACGAAAATTAAATATAAAAATGGGGTTTCGTAAGTGGTACTGTTAACTGACACAAATGTTTGTCTTCTTTTTCGAGAGCGACTAAAGGAGGCCAAAACCAAAAGGAGGCTGCATTCTTTTGTTTGGGACGTCTTCGGGGCGCTAGTATCGTATCTCTTCCTCTTTTACAATAAAATATTATTAAGGTATCATTCATCATATCATATCATTATATCATTATGGTCTCTTTGGACGGTGATGTTGCTGCTCGGAAAACATTTACGTGGGTCATGTTGAACTAATTGGCGAAATTTTGGAGCCACCAAGCTACCGACACCTAAATCATTAGAGCTACGGAGCCTTCACTATGCGTGTAGTTCTCCATTGGCCGGTCTCGTTTCGTTCCCAGGAAAGGTGCAATCTCTCTGCGGCTACAGGCCGGCTCTGTCAGACGCTCTGAAAATGTTTTATGGCACTACAAAATCTTGGTCTATCGGGAAATACCTCTTTTAGGTACGTGCGGGTGTCATTTGCATTCCTCATACGAGAGCTCTACTTTACACGGTAGGTTAGCTGAGAGTTTAAATTTGTTAGAACGTGAATTCATATTTTTGATATGTCTTCGTGAATTTATATTTTTGATGCCGTATATTTATGATTTCTTCCATTAACGTAATTCCAGTTACGACACGTCATCTTATAAAATCATCGTACTTTATTAATACAATAAATTTTAATTGGAGAAAGAAATAAAACTTTTTCTGTTACGTTTTGTGAGCAGTAATAGTTTTATAGTTTTGTAATAAATTTTCCGAAGGTTACAAAAGAAAACATGTTTTAAACGGGTCCGTTGTGTAAAAGTTAATCAGACACTTTTTACAAACAAAAGAAAGTACTTTTATTTTGACTATAATGTATATATACACTAATATACCTACTCCTAGTCCGAAAACATCAACAGATCAACGAGTTAACTCAAGAAAATAAATGAAATAAATGCAAGCAACACATTTTCCCGGCTCAGTAAAAAATGATGCACGGCACGTATTCAGCCATTTTACGTGCCATTTCTCTCATGGGCCACCAACATAGACTTGGATTGAAGCTGCTTAATTCTCCTAGCGGTAGAGAAAAAAAGAAATACAAAAGGCAGCAACCGACAAAAATACATGCGGTTGCATATCAGTGGATATAAGACCTTGGGCTGTAAGAAATAGGGTTTGAACGCCACCGAATAAATCCTCAGTAGATACATAGGTACGTGAGGTTCATTTGGGCAAAGGGAGGTCAAACACTTAAAACTCCGGAGATACAAGATTGCAGACGAGTAGAAGCAAACGAAGCAAGCCTTATGAATCGCTTTCGTGCATGCGAGGGGGAAATTTGAGAGTGCTCTATACCATAATGGTTTCGGTATGTTTGACGTCTATTCATTGCCGTTTTATACTTACGTTGGTATAGGAAATGATAAATAATTTGGCAATGCAAAGAATGAACCGTCATCTTAGTTTTGTGGGTTGATTATTATACATACAATCAATTAAGTTTCATATTCAGAATACTATTTAACTACTTAAATTAATATACATTTTAGTTGTCTCTATCTAAAACAATTATCAAATAAACTAGAAGTAGTGTAACTTATATGCAAAAGTGGCAAATACTGCTTATAACTGTTATCTACCGACATTAGAATCGATCTCACGTAAAACTAGAAGACATTCTAATCTCGTTCAACATAAATCGTAACCAATAATACAATTTCGAAGTAGATACGGTACATCTTACGAATTTATGATTAAAGAAACCTATTATGAATTTCACAAAGGTTTCCACTCAAAGGTACTAGTTCAAATTAAATAATTTAACAACTGAATAATGGTTCTTGCGAATTCTTTTGTTTCTTATTCCGTGGCGTGGTGCCATGCGCCATCGAAAAGCTTTCATTTGACTCGCCTTAATTGGAAATCTCTTTTTAACAGAGAATCAATCTTTGTATAATTTGAATGTGAACCAGACGACCGTGACTGTTTTTTCGCCGAATCTCTTTAGTCGCTAAAGAAAGTTTTCTCACAATTAATTTTTAGTTGAAAGAATATTTAATGATTTTTAGGAACATGATAACAAATCCCCTTAAGAGTATTTGGTTTTCGCCTCTTCGTACAAAAATTTACTACTAACAACATTAGCAATACATTTTTGGTTTTTAGTTTGGTACCCAGTACACAGTGCAGCATCAGCCCGCCAAAATTTACAAGAGGAGGTTTATGCCTTACATTATGTTACATTCCTAAGATAGAGACAGTTTCTGTGTCCACTTGTGGATCTCTATCTAGTCTCTTACAGACAATATAGTAGCTTTTGAGTTATTAAAATAATTATACTCAATTTTTTTTATTTTTTTTAAGTTTGTAAATTATACAAACACCCTAAGAAAGTATAATGTGGTGCGTAGATAATATATGAATGAAAAGTGTGGTGCTGCCATTAGACTAGATATTCTGGGGTCTTGGTAGCTCACTGGTCAGCGCATTGGACCGTAATCAAAGGGTCGGGTTCTCTTACTTCCCCACTTGAGCTTCCTGGGACCGGTTGATTTTTTCTATCAAAATTTTATCTTATAACTACGAGTACATATAGCAATGTGAATGCAAAAATATAAATAATAAAACCAGATATTCTGATTTAAACACTTTGAAATAAGCGGTAACAATAACATACTTACCTATAGGAAGGACAAGAAAACGAGCGACTTAATAACTGAAATCGAGTAAGGTAATGTTTTCGAGCAAACATTTCTTTGTCGCGTTTCTTATTTTTGTATGTGGCGACAATCTATGTAACTGGAAGAATATAAAATAAACCTGCCTCTTTCACGAAATCTGAAACATGAAGATAAATATTTGGTAATACAAAAGACACAGACGATAAATTGTGTATTTTTTATTTATTTATTTATTGTCCGTCAATGTTATATGTGCTGCAAAAGTTCTATTATTATTATTAAATTAATTTAAATCCTATATTTGAACAAGACGAGTACATCACGATAACCTAATAATAACGCGCCTCGCCCGAAAAGTCAGAAGTTGCGGATTCGAATAATTATTGATCAGAATCTTGTTAGTAAGTATAGTTAATGTTAAATGAATTGATATTCTTTTTAGTTGTCTGTATATTATGACAACAATAAAAACCATCAAAGAGTGACCCGTTTCTGAAAAACCCAAAATGTTTACGTTTTAAGTCTTCATTGACGAGAGTGTTGTATGCATTGCGAAACGAATTTAACAGCATAATGTACAAATAGCCATTTACAAACAAATTTTCAATAAATTATACTTTTATCCTTCGAAAAGGAGTTTAACCTTTGCTAATAAAGTCAAACATAATCAAACACAGTACAGCCAATCCGTTTGAACGCTTCACAATATTATAATAAACAACGCAATCAAGCTATGTTTACATAAGAAACATGCTAGGTATATATTTGCAAAACTCCCGGGAGGATGCTGGCATATCGGCTAATTTCGAAACGGTGCCTGAATAAGCATTCGGCTGCAGATTTGGTAAACATTCAATCAAATATCGGCTAAGGAGCATTGTTTGGTTGTTTTGAAATTCAATTCTCATACGAAAACAGCAGACGTGGTGGGTATATACAATACCAACACTAATGAATTTCATTATTTTTATAACTAAAACAAATTTTAAATCTGCACCTTATTTACATGTTTGTATAGTTAGCACGGCGAATGACTCCTCTTCGCCGTGAAAATGGAGTCCAAACGCGAAGGTAACTGGTGCAGTGTGAAAACAACGCAGCATGTCACCCTCACCCTGCAGGCTTACAAGTCGTGTGAAGGACCCCATGTCATAGGAAGGAGGGAAAACGTTTGCTGGTAGACATTTATCTTATAGAAGTGCGACAGAGAGTCACCAAATTTAAGTTTAATCGCATTCTACCAAACTTTAGTTTTATTTCACAAGCCATAAGTTACGTTAATCACTTACCAACCAATCTGCTGCCTGTGCTGTATGCCAAGCTCTCTATTTAAATATCATAACAATTTTTATAATTAAGCTTATGATTATTTACGTATAACTTTATGCAAATATTGTTGCGAACAAATTACAATTTAAAAAAAGAAAAAGTGTTGAAAAATATCCACGAGCGGGATTCGAACCCGCACCCCATGACATGCCGGGTCAAGTGCACTGCCAACTACGCTATTGTGGCTCAATCCAACTCGCCGAAATTAATCAACACTATCTACTTTTACTTTATAAGCCAAAGGACCCTATTCAATGTTGACAACTACGTCATCAACATCCGATCTTAATATTTTTACAAATATTGAAAGATCAGTAAAGAATTAGGCAAGCTATATTTATGATTATTTACATATAATTTCACGCAAATATTGATGCGAACAAATTACAATTTGAAAAATGACAAAGTGTTGAAAAATATCCACGAGCGGGATTCGAACCCGCAACCTATGACATGCCGGGTCAAGTGCACTGCCAACTACGCTATTGTGGCTCAATCCAACTCGCCGAAATTAATCAACACTATCTACTTTTACTTTATAAGCCAAAGGACCCTATTCAATGTTGACAACTACGTCATCAACATCCGATCTTAATATTTTTACAAATATTGAAAGATCAGTAAAGAATTAGGCAAGCTATATTTATGATTATTTACATATAATTTCACGCAAATATTGATGCGAACAAATTACAATTAAAAAAAAAACAAAGTGTTGAAAAATATCCACGAGCGGGATTCGAACACGCACCTCATGACATGCCAGGTCAGGTGCACTGCCAACCTGTCATGGGGTGCGGGATCGAATCCCGCTCGTGGATATTTTTCAACACTTTGCCTTTTTTCAAATTATAATTAAGCTTTTTTAAAACATTCACAATCGTATCTCAGTAACCTGTTTTGCCATCTGGGCTATGGAGAAATTTAATTAATTTAAGTTGTTCCGAATCAGGTCACTGAGAAGAGTTTGTGGTCGTTTTAAAATAAGATAATCAAGGCGCTGTTTGCCAGCTCTTTCAAAAATATAATCTTTTTATTGGCTAGTGAAACCGATGAACTGAGTTCGTCGTTTCACCACAAAAGAAATAACAGTGTTTCACTGCAACAAATAGGCATAAGTATGTATAGCTAATTAATACTTTAAAAAAGTTATTAGAAAAGATCTGATTAAAAAAATCGAATCGAATATCATTCTAATAACCGTTATGAACAGAAATGTTATACTTAAGGGTAAGTTAAACAATCATAATTTAACAATTACTTGTTGCCAGTGTCAAACCAATTGAAAACTTAGTTAAGTTATTGTCAAAGTTACGGTGGACGGTCAAGGAATAATAGAATGCCGTCCGTTCAATTCAAACGGCAGCGTTGACCATGTCACAATAAATTAAATACTTCAGCGCTTGGAGTAAGAACAATAAAAGATCCGTATTATTATGCCAGGGTGGTTCTATACTTTCATAGAGGCATAATGATTTCTAGGTCGGTCACGCTCAAGTATTTATACATACATTTACAAATCTGTTAACAGTAATCGTTAGCTAACAAATAATTGATATGAAAACATACAATGAAGACGAAAGTGACTTCAACTAACGTGACTTTGCTAAAATCCTAAATTTCGAAGAAATCGCGCATTTTTTTTAAAATTGATAAAAGCTTTTGAAATACGACGTCGCTCAAGTGGGACATGGGACACGACCAAACTGAATTTTCTGTTTTTTCTTCTTTTCAAATATAGACTTGGGAATGCCAAATAACAATTTTAAATAATTCGGTCTCTCTCCGTCTACAGAGTAATATGACGTCGTTTATTGCGCGCGTATGAGCGATTAAAGAGCGAATGTGTTAGTTCTTGCATCCGTCGTCGTGGAGCGCACATTCAACAGAGTTACCAGGTAAATAAATTCTAGTTGCAATTTAAAACCGAACCCAAAACCGCTGCGGTATTACAGAGTATCAAGATATTTTTAATATTTTTAGTCTTCTCTTCTTAATTTTACCTTAACCTTAACCCTTTCCACGCCACGCTATTTTCCGAAGTCGACGCCACGGCCTCTTAAGACGTAAAGTATAGTAGTGAAGAGACACTTTCCTATCGAGATTTATTCAAGTGAAAATATTCTTTGGTTTGAATTACAATCACCTTTTTACTGAAATATGTAAAGAATGATTTTTTTTAAATATATTAAGGAGTATTTTTTGAAATATATAGAAATGTAAATTCTCAAAGAGATATTAGCTTCCTTTCGCAGAACTATTTGTCTGATTTATGAGACATTAACGTATGCTTGCCACACAAGCCTTTAAGTTTTAGTGAGGTGACTGCTTCCGGTGATAACATCGATAATTTTGTAAATATATTTGAAATCCAATTTCAACTAACTATTTAGTTAACTTTTAACCGCCACGATATACCGCAAAAGAATGTGTCTTTAACGTCAACACGTATATTCTAAAACTGTAGTGTTATGACATCACTACGAAAAAAACATATGAGGTTGAAATAAAGACTTTTATGAAAAAAGAATGCTTTGCTAACAAAATTTCAATCCAAAGTTATCCACGGGTCGTGAGTTCGGTTCCCACTCGATCTTCCTGGGGCTGGTTGATTTTTTCTAGTAAAATACCTGTTGAACGTTTAAATTTAATTCGTCACTTTCAAAGTCATACTCGTACTCTCTCTAATATTCGAATTAATTCCTCAGTGGTAGTTCTTTTTGCAGTTACAACTTACAAGAGGCACAAGACTAATGCGATATTATAATAAGCAACGAAAACGTCATTAATATGTAGGGTAAGTTTTAAAATACGTGGATAATTAAGTAAAATACATCATATATAATGGAGCAAAACTTAATAATTTCACGTAAAAGATTTTCATTTTTATCTTAAAATGAGCCAGTAATAAGGCTATTTCTAAATATCAACTGAATTTAAAACTACTTAGAAATTGGGGAAACACGACTAAAATAGTTACGATACTGTTGGTCTCATTATATCAGACTTTGGCGCTGGATACTAAGGTAAAAATCGCTTGAATTTTGGCCAAAAAAAGTGTTTATTAGAAATTAAATAAGGATATTCTGCAATTGTAAATTTATTTTATGCTTTAGATATTAAATATTTGGAAATACCGACAAAAACTTTAATAAATTCTTTCAGACATGTAAAAATAAAAGATTGGTTTCTACTACATTATTTGTCTGATATATCTGTCGCTGGCGTGGTGAGCACGGAAATGGTTTGTCTGATATATCCGTCATTGGCTTTGAAAGGGTTAACATATAAAATTAATTATTTTATGATAAATTATACGGTTTTTGCTGCTTATTTACGTCTGATTGATAGTACGCAGACTTATATTATGGCTGTCATCATCCCTGGTAGTATTGGGTGTATGCTGCTATAATACCAACCACCCTCCTTTCTCATCCGGGCCTGGAACCATCTACGGCAAAGTTCAACCATCCAGCGGACCGGGTTCAACGTTGACCCCCATACTAATAAAGAAAATATTCAAATAGTCAATCGAATTAATTCCAAGCTTGTACTCTGTATAAATAAACAATTAAAATATAATATATAAAATACAAATGTAAGGCCCACATGGTTTACTTCATTACTGTACAATTTTATTATTCTTATCGATGAACAGCTACGACTGGTCGCTCTCCTACATAGTTCCAATACCGAATGTGTGACACCTGCACCCGCTTCTGTTTTATTCAAGTTGCGAATGCTCCAGCCTAACGAGCTCTTTGAAGGGCTCTAATTCCAACTCTTACGTAACATTGCAAGTCTTAAAACGGAAATGTACTGCGACATAATTATAGTTCAGCGAGTGTCGATGTTTTTTGTTATTGTTTGCAGCACAACAATTCCTTTCTTTCCCGTTTAGACTTTAAAGGAACTTTTTTTATTTTTGTTTAATTATTTATGATTTTTAGTATTTTTTAGGACTTAGCAGCAAGAGGGACAATTTGTGCAAAAACCAGTTAAATAATGCATCTTGAACAGCATCCTGAACGCTATTGCTAAGAGGCTGGACTGTCCCATCCAGAAACGATGGATGGACAATGTTATAGAGATCATATAAAATACAATGTGTTACTAACAATATTAACATAATTTAAGGAAAATTTTTTACTGTAGATAAAGACTAAATTCAGTTGCTTCCCTATTTTTGATGGATATAGGACAAAAATGTTGATCAATGGTTCCTAGCAGGAACCAGTAGTACCAGGAACCAGGAACCAAGTAGTGGCACTAGCCTGTATTCATATAAAGTGTATAATATAAATGTGTAGTGTTTGCGTCCAAAATTTTAACATAATAGAGAATAGTGTGCTCCATTTTTATTTTGTATGGTACATACACTATTGTGGGGGAATCACACAAACAAATAAAGCACAATGTTTGCTTTTTATCAGCAGAATTAATTATCTACCCCCTTAGTCATAAAATCTATTTAAGCATTATTTAGTTAAATATTGTTTTGTCAACGTCACATAAACGTCATTTTGAATTTGAGAAAAAGAGACAAAACAATGATTAACTAAATTATGCTTAAATAGTTTTTATGAATATGGGGGCTAGTACTTAACTACTTTACTGAACTGTGTGCACTGTACTCCAGACATTTATTGACAGAGCTATGTACGTGGAGGAACGCTCATAAAGAAACGGGCATGAGAGCAAGGAAGTTCAATTTAATATATTGCAGGTGATTTGAAGATTTTCCTTTTGAAGTGTTATATGGTATAGAATGATAGGAAAAGATTTGACAAATTGTAAATATAGGTGAGTAGGTAGAGCAAAACTCGTGCTCGATGTTGCGATCTTGCAAGTGGCACTACTTTATGAATGCTCGGACATCGGATGGGTGACCGATTTAAAATATCTCGACCTTCTCCGTGATAAAGGTGCCGTAAGTCGTAAGTTTCTAGTTGTTGTCAAATGGCAGTCATTAAGTTCCGCAGTTCATACGGAACGCATATGCTCGTATAAGCTGATGCTTTACTATTTTTCATCCTACGCTCTTTAGGTTTTTACATTTTACTTTTTTGTGTATAAGCAAAATCGGCCTTTGAGCCCTTTTGTGCTACTGCAGCATACACGTACCTATATTTTCTATTCGTATTTTATTTTTAATATTTTAATTTTATTTTTGTTTTACATGTGTTCAAATAAAGACAATTTATGTTCTACTCTATTCTGTTCTTATAATAATAGCTATAATTATGGAAGATTTTAAAGGGTGCGCCGTCCGTAAGTGACAAGTGTCATATATTTTATTTGAAATGTCTTCGTTCATATTTATTTAATGCCGCGCGGCCATATTAATTTTGTATTGGGAATTTGACGTATTAATTTGAAAAATAATAATTTTAATAACCGCTTGATAAATCGGAAATGTGAGACGGACAATTTGTAGTTTAGCCATTGGTGATTGTTTAGACAAATCAGAGGTACAATAATTTAGATTAACTGTAAGAAGTCAACTAAACGCTGCCACTCGTTTTCATGATTTTTGCCCAACTTTAAATGATATTGTAGAAAAGACTATAGTGTGTTATGAATTTATGGATCGGACTAATTGTAAGCACGTTCCCTTTGATACTAAATATATATTTTGTTTATGCAATACGATGGTATTTTCAATTATATCAACTTAACCGTGACTGCCCTTTTGGCATATTTTTGCTCTACGCACCCACCCTAAGACGGGAAATAATTTAAAGTGTAGAAAACAAATAGGTTTTGGTCAAACTGTGTTTTTACTGTCTTTTGAACCTACAACTTTTATCTGCACCAATAACAAATTTCTATAATGGCATTTTACTTAGGCGGCGTATATAACTATTTAAATTGTTGTTTTAACAATAAAGTATTTGAAGATGACGTCTTATAGCCATTAAATTAGTAAACTGTGTCTTGTCCCTAAGAATCGGCTTTACTCACGGTCTTATAAATATGTAATGGAGAGCAGACCCACGCATGCAATAAAAACCAAGGGCCAAAGGGTATAAAGCTGTGTCCGTCAATAAGACAGCTCTGTATAGGCGACCAAAGAGGCTTTGAACCACGGCTGAATATGAAATGGGCATTCTTATGGATAAAGCACTAACTTCTGGAATATTAAAAGGGTAATTTTTCATATGTTTTGCTCCTGACAAGTGTTATAAGAACTGAAATAGTTTAACACAAAAATATGTGAGGGTCAATTGTAATCTAACGTCTAATTTTTGCCCAATTGTAATTTTGTACTTTGTATCCTAATTGAATGTAACGCTTGTAACATAAAAAAAACATTGCTCATAGGTGATTTTTGGATCGGTGACTAATTCTCACCCTATGATATCAATTACGAGTGGTACTTTTTTCTTATTCAAGGTAACTTATTTTTTTTACCTAAAACTGAATATAAATTAAATTAATTATTATTACTATTATATTTTATTATTAATATCTTAATAATAAAATTGTGAAGAATGCACAAAATATCATATTTCATAGTGTATTTAAAGTCACTTTTGATTTCGGGATTACCGGTGAGACTCCAAAATCGCCCCTCTTATAACACCGATTTTTTCAGTACCACCTACAAATTATATACTTAATGCCAACTGACGATTTAAAAGTAATTGTATTTATATGGACAATCTTGTAATAAAATTAAATTTCTTTCAATGTTTAAGCTATGAATCGTTTTAATTTACTATAACCATTGACGTTCAATCTGACACAAGCTGTCTTATCTATACTAATATTATAAAGAGAAAAGCTTTGTATTTTCGTATGTATGTATGTTTGTAACGAATAAACTCCAAAACAACTAAACCGATTTAAAAAATTCTTTCACCATTAGAATGCTACATTAGCGCTAAATAACATAGGTTATATTTTAAAAAAGTACAATTTCCGCCAGGTCAGCTAGTACAGTATATTTGTTTTCAGAAATTCATAACAATACTGCATTTCTTTTTAAAGTCTATTTCGATCATCAACTTCATCATTCTAAGATTTCGTCGCCTCCAAAGTCGAATGTTGTCATTACACAAGTACAGCAATTGGAGAGACAAAACCTTACGGTCAAAGGCGAAGAAATAATTAGAGAAACTAGTTTGTTCCAGACGATTACTGTTACTACACCAGCGGCGGCGGCGCCAGTCGGATTTGCACAGTTCCTAGGAAGTTTGCTCTTTCGCCTGTGATTTATTCGCATAACTTGATTTCTTTTGAACGTTCGAACAAACGGATCTCACTCCTTATTTATGTATATTGCATTAGTTCGTTTCCCACGGGATTATCTTGGCTCTTGAAATAATGGATAACATTTTAAGAGCTTAATTACCGCGGCTTATTATAAACTTATTAATATACCGTTAGTTTGATAAATAATGTGACGGTGGATGAAGACTGCCGTGCAAACTAAGGCGTAACATCGCGGAAGCAGATTTTTAAAATCAATAACGTATGGATTACTTTTGTATGAAATAACTGCTTTGTCTTTCTATAGGTAAGTGTAGTTACAAAATACTAAAAAAATGTCAGTCTTTTTCAATGCTTGCAAGCTAATACAAGACAAGGTCTTAAAACGTCCAAAAAAAATATCATCATCATCTGATGATGATTGATGATTGATGATGATCAGCTCATTTTATGTCCCCACTGCTGGGGCACGAGCCTACCCTATGGATGGATAGGGAAAAGGGGCCATAAACCACCACGCGGGCCCAGTGCGGATTGGTGGTTGTTTTAACGATTGCTAATGCAGCCGGGACCGACAGCTTTACGTGCCTTCCGAAGCACGGAGGAGCTCGAGATGATACATTTTTTGGTCACCCACCCGAAGACCGGCCTTTCCGAAAGTTGATTAACCTCAACACTCGCAGATCGGGCGCGATAACCACTGCACCATCGAGCTCCTCAATAATAATACTAATATAATTATTTTCAAATAAGACTGATGTATACAGAATATTGCTTTGAAAACATAAGGTAACCATATAATTAAAGCGTTGACGTGAAAAACTAGGTATTATTTCCAAATAAAGTTATTTTTATTTTTTATTATTATCGTGTGCAGTGATAAAGTAATTTAGTTAAATATATTTTCACATAATTAGGTATAACTAATTGTCAATATTAAGCCTTAATTGTAGGCATACAATGCCATGTAACGTAAACGCTATAAGATCCGTAAAAAATGTATTCTATAAATTATACTACCGTTTGCACAGAACAAAAGAACAGCATTCAAAAAGTGACCCTAAAGTGGCTTAATCACGAATAAATATTGTATCTACTTCCCGTTTAAAAAAGAAAAACAGTCTCTTTGCTAGAGCAGCGACACTGCAAACCCTTTGATGGCGTTGCAAAGACAACCATCTGACTTGTGGTAATTAGAAACGTTCTGTGAATATAGCTAAGGTTTATGAGGTGTTATTCTGGAGTTTCGTTGCGACTTGACATTTAAATAAAGATTTTTTTCTTTTCTTGCAATTTGACATGTGATAAAACTAATAGAAAAACCTGTATCCCTTAATGAAACTACATACTAATTTACTTACATATGTGTTTGGAAATATAGGTACTTATGTTATAAAACATTTCAGAATTTTTCTTTATTACCTTTTTTCAATTTCTGTTGCTTTAATGTCCTATTAAAAACATTTACACAACCTTTAATCGCTTATCAGGCTTATAACGGTTTACTTACGGAGCATGAAACGAGTGCCGAATAACCTACTTACATTTTGTGGAAACGGTTTCGTACGATCGCTCCGTACGACTCCTGTAAAAGAAATTCTACAGAGAAATGGACTGCGGTACAAAAACTATGAAGCGGACCGTCTGGCAGTGTAGTTAAATATACCACAAAGATTTCCTTACTACGTTTACGTCGGTTACATAAAAGGGTCCATATTATTTTTTATTGTATTACAATGGAATAATAGTGTATTGGATTCTAGATATCAAAATAGGGTAAAGCCACTCTTGGGGGTTAAAGTTACTCGCGTCCGTAGGTTTACCCTTGAGACCCTACACGTGACCCCTGGGTGGTGCTAAATGAGTGACACTGTCTGAGTGGTAGAGCCACGCTGCGTTACAGCACGAAATGGGCAAGCTCGCCCGGCGTAATACCACCCTCTCACATAATATCTGCGTGAAACAATGGCACTCGTTGCTGTTGTGTTTCGTCCGGTGAGTGAAAGTACCGGAGGTCAATCTCTCACACCTCCCCCTCCCAATTCCTACTCCCTCCTCAAGATCCAACTCCTTTCTCAAGGCCGGCAACGCATCTGCGATTACTGTCCATGGGCGGCGGTGATTACTTTCCATCAGGTAACCCGCCTGCTCGTTTGTCTCCTTTTAACATTAAAAAAAAACTAAGTACTTATGGGTTTGGCAGATTACACATTCATGGAATTAACGAGTACTGCTTAGGTTTAACCTTTTTAACTTTTAAATATAATAATATTTTAAAATATAACTTTTTAAACTATAGTGGTCAATAAATTAGAATAAATTATTATTCAACGAGATTATTACCATATTTTATTAAAATAATAATAATAATTAATTTTATGCACAGATTGAGTCACAAACGATTGACAGGCAAGTATTTTTAGCCGATATAATATTATCAAGTAGTATCTTAGCGTAATCTTTGGTAGTGAGTGCTCTTTGGTGGCTTTACCCTATAAGTTATAGTAGGCATATAACTATAAGTGGATATAGGTAGGTATTAAATCGTGCTTCTTTGTCGGGCTATCGACAAATCGTAATATAGGTACGGATGAAATATTTTTTGCTATGATTGACACATTGTTATAAACGGTTACACTACCTGAGGAAATGTATAAGATTTATACAATACCTTAAAAAAACCTTCATAGCAAATATAAATTTTGTCAATTTTTTTTTTATCTCGCGTACAAAATTAATTTTCCCGCATTTTATTCGAAGAAATAAATGACGATAACAAAAGACAGACACCAGCTTCACACACCAGGTAGAATTATGAACTACCTATCATAGGACATCGGGACAGTTGAAACTAAATAAAAGCTTGTAAAAAACAAAAATAAAATACGCAGCAATATCGCAACACTCGGTCAGAATCAGCCCATCGACGACCACAGCCTGTTTGCAGAAGAGGGGTCGGTATGTGTCGATTCAGACGCACTCTTCAAGGTGCGTGTATTTACGCTCCTTTAGAAATAGGTGATGCGTTGCGTTCACGCCTTGTCGACTAGAAAAAGGCCTATTTCTTTTTCACGCGTTATCTCTGTCAAAGTGTAACACCACCTTTATAGCTGTGACCGAGCATTGAGTACCCTCTGCCTTGGTCTATGCCGACGCGGTCAAATGCGAGATAAAGATTTCTTTAATCTGTGCTTTTCTTTTGATTGAGAACTGAATGAGTACACGGAACAAAGGTGTTCACCACGGACTGTAATGAAACGCAGCCATTAATTAGTTTATGTTGTTGATCGGCTATAGCTGAAGTAGTGTAATATTACATAATTATCCCTATAGAAAACCTATGATAAGAAATTATAATGAAGACAATACGGACAATACGTACGATTGGCACTTGGTTTAATACGAGAGAGTAAAAAAAGGCCAATAAAAATAAGAATATACCTACCATGTGCATATCGTTTTTATAAAAGTTAACGCAGGTGATTAGGGGAAACTAAAAAAAATTATTTAATTATGTGGAATTTGAACACCCAGGTGATATGACGGCAGGTGATTTTAGAAGACAAAAATGTAGAATTAAATCACCCAGGTGACATCACCTAGGTGATCATAATGGATTAAACCGACTGGGCGAGGATCCTACAACAATGAGGGTAGCTACTTGAATTATTCAAGTCCTAGCTAAGCTACTTGAATTACAAAAACACAAATGTTGAAAAAATTTGATTTTAAACCTGAAAAAAATTTTTTCAACATTTGTGTTTCTGTAAATTGTTTCGCAAAAAAATTTGCGTTAAAATTAATTAAACATTCTACTTGAATTATTTAAGTTCTAGCTACCCTCAATTTTACTAAGTATTTTTTTCTATACCAAAAGTTTATACCATCTTTCCTTTCTTTCTACTACCTTGTACAAAACATGAATGTAATAAATTATTTGATTTGATTTGGCATTTTCTTCTAACTACCACTAATGCATGAAACCTAGTAACATTTACTTACTTACCGCAAGCCGTAGACAGTACGTCAAGAAGAACGCAATAAAACCTACCACGACGACGTAAATAAATACTATCGATCTTAGCTGTACCACCCATGTAGATAGCTAGCTAGGCCTTATCCCTTTAAAATGTAGTTAAAACATTTCATGCTTCGCCAGTCTCTTTTATGCCAAGAGAATTTTAATACTTACATAAAATGTCGTCCTTCCAACAAAGTAAGACGGAATTTGATTTAAGCCCTAACATATAAAACAACACCGTATAAATATTCAGAACGTATATTTAGCCGACTTGGGGGCAGTATATCTTAAAGTTTACCCCAAAAGCAGTTAGCAATATTAATGTTTACTACGTGGTAATCTTACTGATGCGAAAGCGAACTAAACAACGGATGCTATATCAATTGCTATGCCTACATACTTATTTCGATAATGTCATATTTACTCGTAGTTATAGAACTGTGATAAACTGCTACGAAATTTGTTTATTAGTAGAATTATGTTAGTAAATCGATACAAAAATCAATCTTTTTAAACATTTCCGTTCATTTAAAACTGGACTATTTTCCTACCCCGCCTATCTACAAAAACTAACAGGGGGAGGGAAGGCCTACCCCCTAAATAACCTAGTACAGTCACGAGCAATGAAATGTATATATGGACAGATTTGAGACCCAGTTCGAAGACTACATAATTTTGAATCGTTAGTAGAACTATTTGTTTTTGAAATGATTGGAGTAAATTTTTTTTTGAAAATTTGTCCATGATATTTCGTTGCTCGTGACTGTACCATCGTTTCTCTGTTATGGAGAATAGGGCTGGCTCGGGACTAAGAACGGCAGGTACCAAGTTATTGTAGCCGTTTCCTAAGTCAAATACTATTGTTATTGCTGTCATCATCATCATCATCTTTCCTAGTGAACATATTGACAATATCAGTAAAGGTGATCGGGCCATTCATGAAGTAGAACTAATGTGGGTTGGTGGGTTTTTAGAACCCCTATCTTTCGGCAGTAACCGGGAATAACAGCTTTATGTGCTTTTTGAATCATGGAGAAGCTTGATATACTTTGATATGGTTACCCATCCGATGAGCTCGCATTCCAAAAATTGGACAGCTCTGCGAGATCAAACATGTAAGCTTCTTCAATGCTCCATTAAAAGCCTGACTCATTCAAATTTGTAATTTACAAATCACCAAAACCTTAATCAACTAATTGGTATACCAAATAATACGCCAATGATTAAAATCTCTACAAACAATCAATATTTTTCATATCAAAATTTTCAAAAACATAAGTAGGTAGGTATAAATTATTGTAAATAGATAAAATTTAATTACCGTCTGTTTGACTTTCATTAAACAAACTTCCATCTGATACCCAGACGAAATTGCAACGTCGTCGTCAGTTAAAATAATTGCAGCACAGCTGCTCCCTGGATAAACCAAACCATTACGCAGCCAGTAATATTAATTCTCCTAAAACCAAACAGTTACAAATGGGAGGAGGTTTTATTCCCTCCAATTAACCAGTAGCACTCTTATATTGGGCTCCGCATTGCGATTGGGAAAGCCACTACTACCACTAGAAAAGTGAGCTTGGAGTCCGGCTAGAAAAGTTTCCACTTTAAGCGCATCTATCGCTCGATAGGTAAACCATAGACCGCATGCCGGCGAGTTGTTGACTGAGTCTGAAATTTGTACAAAGTTAGTTGGTTGCGGGTTTTGAACACGGCTAGCCACTCGATTGGCGGACGCCGCGCGCCGTGCCGCCCGTCACTAACAATTACAGAAGGGCAGCTTATGAAAGAGCTTATTACGCAGTGCCGGCACGTTCAGGATGCTAAAGTGAAAGCTAAGCAACTTCCATAGTGCTAGAGCAGTGGACAGGTGACCGAATTTAATTAGCGGAGCCTTTTTGTGATGTCATGGCGTAGTTTTGACGTTCATTATTTAAAAACATGTTCTCCGCGTGCCAAGCGAATTACTTACTGACTCTCAATAAAGGAAAAAGAGGTTCCTTAATAATCAAAGGGTTTCGTAGTCTAAACTATATATCTATACTAATATTATATAGCTGAAGAGTTTGTTTGTTTGGTTGAACGCGCTAATCCCAGGAACAACTGGTTCGAATTGAAAAGTTATTTTTGTGCTGAATAGTCCATTTATTGAGGAATGATAATAAATCCAAGTGACAATGACATTGTCAAAACACTATCCTATCATTATAATTACCTGGGTGAATTAAGTATACTATTTGGAAGACTTAATGCACCCAGGTGATATCAGCCAGGTGAATTAAGTCTACTAAACCGCTTTTACATCACGCTATGATCAATAGGAGTGGAGCAGCAATGACAAATGTTGCAAAAACGGGAAAATATTTTTTTGAGAGGTGGTCATAGCGAGCGTGATGTTCTTAATATTTTGTTAAAAACTTTTATTAAAAATTTTGTTTTTGTTGTATTTTAATAGATTGTTCGCTAATTAAGGCGGGTGAAACCGTGGAGCACATTTATTATATTTTTACGATTTATATGTTGTTCATAATTACAGTAATTGATTCAAAATATTTGCTTTCTTATTTTAAAACTTAAAGCTGATTTTAATAGTACTGTAAAATATACCTTGACTTTTACAAAAAGGGATATCTTTTTCTAAGTTTAACCTCCTGACTATTCCAGGTACTTTTTTTTAATTTCAACGTAAAATTTTGATATAGGTAGTGTAATTAAAGACCCTATTATATGAAAAAAAAAAACGTTTAAGTTTTTTTTTTCTTTGTTTGGCGGGCAAAAGTTAGATGTCGCTCTAAGGTATTTTCACCGCAATAAAAACTAATTAATAACCGTCAACTATTATTATTTTTTGATGTACTATGAGTAGTACGAGGGCTGTCAGGAGGTTAAAAGGTATAAGCTTCAAAATATATAAAATATTTTGGCCCCTCGCCCTTTACCCAGGGTGAAAGAAAGTCAAGAGGGACTTACTAAAACCTCCAGACATTTTGACTGCGAGAGCGGTGTGGGGTCATGACAAAGTACCGCCTCCACAACCCGATCAGGCGCATCTTCAACCTTAATGTTGAGCTTAATTTGATCAAACAAATAAAAAACCCTCATGTGATTGTTTGTTGCGCGAGTAGCTAATAAAATGAATCGCAACATAATTGTTCCATGTCATCATCAGGGTTCGTAGTCCATGTCACCATGAGGGTTTCCTGGTTCTCTTCACTAGCCTCATGGCTACGGCCTCAGCGAGAACGAACGACGAGCTCGGAGCAACTATGTTTTCGAATCATTATATTCGCACCGGCTAGAAGACTGATGTGCAGATGTCTACACATCAACCCGTCCAAAATTGTAAAATTTCTTCTATAAATGCTCAACCATATGCCATATAAAATAAAGTTCATAGTCTATTGAGGAAATTTGACAGCGTGTGGTGACTACCATCAGACTTGATGTGAAGGCGTGTGTGTGTATACGGTACTCAATAGTTTTGCATATAATTTTCGAAAAATCTTTTTTTTATGCCTTATTAGACAGCTCTTGATTTCGATCTCGCCTGATGGTGAGCGTAGATGAGGTCTACGATGGAGCGAGCTGCCCAGAAGATGCCTATTAACTCTCGCCTTGAAGGAATTCAGGTTATAAGTTTTTGGGAACACAGACGATGGCAGAGAATTCCACTCCCTGCCAGTGCGCAGTAAAAATGATGACATAGTGGAACAGATAAAAAAGTAAGCAAGAGGGTTGATACGGTCAAGTGTCACAAATTGTGTAGAGATGACGTTCTGTCCCTACTATTGTGACTTTGTAGCGCTCCCCATTTTGTTTGTTCAAAGGAGCGTTTGTCATTGCGTAAATACCCGCGTGATTTTGATGTTCGATCAACGAAATATTTCTCTGGGCCTATCTAGTCTAACGTCGTCGGTACTAAAATATAATGTAAGAGTACTAACAACAAAAAAGTTACTTTTACTTTTTTTACTCGCTCTGACCCGCTTTGTGTATTCATGCACAAATGTATATACCTCTGAAAATAAAGATAGAATGATGGACGGATAGACGGACAGACAAAATTTAAAAATGTATGTTTGTCTGTAGTTTCTACATACATAATAATAACGTTTCAATAAGATAGATTCCAGCTAAAGTTATAATATAACTTTTATTGAAAAAAAATTAGTATAAACTTCAATATTTCACTATTATAATAAAGTTTCTTATTCTTGTATTCTGCGAAGCAAGCTTCACAACGCAATTTAAAGTTTTTTCTTAATAATAATGGAATAATGGAGAGAATGCGCCTGGAGGCGAAATGGTTTACTTAACATCTGACAATGTTTTAAAAGTAAAATATAGAAGCTGTAACGTAACAAAGGATTACCCATATTTTTAAGGCTGACATAAAAGGGTCTGAAGCATACAGAAGATGATTTAATTATTATGAATTCAATTTAAACGCATTATATGATGATAGTAAAACTTTTTTCAGCTTGTAGTGATATAAAAGAAACAGCAAAAAACTTTGCACGAACTATACTTAATTTTACTCTTACAGAAAAGAACTAACTAGCCAGGTATGGAGACAGGCTCGTAGCAGTAATTAAAAAAAATCATTGTTTTTATGAGTCGTCCTAGACTAATAATGGACCAATTAAAAAGTAAAGTAAGACCTGAGAATTGAACATTTCTCTAAAAGTTTTGATTGTTTTTTACTTTGATTCAAAACTTTTCATGGATTGAGTTATTTAAAAAATCCAACTATAATTGTAAAAAATAGGTATTGCTGTAGTAGTAAGCAAACAAGAAAATTCTCTAAAGAGAAACAGTAAAAGCAATAGAATAGCATCCGAAAAATTTAACTCGGTTTTGTCGGCATTTTTAATCCAACTTCTAAGTAAGTTACCGTTTGGTGGGGCGTCAGTAATGTAGTCACATTTAGAAATTACTTACTTTCTTTTGATTTATTTTGTTTAGCTTCGATATCAACTTATTTCGAATTAAGATTTAAGTTAACACCTTATTAGGGACTAATACTTTTTATTTCACAAAGGCGAAACGTTTGACCTTTTCAGCTGATGATAAGTGGTTATAGGGCTGAAGATAAAAGCGCAGATGACCCGCAATTCTTAACTACTGAAGAACTTGATATCTTATCTCTAACAGGGAAGTGTTTCGACGGAACACATCAATGCTATCAATATTCTTGTTATTGCGACAGATTAAGGTATGATTGCGGTAGCTTCTACAAAACACACCAAGTATTTCGTTTAGGATCGAACTTGAGACCACTGAGTAATATTGTCTTATAAAATTACTTCGCTTAATCTGTTAGACCACAAAGACGGTTCAAATATTATCTTTAAAAATTACGTAATTTAAATCTTTACGCTACATTGCCGCAATCATGTTTGGAACTCTAATTATTGTCACAATAAAGAAGTTGCGAAGGTAACGATGACAATGTATTGTCCATAATCTTGTTCCAAATAAACCTTTTTCCATTCACTTGACGCTTGTCACCTAACATTCAACCACAACAATGGTTCCAGACGGACAAAGTTTAGCGAATTTGTAGCAGTTGTAATACCCGAAAATCACGAAGTTTCAAGACGGAGACCTATTGACGTGAAATGCCTGTAAACGGTCGAAATTGAAATAGAGAGCTGAACAAGTATTCAACCTTTATGGGAGGTACAGTCACGAGCGTTAACATGTTTTGACTGTTAGTCCATTGTATTAAGGTTACATTGTTTACATGTTAATATTGTAATGTTCTATGTGTTATGTAATGTTCGTCACTGTACAGTGCAAAATGTGTAACTATTTAAGGCACTTTAGAAGTTTTTACAATCTGTAAAAACTGTGAGTGGCTAAAACTAGATATAGGCAATCAGTAGTGATAAGCATCTATCTTATACTCGTAGAATTAAATCATTAATTACTACGCAGTTTTTTATTGTATTTAAAATATACCTACTTAGCAACAACTTACATCGCTCAAAATTTAACTCACGTTAGAAGCCAATAAATATTTTATATTTTATGGTAATATTTATATTCTATTCGCTTATAGTAATGTTAGATCATCGGTAGGTGTCCGTATTAGTCAAAATATCTTTATACTTAAGTATAGTTTTCCAAGAGTAAAATTATGCCAGATTAGAAGATCACTTTTACTTCCTTGTTCATTATGAATATGTCATTACCATACTCAAATCCAAGGAATCAATTTCCTAACTGTCAATTAGCGTCATACTAATTTAGTTCAAATTACATAATATATATCGGATTTAATTAACATCGCTCTAGTATTAATTTGGATGATGTTGGACTCAGTCCATTGTTGGGGAATGGTTTCAGTGATTTTGTGTTGGAGGGTTGTGGTCTCTTTCCCACACAAAGACCAGTTGACTTGGGGCCGACCTATTGTATAAGAAAGGGGATAAATACGACATTGGTAATTATCGCCCTACCAGCCTTATGTCCAACGTATATAAGATTTTCGCTAAGATCATTTTAAAAAGGATTGAAAAAAAACCTAGATGAACACCAACCGATCGAGCAAGCAGGATTCCGCCAAGACTATTCGGTAATTGACCATATCCACGTAGTGCGTCAAGCTTTAGAGAAATATAAAGAATACCTCCGTGCTTTGGAAGGCACGTAAAGCCGTTGGTCCCGGCTGCATTAGCAGTCGTTAACAATCACCAATCCGCACTGGGGCCGCGTGGTGGTTTATGGCCCGTTGTCCCTATCCATCCATAGGGAAAGGCTCGTGCCCCAGCAGTGGGGACATTAAATGAGCAGCTGATGATGATGATGATGATAATGAATACCAGCTTACATACTACATCGCACTTATTGACTATAAGGAAAGCATTTGATTATCTACTACATGAAAGAATATGGGAGGCAGTACTAGAACAAGGTATTGTGCTAAGTCAAGATATTTGATTTCTTTCTCTTTCTCAGCTTTCACGAGCTTTCACGACATGGGGAATGGTGATATCGACAAACATCGTGCGGCGCGCTAATCGATCTATCACCACTATAGTCCTCCCTGTACAACGTGACATGGTCATTTTCGAGAACTGGGTCGGGCACATACTTGTAGTAAGGTACCTCAGAATGTACAAGTCTGTATTTCAAAGCAAGTTGCTGGTGAAAAATCCTGGCCACTTGGTTATGCCTGTGTAAGTACTCGCCGTTAGCCATACGAGAACAGTCAGAAAATTATTTCTTAGATTTAAATTACTTCTTAGAGTCTATCAGACATTAATATGTCTACCAATCCAAAGTCCATAATCCAAAGGCATAGTTGGTAGCGCACCTGACCCGGCATGTCATAGGGTGCGGGTTCGAATCCCGCTCGTGGAATTTTTTCAACACTTTGTCTTTTTTCAAAATGAAAATGTAAGTTATTTTTTGGTGACGGAAATTGAGTCGATCACTGGGCTTAAAGTGTCGAACATTGGTGCCAGTACCCTAATAATAGTTGCCGCCTGATGGTGAGCGGTCACCGACACCGCCGCCCATGGACAACAGCAACATCAGAGGTGTTGCGTGCTTTTGTATTGCCGACCTGAGAAAAACCTCTTTTCGGGGTGTTTTGAACTTCTTGAACTATTCTCTTGCAACGCTATTGGATCACTCGCGCTTTACCGATCCTAAATAGGGGAAAGTCGGTTATATTGTACCACTTTTTACTTTGATGGCAATATTGCATTTACAAAAACGCTTACACATATGAGTGACTCTCACAATTATAGGTCAACATCTTGGTTATCACATGTAAAAAAATTGCTGTCTTAGATTGCAGTTAAAGTAGCCAAATTGTGTTTTTTCGAAGGTATGCTAACGGTACAATATAGCCAACTAGTTGTTTAAATCGTACTACAGGTATTTTAAATCTTACTATGGGTGTTTAAATCGTACCACTAATAAAAACAATATTAATTTAAATGAAAATATTTAGTTTTGGTGTGATTTACTGAGTGAGTGGTGAGGTGGTGACTATAATTACATAATCTAACAGACATGCCAATCATGTCTTAAATAAACAGAGATTAAAAAAAATGTATCTAATTAAAGACTAAGAAAATTATAACAATATATATTTCAGTTCTGTTAAATCAAACTTTTTTATATTGTTTGTATCATAGCAACCTAGACACTAAATATCTTGTTTCTCTTCTTTACATGTCGTAAAATTGTTGGCTTTGGAATTGAATAAGGTTCAGCAGTTTTGTTTAATCTCATTATTTTTAAGGCCAAATGTGCTCTCTGTAGTTCTTCTTTGCCCCATTTATAATATTTTCGTTTATCACCAGGGTCCGTCATCTAAGTAAGAAAAAAAAAACAAATAAAAATATATTGTTTTGTAACTATCGGATAAATTGTACCGGTACAATATGTCCAACCACGCTGTGGTACGATTTAGCCAACCATGTATTTAAAAACAAAACAACTGATAGCTACATAACCTTCAAACTTAAAGGCTCTGCGGAAATAATGTAAAAAAACTGTTTAAATTGGCACTCAAATACTTTCAATATTGTTACAAAAACTCATACTTTCTGTGAGTACCTGCCTTACGAATCAGCACGAAAATTTAAATCAAATTTCCCAAAAACTTATTTTTTTCACTAGCACGTTCTCAACCGACGCCATTACAAAATGGCCGAGCCTTGGTGGCGCCACTGAAGCATAGTTTAGTGTTGCCAGCGTTAAAAATATGTGTTGGTTTGTGGGTAATCTAGAGGTGGTACAATAAAAACGCCGGTACGATTTCACCGACTCTCCCTACCTACCCCAAGTAAAGTGCTGTGCCTACTTGACAAAGTAATGACAATTTCTGATATACAACATGTCACAGAATGAACGCACATCCTCAGACACCCCAATTAGAATATTTAATTATAATTAAAAAACATGCAAAATAATTTTACTTTTATTTAATTAAATTGGTTTATTTAAGTTATTAGTTATACTCATCGAGGGCAAACAGTATGGGCATATTAGCGCTTTAGCCTACCGACCTACCGCATTTTAAAAAGCCCATTATTGCATTGACTTACGTTTTATTTTCGTTTCTTTTAACTATTTATCGAAGGAGTGACTGTAATTTCAATTATTATTATTATTATTATTAGCCCTCGCTGTCCCACTGCTGGGCAAAGGCCTCCCTCCATTTCTTCCACCCATTGCGGTCCCTTGCTATTTGACTCCAATCATGATTAAATTCATCCAGTTAAGTTTTAATAATTTTGGAAAAAAAATTACCTATATTTTAAATATTTTTAATCGATTGAGAAGCCGATTTATAACAAACTACTTTCTGGGTGTGCGCTTAACCTGTTACACGTTGTATAAGCACCAGTGAGTGACTGAGCCAACCTTATTTCTTGTCGACATCATTGCGGGGATTTTTTGCGGGTGTGTTTATGAACAGTAAAAAAAATCTACCCTATTGTTTGATCGTTTTTTGCGTTCTATACTCGTATCAAATAATCATAAACAACAAAAACATGGTAATATTTTTTTCAGGATTCATAATTCATAATTTAGGATTCATAATAATGATTCCAGTGAAAATGACCATTACAGTTTAAAAAGTTATGTAGATAGGAAATGTTTCCTATTTTTTATTTTTAATGCCTATCTAATTGTGGCTAGCACTCGGTTCGTGAAATGCACGGACGCAATCACCGCTCCGGATCTCGAACCAATAACCGTGCGATTGGAAGGAAATGCTCTCGCCACCGCGCCGCGCGATTACAATTTATCAGAATTATTGATTCGCTGTGAGTGGGCTCACCACTGTCGATTTATTGGCCTAATACAAGAGACGACAACGCGTTAGTTATATGCGTGATGTAGCAAGCGCTCTTTAGACTTTAACTTACATAAACATATTAAATAGCTTTAATTTTTTTTGTATTTAGGCTAACATTTTAAATAGCAATTAGTTATCTTATCTTAACTGTTTGACTTCACTGTTCCACCTGACTAGATAACTCCACCGTTTCGAAGTATGTCGCCTTTCTAAAGTAAGATTATTGTTTCAAAATCAAAGTCAAAATTTCTTATTAAGAGCTAAAACAGTGCTCGACCGACCGTCGGACCCCAGTTTTAGTCCTAAATACTTTTGAATCGTTCAAAAAGTTTTTCAATGATAGCCAGTTTGTCATTAATTGACGATTCCGGATAAAATGCACTTCCACTTTTACCTTATCTTCTTTAGGTACTATCAGATCTTCACTAGCAATCACAACAAAGCGCTGCTCGGAAAATAAAACGAAATAAAAACGTCGAAAAAAAAACGGTGATCTATTCTCTGTAAAGGCTAAAATTGTAAGCAAGAAGTATATATATTTACTGATCTGTAGCTCTCCAGCAGCGAGAGAACAATTGAAACCTTTTTATTTAAAATCACAACCCACTAGATCCTCCAACATGATGTAAGTCGGGGGTGTATAAACAAGAAATATGCGGTCGCCCGTGTTTTGTTTCAGCCTTTATGAAGCGGCAGCCTTTATTGTTTATAGCTCAATAATATAGGCCGTAAAACGCCCGGCCCTCACTGTCTCACAATTGAGTCGTCTCCGAGTCCTCCCGGCTCTTTCAAGACTTGTTTAATAATTCCACTTTCGGAGGACAAAATTACCAGAACAATGTTTTGTTATTTCTCTGTATCATCGTCATCATGACACAACTATATATATACAGTCATAGGAGCTCGATGGCGCAGTGGTTAACGCGCCCGGTCTGCGAGTGCTGAGGTTAAGCAACTTTCGCAAAAGCCGGTCATCGGATGGGTGACCAAATATTTATCATCTCGCGCTCCTCCGTGCTTCGGAAGGCACGTAAAGCCGTTGGTCCCGGCTGCATTAGCAGTCGTTAACAACCACCAATCCGCCCGCGGGCCCGCGTGGTGGTTTATGACTCGTTCTCCCTATCCATCCATAGAGAAGGCTCGTGCCCCAGCAGTGGGGACATAAAATGCGCTGATGATGATGATGATGATGATACAACGCTGGCAATCCACTGCTGGACTAACGGCTTCTCTCGGATCTAATATTAGAGAAATATGTATGTTTCTAACTATTTTTTAGAAAACCTTATTTTTTCAAGTAGTGTCTTATTTGATTCGGTTACTGTAATGCTTTAAATATTGTTAAGTAAAACATTGGTTTTTAAAGTATCACTAATAATAAAAAAAATCTTTATTATATTTTGGCTATTTAAGCTTATATAAATGTCACTAAGCCATAGGTTCTTAAGTCTATGGCCTCGCGCCATAACTTATACTGAGCAAAACCTGATAAAATTTAGTAAGGGCATAATAATATCTTTTCTCCCGATTTTTTACAGCGTCAGAAATATTAGAATTATTCCCTGCCATAGAAGGACACAAATTTTAATGTAACAGTTATCCAATTTTGCAATTAAAGCACAAGTTTCAGACAACAATCCCACCTAATAATGATGAAAACAGAGAATAATCCGAAAGCTTTTTGTTACCTACGCCGTCTTTTTCAAGAGTTCTCTAAAGCTGCTCTCATTTTTTAAAAGATACGCTTTTGTTACAGCGCTCGCTATATAAGCGAAGTAAGCGAACATGAAAATAAATAATTTAGTGCTTGCGTACCGTTGAGCCAAAGATTCGAAGCACTTTTTAAAAGATTATTATTATTATCTCCGAAGCCGTGCTGATAGAATCACCGATAAAATTCATCCTTGACTTGAGAAAATTGAAAATGTTAGGTTATTTCACGGAGGAGCGTCTGGAAATAAGCCGTGATGGAGCGAAAGACGTCACCAATCGTGATTGAATCGAGTATCGGCACAAAAGAGAATGTCCGTAACAACACCTCTTTAAAATATCTGTTGTGGCTAGGGCTTGGAATATCGGTAAATTTAGAAACCGGTTCTTAGTACTTTTTTGGAAACGATCAAAATGCACCGGAAACATTTCGTCTCTGTACCGATACTTGAGTTGGTGTAATGCAGTTTATAATACCGATACGTTAATCAATCGACACTTAAACGTATCTGTGGCTTATGTCAATCCCATACGATAATCATTCTATTCCATTACTTCGCGGTATGCCACTTGTCTAGGCCCTCGGATAGGAGATTTTTTATTTGCGAGCATGAAAGCACAGTAAGTGAGACATGGCCGCGGCGCACCTACTACATGGCGAACTGGCAATGCCGCGGGAACCGTTAGAGATACCGATTCTTAAAGTTAAAAACCGGTTCTCGTGAAGGTAACGACACCCAGGCATCGTAATCAGATAGACCGACCGGTATTTACCGTTTGTAACCGGTATTTTTGGTACCTTTAGCAAGCCCTGGTTGTGGCTCAATCATCAATCAATTAATAAAGGTCAAAAAAAATTGTGAACTTCTACATTTTTACTGAAACTCTAAGAAAAGGAATAATATCATCACTCCTCAATCTCTCATCATTCATCAATTATCGTTCTTTTACTGCCCTTTATCAATATTTCTCACTACGAAAAATGAAAATATGTTTACGAAACTAACTTGCTGCTTTGTCAATATGTAAATTTATTTGATCGGAAGTAGGTAGTGTAGGTACTTAATTGCTGGATGCTCCAAAAATATTTAATAGTTTTAAAAATGGTGTATTGATCAGATCAAAACAACAATTATTGATAATGTGGTCACATTAATTGCAAATTACTTATCAAGTGGATAAGTAATTTGCAATTAATGTAACCATAAGTCCAAAAGGAGCCGAGCGAAAGATTCAACAGTGAGACAGAAAAGGCCGAGCCCTTTATAGCCTATAGGCATTATTGAGCTATAGACCATAAAGACTCCTTGGGCTGAAAGGCTGAAACAAAACACAGCGGCCCTATATTGTTTCTCTTTATTTACTAGTTTCATTAAAGGCACAATCAAGTTGATTGAGATTTATATGAAGGCCATTTTATCTATGTTAGATAACATAAAGATTAATGTATATAAAATTATCAAATTGATAGTTTAGGCTAAGGATTCTCGATCGTGCAGCAGTTTGCGCGAACGGGTAGCGATCTTGAGTTAAGCAACCTATACAATGTTTTTTTTTTAAACCTACCTCCAACATAATCGGAACCTGTTTTTGCAATTCTCATTCATACTAGTTCTCGCTTTTATTCTTCTCGCACTTGTATTCTGCATTCTTCATATTCGTCATCTTTTATTCTAAGGCAGTAGGTGCCTTTTATTTCTCTATTCTATCCTATTTCTTTATTTTATTAACATATTTCTTATATGGACCTTTACAATGTTGGGTCACCAGATGGGTGACAAAACTCTGTGGTAGACCTCGAGGAGCTTTATACATCATAGGCATCATATACATCTACTACGGGAATTAAGTTTGAATGTTTGGCAAACAAAAAAAAACAAACAGCTTAATAAATAATATTTTAGAATAAAATTCAAAAATTAACTCAAGTAAGTATACCCATTTCCGTCGATGGGTGTTGGCCTTATCCACGCCACTAATAAAACTACATATAAAAAACTCCATCTAAAATAATAATCCATCATTGGTTCAATGGTTTAACAGCCGAAACGATTGATGTAACCCAAATTGTTAATCTGAGTTGAGCAGTCGTTTAAGCGTTAATACAACAAAAACCCAGCATCGAATCGGACCACAATTCGGCGGCGGCGTCACAAATTACAAACTAATCATAGCCCACCAATTGGGCCTCTCGGAAGAGGTTAATTTTCGCAATCCCTGTTCCGCGTTAACGTCCCACCCGTAACTAGGGTTACCCCACCCTCTGCAACCATTACCCCGACTAAAGCTTTACAATAAACACTGAACATTCAACCTCTTTTGATGTAAACTTGTTGCTTTACATTTTCGAACAAGTTCTATTTTCGAAAATATACTGTTATTTTTTTATTTCATGAATTTGTTGTTGGCATCCCTACGAATAACTGCCACCCCGCCAATTAGCCTTTACTGCCCTTGCGGTTCGATAACTACTCAACGAGACTTATCTATCGAACGAACCTTGTATTGTAGACCAGTAAACACTAGTAGAACGTTTCTATATTTGATAGGTGCTTGTATCTTAATATCGCGCCATATCAGGTAATAATTTCGCAGACCATTTGATAAGGTATTTTGATAAGGTATTTATGTTAGTCGATAGATACTATCTTCGCTTCGTTGTTTTGTATATATGTAGTGATGAGAATGATTTAGTTAAAAATAATATTATAACGTCTACTCAGAAAACGTGCTGAACTAACTTGTTGTAAATTCGTAATCATGTAATCGTTACTGAATCACCGGATTTCTTTAAAAAAATACAACAAATAAGGTTTTTTTTATTAGTTTTCTTTACTAATAATAAAGTATAATATACAATCACTAAATTTTGCTACTTCTTTTAAAAAATGAAAAGTGATGTACTATCACAAAACTTACAGCCTTACTCATATGCGTTTTTGGATAGCCGTCAAGAACAACTACTAGCCAGCACCCAATATTTCCCTAATTCCCCTAATGAAACTATTGTCAAATTAGGAATGTTAATTAAGAGAATTTAATATTTGTAATTATCACATTATGAGTAGCTCGAATATGTGATTACACTCTAGAACCAGCCATACAAAAAAAACGGATCGTATCGATTGGCACAAAGCCCTGTCGAGAGCTCCGCCGTAATTTATCGCTAGTACCTATTAAAAGGGCTCAGTCATATCGCTAAATAAGGGAAGGGAATCAATAGTAAAAGGAAAGACGGGGTTTTTTTGTGCTGCACGAGGGTCTCGATGCGAGCCCAACTACTTATACGTATTATTACGAAGCGGGCAACGAGTATTCGCTAACTATTAGGTATTTCTCAAGAAAGCATAGATATACCTTTCTACGTATATTTAAAACTTGCTGTGCCCCGCGGTTTCGCCCGCGTTAATTAGTCATAGCATAATGTAATATAACCTATAGCCTCCCTCAATAAATAGACTATTCAACACAAAAATAGTTTCTGAGATTCAACCAAACAAACAAACTCTTCAGCTTTATAATATTAGTATAGATAATCAAATTCATAAATTTTTCAAAGTTTATTCAGTATAAGCTTTCACATCTTCGATCGATTACGTACTAGATAAAGGATCCAGAACAAAAATGCATCTCGATAGTGGTCCTGTTTGTTCATTAAATTTCGAAAACAAAATCTGAAGAAAACATTGGATAGCATCAACTACTTCAGCTTATTATGCACCTTAAATCTTAAAAGTAAAGATGAAATTAAGGTGGCAAAATATTTACTTAATTAACTTAATATTTACTGTCATCGCCACAAACGTCATGTCGCCCCAAAGTTTCCTACCGTTTTTCAAGCACTCATCGGGAATACAGTCATGACTGATCGCATGCACCTTTTGACGTCAGAAACTTTTTTTTTTTTTTTTTATATTTACGGGTAAGCACAGTGCCTTGATCTCACCTGATGTTAAGTGATGATAAAGCCAATGATGAAAGCGCACTTCACCCGGGACCCTCAACTAGTGAGGTACTGGCTATCTTATCTCTAGCTGCCGGAACACAACAATGCTACAAACATTGATGTTATGGCGACATATTTAGATAAGATGGTGGTAGCTAGCCAGGCGGACAAATAAGTCCTACCACCAACCAAACCGAGTACACAAAGATGTACCCCCCGCTGGGAATCGAACCTGGGACCTCTGGGTCTAAACCGGTGGTCTTAAACTATTCAAATATCCAAATAATAAGGTGCCGAAGTTTTGTTTATTAAATTAAACTAAACTACTGAATCTCGATAGACCAGTTCGAGTTTTTGAGATAGCTTTCAACCGTGAAGAGCTGGCAAGAAACTCAGGAGGATTTTTATACCCTTCTAGTCATAGAAGGACACTTTCAAATCTACATCATCATCATCAGCTCATTTTATGTCCCCACTGCTGGGGCACGAGCCTTCCCTATGGATGGATAGGGAGATCGGGCCATAAACCACCACGCGGGCCCAGTGCGGATTGGTGGTTATTAACGACTGTTAATGCAGCCGGGACCAACGGCTTTACGTGCCTTCCGAAGCACGGAGGACCTCGAGATGATAAATATTTTGTCACCCATCCGATGACCGGCCTTTGCGAAAGTTGCTTAACCTCAGCACTCGCAGACCGGGCGCGTTAACCACTGCGCCATCGAGCCCCTTAAATCAACATACTTATATCTAAATCTGAGAGTATACTCATATTAGTATTTACTGATTCATGACCTATTTTCCTTATTTACATCACGTTATAAAGCATCATCAAAAAATCATCGTTATAAAACATCAGCATAAAAAACGATCATGTTATTAGAAATCCCGGAAATAAAAACTACTTCTAATTATTTCAAACAAGCTAGGTAAATGCTATACAATGCAATGTAACATGCAATGCTAAACATAGGCGTAGAAAGCAATACACTATCACTGACAACCACAAAATTGTCAAGTTTAGAGTTAATAAAGCATTTCCCAAAAGAAGAGACAAATCTTTAACATATATTTCTAGTTGACTATTGTTAAAAACTAAAAAAACCTTATGATTTAATAAAATAGCTTTTCCCACCTTTATTATTGTATACTAAGTATCCTTACAGGCTTAAAATAATCCTCTGCAAGAGTACAGTTAAGTTGCGCTGTAATATTTACGGAGTGCTCCGGTTAGAGGTCGCTATCTGACAAAGGCTACGGAAGTTAGCACACTAAACGTACACTCACGTAGAAAATACAACTGAAAAGCTGTTTGAAAAAGAAAAGATGAAAAACAAAAGAAATGATGAAATAAAAACCTAATTAATTATCGACTAAGGACGTCAATAACCTGTCACTGCCAATATCAGTATAGCCTTCAGTACTAATGAGTTAATAATATGACTAGGGAACTTACCTTACGTACCTACTTTAAAAACACCGTCATATAAAACTTAAAAGCATTACCTATTTTTTCTATCTTATCTATTTTTTTTTCATATACTGTTTCTCTTGTTTTTCTTGTTTCTCTTGTGTAAGATGTATATTGTTATTTCCCAAATAATAATTGACTACTGTTAGTTGCTTAACAGAAACTTATTCTTTAAATACAAACCACGGTACATTTGAGTGTTAAAAGAAAGAATCTTTCACCATGTCACTTGTGGCATCAATAAATAATACGTTTTTAAGTCCAACGGAACGCGTTTCGTTTCCTCTACGTACCAAAACAGACACATCTCCGTATTGTTTAACTTTTCCTCGGAGCGCCGCGCCGGGGCGACGTATAAACTCATCGCAAATCCTTGGCCCAAGTGCGTCTGAAATTTTCCAAGTCAACGGAACCAAGAAGCGACAATCTCAGCGACCTACGTCTTATTTCTCCGTATAGAGCGACCCGTTACAACGGCAGAGATTTACATTTGAAATAGGCTGAGACACACTTTTATTTCGCTCTGCTTTTTTTATTTTTTCGGATGCTGGAAACAGCGTCTGTATATTTCGGGTGTTGTTTCATATTCTCCTTTGCAGATGGAGTGGTAGAGATTTTGATACAACTTTTTTGTACTGGTACGGTTAAAAATACAACCCTGAGCTTTTGCAAAATAATAACTGCGATAACACATGCTTTGTAATAAAATATAATATTGCACGATTCACTTACTTGTATTGTATCTAGTTGTTTGGTTGTCTACACCGAATTTGACAACGAAATATAGCCCCTTGAGCGTCGAGCGACCAGTAGGTGGCCGATAACAATTATCGACGCTTGAGCTTTTAAGGATTGAACAAAGAAAACTATGATTATTTCCAATAGCATTTCAAGAAACTAGATCTAGTTAAAAAACTAATTCGTGCTCCACCCGTTGTTGATGCACTTAGCCAAATTGCCAATACCCAGCAAACAACAAAGTTCATAAAATTTTAATAACAGTTGTGATCTGCAGTTCAGGCGGTAGTTTGGCTAATGTGATCGCGTTGCTAATTGTGCTGCTATTTCTAATATATAAGGAACAAATGCAACGGTGTTAACATAATATTAACATTATGAAATTCATGAAAGTATTATAACTGTTTTTTATTCCGTACTGGTAAGCACTTAGCCTTTATCTTGACTAATATTAAGTCGTGATAAAGCCGAAGATGGAAGCGCACTTGACCCGGTGTCCTCATCTGATGATGATGATGATGATGATGATGTCATCCATGTCGATTTCGGCTACGGCGACCCTATTTCTGCTCATCTACTAAGGCACTGGCTATCTTATCTCTAGCTGCCGGAAGACTACAATGCTACGAACTTTGATGTTATGCTGATATATTTAGATAAGATGGTTGGTAGCTAAGCAGTCGGGCAAACAAGCCCTATCACCAACCAAACCGAGTACATGGGCCACACAAGAACAAAAAGGTGGACATTTAGACAGAGGATAAATATTAAAACGTAATGTTGTAAATTAAAAGCGAGTAGATCCATAAAAGTAGATTCATTTCATTCTGTAGTGTTCGCGTAAACTTTAGAAAACAATATTTAGACATTCATTAAAAAGGTGCGGTTTGTTGCAGGCACATGGAATATTAATAATAATACATATTACAAAATTTGTAAGGTTCCGATATAGTAACAGTCTGTTTTTACGAAGCTAGCACAAGTGGATTGTTACGTAAGGACAAAGTACAGAAAAAAATGTAAATACATTTGAATAGGACTTGACACTGTGTCAAAAGTACCTAGGTTTCAATGCATTTTTAATAGTTTATCAGAACTACCTACAATGAGCAGGGTGCCGAACTGCTGAGTATAATTATTATTCACCATTTGATCACATTCATGTAACAGAAAATGAAGAAGTGAGTTACAATACAATTTTTCGTATGCTGTTCGAAGTAGGTTAGCATTTGAATGCTGTACAAAATACAGTACCCACCTAACAAACAAGGTTACCACCACACCAAAAAAATTACGCTAAACCAGCATAAATGTAACTAAGCCTTGAAGTTTCCAACGAAAGATAAACAGAAATGCTAAATCGCTCATCCCAAATTACTCAACACTTTTTAATAATCCCTTTACATCAAAGTCATTACGACCCTGGCCGGGAGCAAATTAATGAGTTATAACTGGTGAGCTCCCAAAAAATTTAACAATTTATCAAACAAGATCGTAGGAAACTCCGAGCCGTACGTGATCCATCAAAGGTTTTCTTTCAGAGGGGGGTACGCATTTTCGTGCAAAGTACGCTATATGAGGTTATTGATGGGTGGACCCTCACAAAAGCACGCCGGCAATATCAATCGATCCGTCCCATCATTACTTACTGCTATGTGTACACGACCCCGTTATGTTATCCCGCACTAATATTAGAAACGTTATTATTAACATAACGTTATTTTTTACAGAAACTGACTGTTGTTGCCTGACTGTTTGTGGCCGTTATGGTGGTGCAACTGGAAAGGTCGATTTAAACACTATGATCGCAGACCTTGTGGCCGAGCTACTTTGAAGAATTTTTTAGCTGTCTAATACATATTTTGCTGAGATACTGTCTAGAATCCGACTGGCAACCACCCTTATAGCTTTTTATACTGCATTGATTTGCATGGCTGTGTTTCGGTTTAAACGGTACTAGAACCAGTAACATGGCATAGAAGCATAAGAATTAATGTTCCAGGGTCGATAATGTACGCGTGATACTCTTGGTAACGCTAGCGTCTAACGTCCAAAACTCGCGGTGGCCGCTTTCCGTCAGGCGGGCCGTAAACTCGTTTGCCGGCTGAGTAATATAATAAGTAATATAATAATTTAACCGCCTCTGTAGTCAAGTGGTTAAGATCAGCGGTTTCAGATCAAGAGGGCCCGGGTTCGGTTAGCAGCGGGAGGTACATGTTTGTGTACACGGTATGGTTGATGGTAGGGCTTGTTTGTCCACCTGGCTAACTACCACCAGCTTACAACAACCTTCCTCGAGGTAGCTGGCTTAAAGAGTACCGATGGTGTACCCCAGTGTGCAGGTCGTTGACGTCCAAACTGCAGAAGGGATACTACGTCGAGCTTCCAAAAAGCTGGTGCGGTTGCCCATCAGTTAAATGGGGGAGGATTATTGGCGTAGGCAACCTTTTTAGAGATTTTTATTTATAGTTTTTTGACGCTGTCTTGTATTTTTGATACATGTGGACTTTTGCGTGAAAATGTCGGCGGCTGGTCTTTGTTTTGCTAATTAGTGCGATAACATTGAAAATATGTCGCCATAATATCAATGTTGATTGTTGTGTTATGTTATTTGAAGGGTAGTTTTAACTGTATTAGGGAGCCCTGCATCTAAAGGATAGGAGCTCTGCTCAGGTTAACATAATGTTGATTGACTACTGTATTTAAAAAGAAGCCAAGAAGGTCTATTCCTCCTAACCCTAAACCTATGGTTAGGTTGATGTAGTAAATAATGAATATGTCGCTGTTTTAAGAAGTTGAATGCACATTTCATAACTCTTTTAGCAGAAAAATAGATTAGTATTATTCTTTAGTGAGTCCTCACACAGCTCAAATTATTTGTCTTATGTACATATAAAACATTGCAGACTCAGTCATTAATATCTAGAGTGTGATACCCAAAGACCAAATCCCTCTTGTCGTAATAGAGCTTTTCTTTTGTAGTCCTTTTTGTGATTATACTTATGATTATATGTGATTATATGGGAACAATTACATACACTTGAAAGAGACAGGATACTTTCGACTATAGTTTGATGCAGCTTTATAAATATGTTGAAATAGAGAGTACGGTTTTTTGCACTATTTGCTAATAGCGAATAAGGCTCACGCATGAAAGGGGGCGCTTTTATATTTGAAAAACTACCACTTTTCTTTAGTTCTTGGTATACCAAGGAATCCTAAATACAGATCAAAAAACAATAAAAACGTACTTACATATAATAATTTCACTATTTCAATGTAAATAAATATGTATTTGCATTGTGAATACAAAATAATCTATATTAATATTATAAAGAGGAAAGCTTTGTATTTTTGTATGTATGTAGGTATGTATGTATGTTTGCAACGAATAAACTTAAAAACTACTGGACCGATTTAAAAAAATCTTTTACCATTAGAATGCTACATTAGCGCTGAGTAACATAGGCTATATTAAAAAAAAAAGAAATGCGGTACGAAGTCCTCCGGGTCTATAGTTTGCTTTGTTGCATATATAATATATTATTAATCATTATTATATATTATATTATAATATAATAATATATATTATATTAATATATACCTATTTAATATAGTATTAGTATAGATAGATAATATATAATATATAGTATAAAATATGTCTTTCGATTCGGATAATCAAATGTAATAACTTTACATAGTTGAAACAAAGCTGGCTAACAGCGTATTTAACAAGCGCTTGAGAAATTCGACAGAGAAACCAATGTCTCGATAGATAGTCGGAAAAGCAGTCAGTTGATTTAATCAATTTGGTCCTGACTACCTAAGTGCAATCCTTATAGTGGTACGTAAGTCCCAGTCCTGGTAATGAAAATGTCATCTGAAAACTTGATTTATATCTCTATAAATTAGTTTGATACACCATTCAAATTCTTGTACAACATTTTGTATCAGATAGGTGTGGTCATAATTAAAAGACCCCAAGTGTATCCGACCTAGATCTTGTATGTTGAGTTACTTAGACAAATTACCGGTAAATTACACGTTGTATAACAATATCTATCAGGGTAAACCGCAAGCGAGGAGGTTAGGTGGGTTGCATGACGTTGAGAAGTCATCGCTCATGAACATCAAGTAACACCAGGGATGTAAACGAAATGAAAAAAGAAACGAAAAAAAACTGTTTAGTGTCACACTACCGAAAAGAAAAGTAAAAACATTGTAGGTACCGACATATAACATAACTAGCATTTTACTCGCGAATTCGTCCGCGTGGATTTGAGATTTTAGCAATAAACTTTTTTTTAATAACATATACCTATGTTACCCGTAAAGAATGTAGTATTCTCTCAGCCTATGTTACCTGTAAGGAATGTAGTATTCTCATTCAGTGAAAGAATTATTGGAATTAAACCAGTAGTTCCAGAGATTGTCCTTCACAAACAAACAAACAAAGTCACAAACTTTACCTCTTTATTAATCTCGTAGTATAGATTAGCATGGCATTTTAAAGGTCTTAGCTTGGCCTTAGACCTTGTTTTTCGTTGATTCGAAAGAAAACTCCTTCCACCCCTTTTAAATCAACCAAAAAGTTTTGTTAAAGACTACAAAACTTCGCTGTCATTAGCAAAGAGTAAACAAGACTTCCGATTGTAATTAGCGATTCAATCTAGCGGAATATCCGAGCAAGCCGAAAGCAGAGCACATAAATTGTTTCAGCGCGCCTTGTCACCGACCGAACCGAACCTCTGAATGGATTCCTTCACTAATCAGCGGCAACTCCGGACCGCCACGCTCAACTCTTAACACGTCTAATTGGAAACAGGATCACTGGGACGTTTCGGTTTTAATGAGCACTGCTTAAACGATCAGCGGTTCGGCGAGCACCTTTTGTGGGTATCACTTATATCTCACTTTTGAAAGTTATTATTCGGAAAATATAATTATTGGTTTCAAATTTTGAACGACTCGATTCGATAGCCGATTAGCATGAAGACTTGACCCTAATTCCAGGGGTCTCCTCGGGTTCAATTCCCAGGTCGAGAAAGTACGAAGTTATCAACGCATAACCCGTGTTACGAATGCGTGGTGATTAAGCCAATACCAACCTAATTGTAACTGTAATATTCAGGCATTTGTCCAAATATAGAGGCATTTAAACAAAGAGTTTAAACGGGGATTAACGATAAACTAATTAGTATAAAGGTATCATACCTTCTTTACACCCGACGTTTCGACCGAGTCACAACGGCCGTGGTCACGGGCTGACTGCTGTCGCGATGTTGCGCCTCCGTTTGCGCGGCAGAGTCTTCATCAACCGTCATATTATTTTGCCAACTACCGTCACAACAACACTAACGGTGTCCCTGTTACGTATACAACTAGTTACTAATTAGTTTGCGTTAATCCCCGTTTAAATTATTTGTTTAACCCGTCTCGCGCCGTAGGTATAATTAGCGGGCCCCCTTATGCACTACCGGTAGTGCATATGGCGCGCGAGGACGTTAAGTCCTGGATCCATGGAACGCGAAAGTTTAAAAGTGTATATGTAGAGGCATTCGTTCAGCAGTAGGAGAGTTTATATAAGCTAAACAATATTTGTGATTCTGATGTTAAGTGATGATAATGGTAATGATAAATGATAATGGAAGCGCACTTCACCCGGAAACTTCAATCACTGAGGCACTGGCTATCTTATCTCTAGATGCCGGAACACAACAATGCTACAATATTTGTAGCATTGTTGTGTACACAATAAACATTAAAACAACAACCCCACCCCGTAAAATAAAACAAACACAAATGTTGTATTAATTATTATTATTTTTTGGAAATTATTCACCGAAGATCCCATTAAACAGTACCGTAATTTCCACATCACGGAGTTCAAACAAGCAGCCGCCCTGTTTTAAACATATTTCGGAGTCTCCGTTGACAACGGGGGCTCCCGCTCCGTTCAAAACAATTTATGCATTCATTCCGTTAATTAAATTATACGGGCGACTTTCCCACGAGAATCTTTAAATGTCCCACTCATAAGATCGAGAGGCATAAATTAACTACGCCATTTGTTATGCTGGGCCACGCGCTTCTAATTATTCAGGCTTCATTGCCGAGGGCATGCGATGCAGTGTGGCTTTTATTGAGAAGTCGGGTAGGTGTCAATTGTAAGCTAATTGTTTTAATAGTTGTAGGATACAATAATGCGATATCGCCGGCGAGTTTTCAAATAAAATTTGACTGATTTACAAGATAAAATTTTACTAAAAAAATGAACGAGACTCAGGATGCTCGAGTGGCAATCGCTTCCTGAGACGGGTTGATTTTCATTTTATAACTATAATAAGGTCACATTTTATCAACTCAACAACATATATAAACAATTTTTACGAAAAAACCTTAAATTTTTGGACGCTAGTTTTCAAGAAAAACGCCAGAAGACATTTCAATTAAAAAGAAAAATAAAGCACTTTCGGTAGTTTAAATTCAAAGGAGCCGAAACAGAGAGGCCGCAATGCCTTCACCGCTTACACGTACCTCTAGTTTCATCTAAAAGAGCCGACTGAGAGGCCGCTCTTAAAAATATTACAATTTTTGTGTCAGGAAAAGTAAAAGTAAGAGGAGCTCGATGGCGCAGTGGCTAACGCGCTCGGTCTGCGATTGCTGAGGTTAAGCAACTTTCGCAAAGGCCGGTCATCGGATGGGTGATCAAAAGTTTATCATCTCGAGCTCCTCCGTGCTTCGGAAAGCACATTAAGCCGTTGGTCCCGGCTGCATTAGCAGTCGTTAACAACCACCAGTCCGCACTGGGCCCGCGTGGTGGTTTATGACCCGTTCTCCCTGTCCATCCATAGGGAAGGCTCGTGCCTCAGCAGTGGGGACATATGTATGTAAAAAAAAACTAGCCTGATTTTTTTATTAATGCTAGGGTTTTATTTTTCTGATATAATTAGATGTTTTGTCAAAATATTTGCAGTTGATAAAAAGTGACCTTATATATAGCATTGTGAATGCTTAAATTAAAAATAATATAAATGGCTGATTTTTTTTGTTTTAAGTATTTACTTACCATGTCGTTTTTAAAAGTAACTAATTCTAATTCTTCTTTTTTTCCTGACCAAAAAGCTTCAGCAGCTCTCTGGTTAGCCTCGATCACACACACTCTAGATGTCTAATCAACCTACAACTGTTGAAATTATATTAAACAAAACAAAATAACATGTCATAGTAATTATATTATTATATTTTCTTTACTATGATATTCTTATATTATATTTATCGTACGATAGTTTAAAAATGACCTTATTAAAAGTGTTTACAACCAGTATCAACTGTGGGTTGAAGCTGGTTGCAACATAAAACATACGCTTACACACATTTTGAACATCAACTAATGACCGCTCTTATTAGGTTCGGTGGCTTGGGTATCCGTAAAACTACATACGTGTCCCTTCCGGCGTTCTTGTCTTCGGTCCATGCTACTCAACCACTAATCAACAAGATACTGGAACACCATTCATGATCCCCTCTGGTTTCTCTCTTGGACGAGGCCAAGGCCGCCTGGGGTGCAACTTGCCCGAATTTCGAATATCCCACAAACACCTCTTCCCAAAGGCTTTGGGACGAGCCGCGGACTGTTGCGTAATAACCTTATCAACACGTCTTCTAGCCCTGCAGAGTGCGCCCGCCTCTTAGCTGTAGGGAAATGGGAGTCAGGTCTTTGGTTGCAGGCGTTACCCTCTCCTAATACGGGTACTCTGCTGGACCGCAGTACTTTTCGCCTTGCCACTGCTTTGCGTCTTGGCGCCCCCAGTATCGTCCCTCATCAATGTCGTTGCGGCGCGCCCGTGGGCAGCCTCGGTCACCACAGGCCGCCCTGTGCTAGAAGTGCTGGTCGTTTTGCTCGTGATCATAACCTGAATGACATCATTCGATGGGCTCTTGTCACCGCTGGAGTACCAGCGGCACTCGAACCCTTCTGACTGGCACGTAATGACGGCAAAAAACTGAACGGCATGACCTTCCTTGGAGGATGGGACTGGCTTTGGTATGGGATGCTACTTGTGTGGACATGCTTGCACTGTCCCACATTACAAACACTTCTGTTAGCGCTGGCGCGGCTGCAAATCATGCCTCAGAACCTCAAACGACGAAAGTATGAGAATCTGACTGGGAATCTCCTATTGTAGCCGTTTGGGGTAGAGACATTAGGTCCATGGGGCCCGGGTGCTCACAAACTTTTTAAAGATATTTCTATAAAATTAGTAGAAACCACCCGGGACCCCAGAGCTAGCAGCTACTTGGGCCAGCGTATAAGCATAGCTATCCAACGTGGCAATGCTGCTAGCTTACTGGGCACTCTGCCTGATGGGGATGATTTGGGACATTTTTTTTATCTATAGTTCAGTAGTTATAGTTTATAGTTTTTTATAAGTTTATTTTAAGTAGTTTAATTATTATCTTGTTATTGTCTTTGTTTGTAAATAAAAATATTTCATCATCATCATCATCATCAGCTCATTTTATGTCCCCACTACTGGGGTACGAGCCTTCCCTATGGATGGATAGGGAGAACGGGCCATAAACGCGGGCCCAGTGCGGATTGGTGGTTGTTAACGACTGCTATTGCAGCCGGGACCAACGGCTTTACGTGCCTTCCGAAGCACGGAGGAGCTCGAGATGATAAATTTTTGGTCACCCATCCAATGACCGGCCTTTGCGAAAGTTGCTTAACCTCAGCACTCGCAGACCGGGCGCGTTAACCACTGCGCCATCGAGCTCCTCAAAAATATTTACATATCACATATCAATTTTATAAATTAATAAAGTGAGGACGGCGGTTTTACACAAGGTCAAAATTTCTATAAATAAATATTGTAACTTAACCTTTTTCTCAATTTACTGTTGAAACCTTACAAAAGTCTTGTTTCAGTAAGAACAATCTTTAATCTACTTCAAACGTGTAACAATCTTATTACAAAATTACTTAGAATAAATAACCTCTTTGTGATTTAGGAACTTTAAAGGTTTCCATTCCAGTCCTTAATATTTTTTCCAATAATGATTAGCCTATAAATATTGACCCACTACTAAGAAAAGGCCTCCATCATTGAAATCAAGTCATCGATACAATTGATAGGTATTCGCTCAATCACTAAGCTTGCCAAATACTGGTGATCACTAACTCGGTCACTCGATCTAATGAAAACATAGAAATAGCCGGACACGTGCTTTGCCTGACCTGGGAATTGAACCCAGAACCTCTAGACATCTGTCCGAACTCTTTGCCACTCGGCCAACTAGGTCTAAATTGTAGCATGTTGAACATTATAGCACGATAAGTTCAATGTTTTATTACTGTTATTTTTTTTTTCATTTCTCTGATATTAAAAAGTTTGCCTTATTTATTAGCGGCCAATCACTGTAGCTACTATTGCTAGCCTAGATTTTTTATGAAATCTGTAAATTCAGCAATGAGTGCTCTTCAATCATTGTAACGTTGATTTTGTAAAGTTATTAAATTTCTCGGTAAATTCTACCTTTTATAGAGTAGTAACTAAGCACAGACTAAACCATATTGACCACATTCCTACTGATAAATAAATGTATTGTTGTATAACACGCAACAACACAAATACATTATTTATAGACTGGCCGAACGTAGTCGTCGTGACGTGTTGTCTGATATTATCAAAAGCGACCTACGAACGCTACGGATAGTAGACGGTTGTGTACGCTCAAATTAAATCGTAGTCTCGTAGTCTCGTACTCGTAATATCTCTCGTAGTAAAAGCATTGAGCTTCATTCTACGGTGTCCATTCTTTTGATGTCTACGAAATGTTACCGAAAACGAAAATTATATTTGGGTAACAAAAAATATTTTAACACAGTTGCATAATATAATAAAACTAATAATAATAACTTTGTGGTAAAGTTTTGCACCAAAAGTTTGCACATTGTGAGCAGGATAAATATTTTCGTTTTAGATTATTATAAATTGATTTCAAAACAAATAAATACTGACACTAGATGTTGCCAACTTCATCTCTTATTTTACTTCTACACTTACCATAATAATATTAAATTTCTTGTTATAATTATTACAAGCTCTATACAAATTTATTTGCACACTGAATAAATTGTTATGTCTAGTGATTATTCGTATAATTACAATAATATTAGCTACGTAAAAGTGTTCTTTATAAGAAACTGACCCGGCAAACTTCGTACCGCATTTTCTTTTTTTTAAATGTAACCTATGTTACTCAGCGCTAATGTAGCATTTTAATGGTGAAATAATTTTTTAAATCAGTCCAGTAGTTTTTGAGTTTATTCGTTGCAAACATACATACATACCTACATACAAAAATACAAAACTTTCTTCTTTATAATATTAGTATAGATGACGCGAACTATTTTTTTATTTAATGTTATTTCAAAGGGATTGAATGACAAGGTAGTATACCTTCGCCTGTGACTCCGTTTTCGTAAACTTTTGTTTCTGTCTAGTTCAACATCATCAATCCTACAGTGTCTTTTTTAATGTACCGCATGATTTATTTTACCGTCGCGCGTTGGAATGGAAATAAGATCTGATGGGTAAATGGAGTAAAGTTCTACGGCGAAGTTAACTTTTTAATTTAATTAAAAATTTGTAGAGTCGGTCTGTATTTACACGCACACCTAGGTTTTATGTAATTTGAATTAGCTAATAAATAATTGATAAATCTTTATGATGATATTGAGAAATATTGACTAGAAAACTGTCTTTAATCTTGTTGACTGTAGTAAATTCTTTTTCAAGTTATGTTTATGCCAATTCTAATATCTTTGAAAACCATGAACAGGTTGGTGATAGGGAATGTAGCCACTACACTTGTACTATTATTTATTCTGTGCCACTACCATTTTACCTAAATATGTCATCAACATCAATTTTTGTATCATTGTTGTGTTCCGGCAGCTAGAAATATGATAGCCAGTGTCTCGGTAGTTGAGGTTCCAGGTGAAGTGCGCTTCCACCTTGGGCCTTATCATCATTTAACATCTGGTGGGATGAAGGCCGAGAGCTTCTAGCAAGAAATAAAAAAAACAGTCTTCATTATTGTGACACATCTCAAAATTCAACTCAGTATAATAATATAACAAACATACAGCGAAATAAACAGGTCTCTTACTTACTTCTTCCTAGACTTCTTTCTTTTAAAATAGAAAAGTATTTCATTCGATTCTCCTAGACTATTCATTGTCCTGGCAACGCAACAATCGTCACCTGGCGCACAAAGAAATCGCTTTTTGTGTTATGCGGCAATTAATCATCTGGTCGTTCTCGGGAAATTTTCTCGCGAACTCGGATGGGCAATTTCATTTATTCTCCAGAATCTATTCATTTGAGTTCCATAAACTAGATGTATTGTGAGAATGTTCACCTTAATGCTTTATTTTGATAAATTTATTTTGATTTCCTCTTTTTTTCCCGACTGAGTCGGCAAACAAGCGGGTCCTGCTCTGCAATGTTTAGACGCTTGGAACACAGTAATTAGCCTTGATACTGACCCAATGCTGGACCAATGCCTCCAATATTGAAATCAAATCGTTGCGGGAAAAGTCCGACACATTCTTTGTCCGATCAGAAATTGAACCATAAACCTGCGTAAACCAAGCCAAGCGCTTTACCACTCGCCCGCTTGCAACACTATGGGTGTAACTCACATATTATCGTTACCCTGATAGGATTTTTTACTTCATCAATAAACATTAAAAATTATGTACGTTGTAAATGTTTTTTTCTAATTTATATCTTGACAAAATATGAGTTTACTTAGATATAATGAATAAAACAATAAGGAATTCACTGTAGTGCAATTTTCTGGCGGGCATAGAGTACCAAACAATTTAAGCATACGGACCGATTAAGATGCGTTCTACCTAACATGCCTTAAAACGAATAAAAAGATTATGTTTGAAACATCAAGTAAATTAGACAGTTTATTTTTACACCTTTCAGTTACACACTCAAATACTTTTATATTTACTGTACTTTTAATGGTTTTTTCGAAATAACAACCCATCGATCAAATGTACCATCGAAGAAAAGACCCGTCGAGGAAGAGATCCTTCGAGGTATTGACCTTTCGAGGTAACGAGCCATCCGTCGAGGTAGAGACGTCGAAGTAGTGACCATCGAGGTAACGTCATTCGAACTAGAGTATCAAACTCTATTTGAATTGCATTTATTTAATGTGAAAACAGCATTATTATTATCATCATCAACCCTATATTATTGTTAGTCTACAGCAGGACTTAGGCCTCTACAAGTGAACGCTACACTACTAAGGCTCCGCAGCTTTTCTCATTAAGCTCTTGCGAGCATCCTTGCGAAAATCTTCATGTAGTCGGACGACGTTCTTCTTCTAGTTTCTTCATTACGTTTGCAGATATGCGGATAGTATCAACACTGCAAAATTACCGTATTACCTTGTGGTTGTACAGCGCCATATTTTCAAATGATTTAAGCCGGCTTAGGGTAATTGCGTGATTCACACATATAAAAACGAGTTTTATACTGCGGGCAGGCTGCGGTCTAACTCTCGTTTGCAACATTAACCTTTAAAGACCTCAGGTGTAAGCAACAAGAAGCATTTTGGCTTGCCCGTGCCGTATAGGTACGACTTGTTGCTCAACATAAGTTAAAAAAGTTGGACGGGTTTACGTATATATGTATCTAAAATTAACTGGGCCTCTCAAATTCATGTAATGGCGGCCTCTAAGTGGATAGAGGCTCGCTGTAAGTTATTTTGGAGCGTATTTAACAAACGTCATGTTATAAAAAACGTGCCTGTTTTTACCATCTTCGGTAATTAATTACGACCTTGCTATAAAACAACGACGAGGGATAACCCTCGTATCTCCTACATCTCGTTGTTTAAATCGTTTTTAGAAAGACCTTTTTTACAAATACTTCCACTTTTTCAATACCTCATTTATTTTCCTTTTGTTTATAAATCACTTGGAGGAAACGAATAACAATTCGATTAGTTTATGATTAAATAGCCAACAGGTTTTCATTATAGAAAACTTAAGTTCAAATGTAAGTTTTAATGTATATAGTGTTAAGACATGATAATTCATAGAAAATTGTAAATATTACGTGCCTCAACATGGGAGCCTTTTGTTTTTCAACTCATCTGGTAATCCGTGATGATGAGGCCAACAAATGGTCACACAAGGTCACACAAGGCCACACAAGGCCACACAAGGCCAAATAAATGGAAGATTGACACATGGAGGATAGTTTTAAGTGTTGAAAACAACAACTCTACTGACATTATTGTTCAGTTAACAGACTTAGATTAGATGGTGGTAGCTAAAACAATTCTTACCACCAACCAAACCGAGCATACTACCGTTGCTATGAATCAAACTTCAGCGTCTAGGAGCAGCCGTTTATCAGAAGGCCACAAAGGTGGTAAAATAGGACGTCTTGAACTGAAAAAACAGTTTTTATAACACCTACCAAGTAATCTCTACATCACTTGCATATCTCTGTCATCATCATCATCATCAGCTCATTTTATGTCCCCATTGGTGGGGCACGAGCCTTCCCTATGTATGGAGAACGGGCTATAAACCACCACGCAGGCCCAGTGCGGGTTGGTAATTGTTAACGACTGATAATGCAGCCGGGACCAACAGCTTTACGTGCTTTCCAAGCACGAAGGAGCTCGACATGATTTATTTTTGGTCACCCATCCGATGACCGGCCTTTGTGAAAGTTGCTTAACCTCAGCACTCGCAGACCAGGCGCGTTAACCACTGCGCCATCAAGCTTCACCATATTCCTGTACCTAGAAAGAAACTTTAATCAGAATCAATACTAATGCCTTTCCCATCAGCCTTTGTACAGGCTATTCATTGTTCTTCTTGGTTTTTGTTTGTCTCTTAGCCACCATCGACGCAGCCACATTACATGAACTCCGGACTAGACCTCGGAAACTTGAACTCAACTCGACATTTCTTTGTTCTACAGAGAAAAGCTGCTATGTTATTAAAAAACTTTAATGAACATTGTTTGTCTTTCGCTTTGTTGTGTCTAGCTTTGAAAATGTTGTTCTATGTTGTCTCCTAGTAAGTTTTTAACATCTAAATTCAATGAATGTTTATGTAAGGGTTAAAAAACACGCTTTTTTCAGGAATTGTGTTGACATAACCCTTAATATTTTAACTGTTTAATTAAAACGTTTCGAATTAGTGTTTGTTAGTGTAAGAATTGTTTATGTTTATAAACGGCTCTGTACTAGGTGATACAGTAAAAAGCAGAAGCGTAATATAAAAGAGACACAACAATATAAAAGCAATAAATGAGAGTTGCTAGTGGGCTACCAATGTTTACCCACGAAGTATTAAACATTCATCCATAGGTGTATCTATATTGTACTGTACATAGAGTTGCTAACAAGAAGAATTATTGAATTCTTTAGGCTATGCCGAAGTTTTTAGCTCATGAGCTGAGGAGCTCGATGGCGCAGTGGTTAACGCGCCAGGTCTGCGAGTGCTGAGGTTAAGCAACTTACGCAAAGGCCGGTCATCGGATGGGTGACCAAAAAATTATCATCTTGAGCTTCTCCGTGCTTCGGAAGGCACGTTAAGCCGTTGGTAAACTAAAATAATAAAACGACTTATTTTGATAAATTTACTATTTCATCTTGAAGGTTTGAACCCTTTACAGCGTCTGAATCACAGAAATCTCAGGGTAAACGTAATTATCTAATTTACGGAAATTTTATTAAAAAATCCACAAGTGGGATTTGAACCACGATAGCGTAAAGGTAGTGCACCTAATCCGGTATTTTATGGGGTGCAGGTTCAAAACCCGCTGTTGGAAATTGTTCCAACACTTTTTTCAAATTATAATTATCTTACTTCAAATACTAATCGTTTTAATGATTATGGCAAGTCTTCCTTATTAGCTCACACATACGAAAGCTCTTACACGTGCTTTTATTTGACATTATTGAAATTATCCATCAATATCACACAAAAATTACAAGCAATATTTAGACGATAGCTTAGATAGATAACGATAGCTGATAGCCTGGCTGAAAGGTGTTCAGAAAACTGTTTTATCCCCCTGCGTAGTCCGCGCTTGGAGGCGAGCATTTTCCCCTGCAACTTGGTTAACTCGTCCTCGACGAGACACTATCTCCGCACAACACCGATACTTACTTCCCTATTCATGCCGTAGACGGTGCTTTTAGGCTGTAAATACACATACGACAAATTTTCCCCCGCTTTGAAAGAAAAACTTGTGACGAGCAAAACAATCGGACGCTTTATGTTTCTTAGTTTGCTTTTACATAATTACATACATACATACATACATACATCACGCCTTTTTCCCGGAGGGGTAGGCAGAGACCACCTCTTTCCACTTGCTGCGATCCTTACAGACTTCTTTCGCTTCATCCACATTCATTAGTCTCTTCATACACGCTCGTCGGTTTAGGGTACTCTTGACCTGACCTTTTTTAAGGACTTCCCCGATTTGATCCAGGTACTTGCGTCGAGGCCTTCCCCTACCAACATTTCCATCCATACTCGCCCTATATATACTTTTAGTCAGCCTGCTTTCCTTCATCCTCTCAACATGTCCGAACCATTTAAGCATTCCTTTTTCAACCCTAGTCACTATATCTTCTTTTACACCACAACGTTCCCTAATCACACTATTCTTTATCCTGTCACTTAGCTTGACTCCAATCATACTCCTTAACGCTCTCATTTCTACTGCATTTACTTTGCTTTCATGCTTCCTCTGCCATACCCAACTTTCACTGCCATACATCAGTGTTGGAACCAACACCCCTCCATGTACAGCCAGTCGGGCCTTATCGGATACCTTCTGACTGTTCATGAAGGCGTGCAACGCTCCATTCACCATGTTACCGGCATTTACTCTCCTTGCAATATCACTATCACACCTTCCATCTGCTGTAACCATTGATCCCAAATACACAAACTCTTTCACTTGCTCTACTTTTTCACCTCCTATCAGAATGTTACACTCTGTCATGCTATCCTCCTTTTCAAAAACCATTGCTTTCGTCTTACTTACATTCACTTTCATTCCTTTCTTGTTCAACGCTTCATGCATAATATTTACCATCTCCTGCAACTCTTCTGCCGACGATGCAAGTAAGACTTGATCATCGGCATAGAGCAAACATTTGACTAGCAAATCATTCATTCTTAAACCCTGTTCACTTTCTTTCAAGTCATGCAAGCAACTATCCATGAATAGGTTAAACAGCCACGGTGACGCTACACATCCTTGTCTAACACCTTTTTCGATGCTAAACAATTCAGTATACGCCCCGTTTATCCTGACACAAGCACTAGAATCCTTGTATAAGGATTTCAGTGCTCGTATCAACATACTGTTCACCCCATACACAGATAGTGATGACCACAATTCATTCCTCACCACTCTATCATAGGCCTTTTCCAAATCCACGAATGCGCAATAGACTTTTTGGTTTTTAGCCAAAGATTTTTCAGCTATGCACCGCAAGGAAAAGACCTGATCTGTACATCCCATTCCCTTTCGAAATCCTGCCTGAACATCCCATAATTTCTCATCAGTTTCTTCCGTCACTCTTTCAATCAATATCTTTGCATACAGTTTGCCGACGACACTGAGTAGGCTTATACCGCGATAATTTTTGCAGTCTAGCTGTGACCCTTTTCCCTTATACAGTGGAACTATAATAGCCTTACACCAATCACTTGGTACTCGGCCGCTTTTCCAACACAAGTTGAAAAGGCAGTACAGCTGACTAGCCACTACACCTTCGCCAGCCTTCAGCATCTCGACTGATACTCTATCACACCCTGCAGCCTTACCCGACTTCATCCTTTTCAATGCTTTCATAATCTCACCCATTTCGATCTCACTGTTGTTCTCACTTTCCTCCACTTCTGCTATACTCAACTCCTGCGTTGATTCTTCTCTTTCAAACAAACTTTCAAAATATTCCTTCCATCTTTTCAACACACATTCCTCTCCTTTTATTATACTACCATCCTGGCTTCTAATCCTACTCAACTCGGATGATGTGGTTTTACCTCGAGCTGACCTTATGGATTTCCAGAAAACTTTCAGGTTCGTACCAAAGTTTTCTGATAGCCTTCTGTCAAACTCATCCTTATTCTCATCTTTCTTTCGAGCCACAATTTTCTTAGCTTCATCCTTCAAGCGTTTATACTCCTTTCGTGCTTTCTCTACATCCTGATCTGTCGCTTTCTGAATTAACTTTTCTGATCTTTTCTGAATGAATTTTTCTGAACATAATTTGCAAACGTAAACGTGATATTTTAATAAACATGTCATTATATATTTATATTTCTATTTATTTTCATGGACTATACTAGAAGGACAACTAACCCTATTTTTAAGACCGTAATCTGCATATAATTTCTAGGAAACATTTTAACAGACTATTTTATTATTTGCCACAAACTTTTACATGTTTGTATACCAAAATTTTGACAGAATCTGCAGAAAAATTTGTAATGTCAAGAATATATGTACCAAGATCAATCAAATATAATGTGATAATATGGATCTACTAAGTTAATTACAATTACAAAAAAAAAAACAAAAAAAAAACGCATGTTGCTTAACATGTCCGCGAGTGTAAAGTTTATTGTCTGCATCCCTCCCGACAGCTCACACATGAATTCGGAGATAGACAAAGAGTGCGCGATGAAAGAGCCCCACCCATCGCCACCGCTCGAGTTCGGTGCTGTGTGCTCAGCGATAACAGGAACTTGTCCTGTAACAAGGAATAACCGGTCTAAAGACTGATGCGAACTACTAAGTTGTGTATGGCAGGTGACTTCCAACAAGATGGTAATTGCCTTGGCGTAGCTCAACTTACGTGTATTGTGCGGTAATATGCTCAGGTAACGTCTGAGAGACTCTCGTGCGAGTTTCGCTCGCGTGACATCTTAGTGGTGGTAATTGTAATTGCTTTTCTGTATGAATTTTTGAGTGGTAAATTGGTATTTTACGTCTATTATTGACATTTAACAAATATCATTCAGTAATTGTGTTAATATCTGAATAAATTGTAGCTATAGTTACAGCTACTTCAATCATATTTTTTATATATCAAATATCAGATAAAATAAGGTAGGCCTTTTCTATAATTACAGATATACGGAAACTCACGCAAAGGAGATGGCTTAAAAACCCCAGACACGGCGCAAAAGAAATTAGTTGCAAACAAATTATAATTCGTAAATGTTTTGATTTTTATCCAGGATCGTTATTGGAACCCACTCTTTTTCCGAATTGTAGGTATAAGTAGTTATTTGTTTAATTACACGGAAAACCATCAGCTACATAACAATGCAGATTCACAAAACTTAAACAATAGGTTCTCAAAATTCAAAAAAAATATTCAGTTTAGGCTACAAATAGCTCTTATGAATGTCACTATGCCATCGGTCTACTCTGGGCGAGAGACCTTGTATGTACTGAGAAGAACTCTCAAGCTCTTTTCTCCCTTACAACGTCAAAAATATTGGAAAATGCCCTATCATAAAAGGACACATTCCATCTCCAATAAAAACACAAAATATTAAGGACAATCACAACATGTTAAAAAAACAAAAGAGAAAAAATAATAATAGGTATCTATCTAAGTTTGCAAATTTACATCAGTTACCAGTTAAAATGTTCGCAATGTCATACAATGTCGTACTAATAAAGGTCAAAAATTGTCTAAGAAAAAAAACGTTAACTAAAGTTAAACTTTAGTTAATCTCGCAGATAAACATCTGTTTCCTTTGGCTTACAGAGTAAAAGTAGATAGTGTATAGTATTTTGGCGAGTTGGATTGAGCCACGATAGCATATTTGGTAGTGCACCTGACCCGACATGTCATGGGGTGCGAATCCCGCACGTGGAACTTTTTCAACACCTTGTCTTCTTTTTTCAAATCTGTAACATTTAGACAACATATTATTTCATATCATCATCATCTCATATCACAGACATCTTACATCGACTAAAAACTGCTTATGTTTTTTTTATTTTATAATATAGATAAATTATATTTATTGATATTTGTTGATTGGTCCCCATCAGCGTGTGCTTTTAAAATAAAAGTAAGTCAGTAAGTAGTCAGTCAGTAATAAGGAGCCACTGTTCTCTCGAACGGTTCGCTTCCAGAAGAGCTTTATTCCACGCATCATCAAATTGTGGAATGAGCTACCATCCGACGTTTTCCCATTGAGCTACGACCTGCCCCCTGACTATGAGCTCTTAAAGCAGTATTATTGCAGTTGTTGGAAAGAGACGCGAATATATTCGCCGCTACACGCGTCTTGTTTTCACAACTGCAATAATACTGCTATAAGAGCTCGTGGTTAACCCCCTGGACTCTTTCAAAATGTGTGTAAAGAGGTTTTTCTCAGGTCGGCAACACGAAAGCAACACCTCTGACGTTGCTGATGTCCATGGGCGATGGTGACCGCTCAATGAGGCCTGATGAATGCGCCTGATGAGGCGGCCCGTCTGCTCGTTTGCAGGCCTATACTCGTAATATAAAAAAGTTAACTTTGTACAAACATTTACTTTTTTTACATTTACAAGTAGTGCAGTGTAGTGTTCACCGAAATATATATTTCAATAAATACCTACTGCTCTTTATGTAACTCCATAAAATTAGAAACATGATAATTATTATAGTAATCAACTAAAGATACGCACTATAAATTAATAACATTTAGAGGAAGCAGCGTGCGCGGTCGTATTGATGTAGTGCGGTGTATTTGTAAAGGCTAGGTCTGGAAGTCATTTAACAAAATGACGGGCCCTTTTTATCTTAGTCGGGGTGCAATTTGTTGGTGGCTCTATATTCTACCACCGCAAACCGACCGTTCCTATTTTGTATATCCCTTTTCTCTCAAATTAAATGGTGCCGGTTATTTTGGCCATAGAAGTACGCGTTTTAAAAATTCCACGTTATACTTATAGCTTTGAGGTATACCCACTTTGTTCGTTATCTTAATTGCACATTGAACTATGTTTGAACTAGATATTTGAAATAGATAAATGGTGAGAACTCTTGAGAAAAAAAATCTAGAAATCAAATCTCAATAAAAGCCACAACTACTGTATGGGCTAAATTCATTGTCGATTTGCTGAATGGAAGGGTACAGCGGTCGAAAACGTTTTTTAATAATTAGTTTTTTATAAAAAAATCTGGTTTGTCTTGATTATTGGTGGGACTCGAGGAAAATGCTTAGTATCTCCTAGTATATTGTGAAATAAACATACATACTATAATTATCAATCAAGCTTCACATTGATACAATGGATTATAAAACAATGTTCTTACATAATATCATAGGACAATCACAGTCCCAAAAATTGGTTTACATCATGAAATTCGGATAACATCTGACAACGAAATAAATTCTCCTCTCTATAACTCAGTAAAAATACAGTTCGTTCAAAAGCTAATTTCGAAATAACTGGATGCAATACACAGCAGCTGCTTCAAACAACTTTTGCCCTTTAACTTCCGTTAATCCATGAAATTTTAACCACCTCATACAAAACTGCGAGCGGCACTGCCACCGCATCTAAAGTTTGTATGAAAATTTATTTTTGCGCACTTGCAATATTACACTGGTGGACTTTATAGTCAGCGGTAGGCAATTATGTAGTTATTCGTGTCAAAAAAAAAAGAAACGACAGATTGAAAACTTTATTTTAATTGATATAGAAAGAATTAAACGTGGTTTAACCCAAACTACTTACAGGTATTCAGTCAAAGATCTAGTAGATATTTGGTCTGTGTATTCTACGCATTCCTTTTTATATCCGACGTTTTGACCGAAATGCACCGGCCCTAGTCTGAATGTAAGATACCTAATACTAAGCTGTTTGTTAAACAAAGTCTTGGTTATTAGATAACGCAAAAGTATAGAAATGTTTCATCATCGGCATTATCATGTCCGACAGCCTGACTTTACCCACAGCTAGACGGAGGCCGCTTTTAATTGTTCAAGGAATTTTAATTATTTTATCAATATTTCTTTTAGATAGGTAAATGCGTCATTAAATCCTATAAAATGGTAATACTAGATCCCAGTTTATAGTCAACAAACAACTCCACCTACATCGGAGAAAGTCCGAAGTCGGGACTCGCAGTATAATTAATCAACAGAAAAATAAAAGCCGCATAAAACAAGATATACGACTTCCCCACTTTGCATATCAGGGGACTGCAAGAACTACGAGGCGAGTTTTTATTAAGAAACCGGAGTAAATGCGAGCTGGATTTCAGGACGCTCTCCCTATATTCTAAATAATAGAGTCTTAACAATGGTTTTCTATTATTTTACTGGGCCCGCGTGGTGGTTTATGGCCCTTTCTCCCTATTCTAGGGAAGGCTCGTGCCCCAGCAGTGGGGACATAAAATGAGCTGATGATGATGATAAAAAAACTTTGTGTTAATAGTAGTATATATTTTGAATTTGAAAAAAAATATACACTCATCCCTTTTTCCGAAAGTTAATATTTTCATTCTTATGATGACACTAAAGCAATGCTCAAATATCTATTAGATACCTAAGACCAACCCGCCGTTTGAGTCTATCTTTATCTATGGATTTTATGGGGCATTTTCTAGTAAGTAGGTATATCAATTCTATCACAGGTAGTTTTAAAATTGATTGTAAACATTAATTATTATTAAAAATCTGTAGGTGTTTAATAAATGATTTGCTGTAACTATTTCTGTAAAATAATACTGATATACATATATTCAGCAGTACAGATAAAATAGCTAGTTTACGACAAATTTAAACTAACCCTCTAAAAAGTGTTCGAGCTTAAACTCCTAAATAGGTTTCAATCGATTCCTTAAAAAGCTCTAAAACCCAAAGCGGCGAGCTACATGGAAAATATCATGAGATGTAAATTTAAGACTATCGATCGCGCTCACCGAGATTGATTCCGATAACATAAACACCAATGGGGGGATGAGACAGAAACCGACAACGCCGTGCATCTTAATAACGACTTAACAACTTACCCATTTAATACGGAGCCAGCAAAAACAATAAAACAACTCAGTTCAACCTTTGTACATGAATTATTCCGACATTATTATCTCCTGAACTCTTGTTGCAGTGTATAAAAAAACAATTAGAAAGTTGCATCAACGTTCTATTTCGATGTGTATCACTGCATAAGTCGTCTAAACTTGCCGTCTTAAGGTTCAAGATGATCGTGTTTTTTGCTGGCGCAGAGATTGCTTCAATCTCGAGGACGGGCGGGCGTGAGTGGGGGGGGGGGATAGGGGCGCACTTCGTTTGTCGCGATATCGCTCATAAGCGCTTGCTATCTCGCCGCACCGCCTCCCTATTCACCCGAAATAGTACCTCAAGGAGTTCGGTAATGAGTTCCCTTGTAGACAGTTACTAGCTACCCACTAGTTTTAACGTCGCCATTTTTAAAAATTGGCTCCGCTTTAGGTGATGCATGCTTCAGGAAAACGTTTCACACATACGCTTTTTTTATTTTTACTTAAAGACGAAAACGCGTTAAATAATTAATAAAGATGAGACTAATTAGGCCTCCTCTATAGATTTTCTAAATTGCCCGTTAAAGGTGACCTAAAGCGCACGAAATCCTATGGAAACTTGATCATGTTCCCCGCCCACTTAGAAATGAGCGTCCTACGCTACGTTTGCTCAAGAATGGTCTCGAATTTGCTGCACCGATATAGGTGACTCGTTTGGTGACTTTATCCCATATAGTACTATCAAATTAGATAATTTTATGAAGATATCTTTAGTTCTGATATCGGAATCAAAAATATCAGTGCTTCGGATGGCAGAAGTCTAAATAGATAGCTGGCATAAAAACGCTTCAACCTGAATTGTACCAGCGAGCGGCATGCTGGTATATAGCCCGATCTCCCTACCTACCATGATCTTTGTTACCTGAGCGCAGCAGTGAGACGTTTATATGGTAATGATGATGACAAATCAATAACGCCTTTCGTACTCTATAAAAAGCATTAAGAGCATAAACCAACTTCATTTTGTGTTAGCAGCAAACACATTAGTCACACCAATCGTACAAAATTCATTTTCGTTTTACATACAGACCATACTCCAGATAACACAAATCAATAACGACTTTCGTACTCTACAAAAAGCATTAAGAGCACAAACCTACTTCATTTTGTGTTAGCAGCAAACACTTAGTCACACCAACCGTACAAAACTAATTTTCGTTTTACATACAGACCATACTCGAGATAACACAAATCAATAACGACTTTCGTACTCTACAAAAAGCATTAAGAGCACAAACCAACTTCATTTTGTGTAAGCAGCAAACACATTAGTCACACCAATTGTACAAAATTCATTTTCGTTTTACATACAGACCATACGCGAGATAACCGTATGCAGCATAACATTTTATGTAGTCGCGAAACGAAATGAGCGCAACACAGTTTGCCCTTCGCATTTCCTACCTGTACACTGTGTACTGTGTGTACACTATAATGTACGAGTAGCTTGGTGAAACGTGCCGAGTTTCGAGGTGCAATCAAAGAGCTTTTTTTACCCTCATCATTTGGGTTAAGCCAAAGAGTCACATTTTACACCTTTATTTGATGGCTAATGGCTAATTCATGACATTAAATTTAGAACACTGCTTTGAAAGTTCTGTTAAAAAGATATTTAACTAAAAAGAAGGTCGCATGTTCTCAATTCTGCTTCTCTCTCAGTTCTGCTGCTTATGCCATCAGAAAAGTAAGACAATTGACAGACGTTGAAACTGCTAGAACAGTTTATTTTAGCTATTTTCATAGTGTCATGTCATATGGCCTCTTACTGTAGGCTACAGCGGCTGATGTTGAAACTATATTTATATTACAGAAACGAGCAATAAGAACCATCTATAGACTAGGTTCCCGAACTACTCTAAGAACTATTTTTAAAGAAATTGGTGTTCTTACATTTGCATCTCAGTTTATTTATAATTGCATAGTCTTTGTGCGTTGCAATGTCAATTCATTTACTAAACACGGTGACATACACAATTTCAATACTAGAAATAAGAAAAAACTTGTAATGCCACTATTCAGATTGCAAAAGGTTCTTGGCTCTTTCTTGGGGCAAGGTAAACACTACTATAATAAAATACCTAGTACTGTACAAGATTTACCATTACATAAGTTTAAAAATCATGTAAAATCTTCTTTTCTTAAGAAAGGTTATTGTTTACGTCAAGACTGACTTTTATTCAATTTTTTTTTTTAAATATATCAAAATACAATAAAATCTTATAAAAGTAAAGATGGCCAGTACCTATCGCCAACATGCCCACCCCCAGGGTGAACACAGAATTAGGATGGCGAGTAGGTGCTGACCAGAGGAACCAAAACACGAATTGGCCTCTTAAAAATACCCCCCTTGGTAGCAACTTCAACGGTCCGCACCTTGCCGTCCCTGCCAGGGAACACTTTAACCACTCTGCCCCGCGGCCAGGAAGCCCTTGCAAGAGAACCGTCAATAATCAAAACGGGGTTAGCGTCGACTCCGTTGAGGATGCCGCTCGTCTGGTTAGAGACATCGTAAAAGTGCATTCAAAGGCTTGTTTGGAGATGAGGTCGTGGGTTTCCAACCGTGAAGAGGCTTTAGCTTCCCTGCCTGTAGACCTTCGTGCTCCTAGTCAGACACAAGTAGGCTTAACTTCTTCTCAATCAATGAGCGCGTGCGTTAAGATTCTCGGCGTAGCTTGGAACATTATTGAGGATTCGTTAGGTTTCAGAGCACTGCCTTCCCCTCTGCCATCTAAGTGGACCAAGCGATGCGTCCTTTCGCAGCTAATGCGCGTTTATGACCCTTTAGGGCTGTTGACCCCGGTCACTATAAGAGGACGCATCCTCTTTCAACAAACCTGGAAGTTGGGCATTGACTGGGATGTTACGCTTTCCCAACCGGTTATTTCGAAGTGGGAAGGCTGCTTCAAGTAGCAGCGAGGAACTGTGAACTTAGCTACATCAATAAGCTCCCTGAACCAGCCTTCCCACTTCGAAATAACCGGTTGGGAAAGCGTAACATCCCAGTCAATGCCCAACTTCCAGGTTTGTTGAAAGAGGATGCGTCCTCTTATAGTGACCGTGGTCAACCGCCGAGAAAGAACCAAGCGAATCTTGTCTGACGGAGCGCATAGACATCGCTGGCTCCTTTGCCACGAGGCCACTTTGGGCGGGCGATTGATGGCCTTGGTCGCTGCGAGTTTTTTTACTTTTAGAGCGAGTCAACATTTTTAATAAAGTAATACTTTTTCAAAATTAAATTAAATTAATTTATTAAAAATTTTCACTTCTGACACCAAAAATGTTAACGTCAAGACTGACTTTTATTCAATTTTTTTTTTTAATATATCAAAATACAATAAAATCTTATAAAAGTAAAGATGGCCAGTACCTATCGCCAACAGTTATTATACAGTCAAAGAATATTTAGATGATAAAACAGCCTGGTTATAATAAAAAATCCACATTTTGTTTTATTTGGATCAATCGTTATACTTTAATATCTTAGCGCTGATATGATAGCCTTTATCAGCAGTGTCCTACAGTTTACAAACAATATTTATGTTGCGTTAAACAATTCATTAAGTTCTTATTTAGAGTAGCTTGAGTGTGGCATGCTCTCTTTATTGTCTCTGCGGCCGGCGGTGGCATGTGCGTCGGGTCGTTACATTCCCTAAGATATGGTTGAGTGAAGCGATGGCTGATTCATATGTCATACTCGTGAACGGGTGCCTCCTGTGGAGGCAGGTCTGCTCTTGTTTATTTATCTTATTTTTATTATTATTATACTCGTATACTTTAACTTTGTTTTTCTTAGATAATTTTTGACTTCTATTAGTACTGTATGACATTGTGAAAATTGAAATTGGTAGGTACTTGATGTAATTTTTGCAAACTTAGATTTTTTTTTTTGGGTGTTGTGATTGTCCTTTTTTGTGTGTTTGTTTGTGATGGAAAGTGTCCTTTTATGATAGGGCATTTTCCAATATTTTTGACCCTGTAAGGGATAAAAGAGCTTGACACTTGCTGAGTTTCTTGCCGGTTCTTCTCAGTACAAGGTCTCCCGCCCAGAGTAGACTTACGAACCGATGGCATAATGACGTTCATAAGAGCTATTTGTAGCCTAAACTGAATAAATGATCTTAAATTTTGAATTTTTTTTAATTTCAATATATATGCGTTTTGAATTTTTCCATAGTGGAATTTAAATCGCACAAACTCAGATTTAATTTGTTTTATGTTTTCTACTAACTATTTAGACCTCTTTTTCAATTCTTCTTTTTCAATTCTTAGGATACAATCCGTGCAGCCTTAATAAAATTACGGTCGAATATCGATCACTGGGCGACCACTAGTACTTTTAAAACTTCTAATTGAAACTGTCTCATTTACATATTATTATCAACAAAAGAATATTCTCTATGAATGATCAGTGATCACGTCCGAATTTGTTATGAAAATTATTTTTTTTATTAAAGAAACCAATAAATGTGTATTATATTTATTCAGAATTCATAGAAACTCCATGAAACATCAAAAACAAAGTATTAACCGTCAATCGCTCTTCTGTTACCGTAATTTTGATGAGATGTTTTATCTTCTTCCAATGAAAAGAGGCTGAATGAAAACTCAATGAATATTTTTTATATTAAAACACAGGAAATTGATCCCGCGTTTGATTATAATCGAAATATCAGCGAATCGTTTAAAATCAACTTTTTCCTACGGAAAATAAAATTACGCCCTTTAATCGGAGGTCTTTTTTTGGTACAACTCTTATTCAAATTAGTGGACATAGATTTTGTATTTTAGTCTATAGATTGTTATATTGGGATATAATAATATACGATGTTTAGCATAAAATGTATCTTATACCTGTTGAACTCGACGCTAAACGCGACGAGCTGAAAACCCGTCCACCCGCTGCCATTCAATATCATTACGTAGATGATGTTCTCACGTGCCCACATTGCACACAAGAGTTCACCGCAAAGATTGGCTTCGTTAGCCATCATCGAGGGCACCAGCGCCAAACTGACTAGGAGTTGAAATGGTCGCCATGGCCGAAATCGGTCGGAAGCATCATCATCATCACTTATACCTGACTTTAAATATTAGTAGTTCGATAAAATGTTCAAAATAATTTTTAACGCAATTTTTTTTCAACATTTGTGTTTTTTTTTATTAGTAGTTCGAGTTAAAACCCATTAAAAACTTTGTTTAAAAAGGTTTTAAAGTGTAAAAAGTTTTTCATGTCAATTGTATGTACATTTTTGAGAGTTGTAGCTATAGCTTGATCTATAAATGAGTCATCTTAGTGACCTCTCGTACAGGTCAGCCATTCCGTTTCGCTTTGAGCGTCCACAGCTGGCACCTGACCCGCACTAACTAAGGAAAGGTAAATTTACATAACAAACGAACGAAACACGGTCTCTACGTTCATCTATCACGAAAATTGTCGTTAGAACTCCGAATATTAAACTTGGATACGGCAGCCTGTGAGCCACGTATTAATAATACTTTGTACGTGTATAAACTGAACGACAGATAGAACGGCTTTTTGAATATATTCGATTTTTATACTTTTTTATATAGGTAGATAATGCACTTGATACCATTTTTGGAGACAAAGCAAGAGGTGTTCTAATAAAGATCATACAGTAGAAACACTAAGTTTTTGTAGGATGGGTATATGGCTATGGATAGGTTTTCAAAAATGATATTGAGGTTTCTAATATCATTTTTTTCTAAACTGAATAGTTTACGCGAGAAACACTTCCAAAGTGGTTAAATGTGTGACCCCCCCACCCCTGTAACTTCTAAAATAAGAGAATAATAAAACTAAAAAAAATATATGATGTACATTACCACGCAAACTTCCATCGAAAACTGGTTTGAACGAGATCTAGTAAGTAGTTTTTTTTTAATACGTCATAAAGTACGGAACCCTTCATGCGCGAGTCCGACTCGCACTTGGCCGGTTTTTTTCACCGACTTTTTGTAGAACGTGAGCGTTGCATGCACTATAATTCCATACGTTTCATTTTCATCGACTAAAATATCAGTCGCCAATTACACTGAAATTGTATTAAGGTGACATTAAAAGAGATATTAAAAGATAAGGCTTTGGATCAGTACAGCATATGATAATGAAAAAACCTACGAGTTAAACTAAAATGGGTGCGGATTTCAGCTTAAGTTATCATGTTTCTACCATCAGATTATCTTGGTTGTATCTGACACGTGCAATAAGGGTTATGGAGTAACACTGTTCACTTGCTTTTGATACCATAGTGAGTATTAAATACAAATAGCTACGCGATCCGATCTAAAACGAGATTATAAATTATAGCAAGCTTTATATAAAAAGCTCTATTTTTAACACACATATTTATCCCTTCCCTTGTGAATGAAATTAATGATTTATTCAGGATTTCATTCCGAAACTAATTAATACAACGGTTCAAGATTAGAGAACCTCTAACGACCGTTCGTTATAACAGTGTTTACATAAAAAAAACCTTTCGTTCCGATTTTGTACGTAGAGCATTTTAATCTTCTCTAGTCTAATTTTAACTCTGCAATCCGTCCAATTTAAAACTTTTAATGACGTACAGTTTCGAATGAGGTACCTACTGTCAGTTTTATTGTAGACGTCGATTATAAAACCTTTGTGATTTTAGAACATTTGGCTGAGCTATGCTATAAAATATTTAATGTGAATATATTTTTTACGTTTTGTTAGTATTTCTTGTCCGTTATAAAAAATTGTTAAATTGAAAAAAAAAAAGCGGTCTCCTATGCGCTTTTGTTTGAAGAGTTTTTATTAATGCAAATAACATAACTAATTATTTATTAGTCCCGCAGACTTGTTTACTACACCATAGATAGGTTTGGCTGGAAGAGATCTCTTCTAGGGATAACCTTTATATTTGTCGTGTGTAACGTGTGTTTAAATGTAATTTATTTGTGTAGTAAAGGATTTATAACTATTAACTAGATTACCTTTGGGGGACTCATACCCAGATGAAGCGTGTTGTTTTTAGCAAGACTTACAGTATAAGATAAGATAAGATAATCTTTATTGTCACATAAAGACAAACGGTTACAGTTACAAAGCGATGTCCCTGACCTCTATGCTAGGTATAATTACCGGTATGACAGAGGTCAGTGCCTTCCTCCACATACAAATACAAGGAACTAATTATTTATGTTAACAATAAGACTTATTATGAAGAATAAATTTAAAGGTATACCTAACAACAAAATAAGCCCGGAAAAAGATAAAATGTGCAACAATAAGTGTGTATCATAATGTACCACGAAATTACGTGGTTCGGGGATATTTTTAGCGATCACTGATTGGATAGTTGAAATATAGTATGGCCCAGGCAGGTAGGAAATAAATGTAATTTTTCTGGCAACAATCTCGGCATTATTACACATTTTAATTACCTCTGTGGTCTAGCAGTTTAGCGTTTTACCACATGAGAAGAGAATACTTACTCATGTGGTTTTACCACCGCTCTTAGATCTATAGGTCCTGGGTTCGATTCCCAGATGGGTACAGGTTTGGTTTTAAGTCTGCCTGGCTAGCTACCACCATATTATCCAAGTATGTCATCATAACAAAAGTTGAGGGTTATTATGGAATTAAATTATGTATGAAAGCGCTCAATACCTGGGTAATGAGCGCTTCCATCTTTGGCTTTATCATCACTTAACAGCAGGTGAGATGAAGGCTTACCCATAGGGATTTAAAAAAAAAATAACAAAGATTTAAATAATTAGAGATAAAAAATTACGACATTATTACCCATGATTAGATTGTTATATTTTTTTATACGTAGTTAGCACAGCATATGACTTAATTCCAAGACGCGTAGACAACTGGTGCAGCGTAAGCACAACGCAACATCAGTTATCCTCACTCTGCCGGCCCACAAGGTGCCTCTTCACACCTCGTTTTAAGGTTCAAAAATTTTAATATTTAGACATAACTTCCATTTCCTGCCACTACGTCACTCATGTCGTCTGTGACTGACAGATAGACAAGAGAGTGATCCTTTAAGGGTTCGGTTCTTATTGGATGTACAGCATCCCCTAAAAAGCTGGTGTTTCATACAGAAGTAGATTAGCTAACGAACGAGCAACGAATTTTAGGCAATCTCCGACTGCGCTCAGGCGTAGTAGACCTTGCCTCAGGGGAGGCAGACTTGTGCTCTCAATTCGTCTGTAATAGCTATACAAGTAAATATCTATGACTATTCACTTTTACTAGTGGTCGCCCAGTGGTAAAAATTCGACCGTAATTTTATTAAGGCTGCACGGATTGTATCCTAAGCTCACATTCTATCTTTTTAAATTTTTATTAAAAAAGATAGAATGTGAGTTTGGATTGTCATTGACAGATGTCGGCCGCATTAAAGACAAACAATACGTGTATGTCAAATACATGGTAGTGTGTGTAATGTTGTTTTTGTTGATTTAATATACTTTTTATACATAATTTTAAAAATACATTAACATTCGGATAACCTTCTCTATATAAACTATAAGTGTGCGAAATAATCATACTCCTCCATCCCGCGCAAGTTTCGTAAAAACGGGTACAAAGTTTTTGCTTCACGTATTAATATATAGATTTTTGTGATGTATCTTGTGCACTGACTTTGAGGTGAATAACGAAACCTGTCTACACTTAAATCTTCAAAAAAGGACGTTTCGAACATAATATTTCAACAACAATACAATAGATATACTTTCAGAGTCATTGCGTCGAATCCAAATCCGAAAGTTAATTTGGTGGAGTCGAGCTCGCACGCGACTGCCGCTTGCAGCCGGCGCTTGGAGGCGGACGGTCAAATATTTCCGATCAAATCTTTTGCTTACTTGTATTACAGAAGTTACAGTAGTGAAATCCTCATTGATATAAAATCAAAAGATTTTGAACGAATAAACCGGACCAAATGGAAATAGTTCTACCTCCACCGTGTTAAGGCACGTTTTGAAGTTGATTTCGGTTGTTGTCGTCGTTTCAGTTAGTCAGTCAGTTGCTGTATAAGTAACCATTTCAATGAAATATTGTAACAATTATCGGTGAGCCAATAACATATCTATACTATCTATACTAATATTATAAAGAGGAAAGCTTTGTATTTTGGTATGTATGTTTGTAACGAATAAACTCAAAAACTACTAAAACGATTTAAAAAAATCTTTCACAATTAGAATACTACATTAGCGCTGATTAACATAGGTTACATTTAAAAAAAAAAAAATGCGGTACGAAGTCCGCCCGGTTAGCTAGTAGGATATAAAAATAGGTTTAGTAAGTGCGTACGAAGGTTTAGACACTTTAAGCACAGTATTCAACAGAGTTTTCGTCGTCAAAAATAATTTATATTTTGAAATAAGACAGTGTTGAAAAAAATATAAAATATAGCTTGCCTAATTCTTAACTGATCTTTCAATATTTGTAAAAATATTAAGATCGAATGTTGACGACGTAGTTGTCGACATTGAATAGGGCTCCTTTGGCTTACAGAGTAAGAGTAGATAGTGTTAATTAATTTCGGCGAGTTGGATTGAGCCACGATAGCATAGTTGGTAGTGCACCTGACCCAGCATGTCATGGGGTGCGGGTACGATTCCCGCTCGTGGAATTTTTTCTTTTTATTTTTGTTTGCAACAATATTTGCGTAACATTATATGTAAATAATCATAATTTTTATTTTCATTAAAATATTACGGGATGTCTCTGCGTGATCGAATGAGGAAGAGAAAATAGAATGAGGAGATCCGCAGAAGAATAAAGGTTACCGACATAGCCATAGCCCGAAGAGTTGCTAAGCTTAAGTGGCAGTGGGCAGGGCACATTGCTCGCAGGACTGATGACCGCTGGGGCGGAATAGTCCTTGAGTGGCGATCGCGTCCGGAAAGCGCAGTCTGGGCAGGCCTCCAACAAGGTGAACCGACGATTTGGTGAAGATCGCGGGAAACCGCTGGATGCGAGCAGCACAAAACCGGTCGTCGTGGAGATCCTTTGTCCAGCAGTAGACGTCATTTGGTTGAGATGATGATGATGACGGAATGACAGCAAGAAAGCAGGTGGTCGGTATTTAATTGTTACTAAAGACTAAAATCAGTTGTTGATCCCTATTTTTAATGATTAAAAGACAACAATGTCGATGACTGGTTCCTGTCGAACACTGGTGCTACTACCCCGCGTAAATGTTTAACTGTTAAAAAAGGGTTCTGAAGCAAGTTTTGTAAGAGCTCTATTTAAATTTGGTATACCCTAAAACATCCACCCGCAACAAACACACCAGGTACTTAATTAAAATTATGTCACTAGGCTTATTAGAAACTAGCTGACCCGGCGGACTTCGTACCGCTTTGACAGTTTCCATCATTGACTTAAATATATATCAATGGTTTCCATGACAACAAAACAAACAAATCATTTTCTATTAGAAAATTCAATTGTCGTTTTTAGTATTTTATATATATTTTTTTTTAATATAGACTATGTTACTCAGCGCTAATGTAGCATTCTAAGTGAAGGATTTTTTTAAATCGGTCCAGTAGACTGAGTTTATTCGTTGCAAACATACATACATACATACATACATACATACATACATACATACATACATACATACAAAAAACAAAGGTTTCCTCTTTATAATAAAAGTATAAAATTTAAATAATTAACCACTAAACGAGTATACGTACCATATACTTTAGTATCTTTCTATATTTAGCAAAGAGCTTTAAAGATTTATCAGCAAATAATTGAACTAGTTCAGGCAGTCGTATATCAAAAATATTTCTTCTTCGTAAAACCAGTCATTGAAAATGGCTGATACAAAATTTATCGTCTACAGCGTTTCGTCTTTATCGCTAAACACCAAACAGTGTTTGAGCACGTAAATATTCCAATAAAGGAACCACAGGAAGTCTTTTCTTTTGCCGACGTATTTTTTTATCTTGAGAAGAATAATTAAGATGGTTAGACGATGAATATATCAAATAAAGCTTAATGTTTGTTATGTAAAGTTTACGCGTACACTATACTTTGATTTGAAACATTGAGATATCTCATTCTAACTATGATTAGTTAGCAAGTAAAAAGTTTGTTACCTAGTTCGTCTAGTAATCTAGTCTAGTCTGGTCTAGTCTGGTATGTTCTTTTGTTGCCTTCATAGGTATTATTATGTATTCTTCAACGTAATACCGGATTGCCACTATACCGCAATAAAATAGTGTATAATTGTAAACAAAAAATCTCTAATAACCTTCTTTTTAACGTGTGCAATTTAAGTGCTGCCAATCAAAAATTCTATATTTTTCTACCTAGCAAAGTATTGTCAGCATTACAGCATCAAAGCACAAAGGTTACGTTCTACCAATAAAAAATCAAACAGCGAAAAGGTCTACCGTATATTTTCATTCAAAGCCTGTTACAGACTTATACTGGCTCACTCTTAAGAGCCCTGTGTTAAACGAGCTACTCTCATCTAATACATCATAGTAATTGGCCACTTGCCCCATAATACGATTAAATGTATGATGCTTACTGCCGAACGGTAATGAATGGCCCGGGATACTATTTGGAATTCAGCCTATTTCATGTGAGAGTTATTTACAACTAGCTATGCCCGACTCCGTCTGTGTGGACTATATTTTTGAATTAACATGATGCATTGTATGAATTTACATGATCAACTACGTTTTTCGCATAGCAAAAGCTGATTTTGACAGATTTACCATACGTTACATATACGTTTACCATATATATACCAGCCGTTACCATTGTAAAATCAGGGTCAGGTATCGAAAACAATCATCATCATCATCATCATCTCAGCCAAAAGACGTCCACTGCTGGACAAAGGCCTCCCCCAAGGATCTCCACAGCGACCGGTTTTGTGCTGCTCGCATCCAGCGGCTTCCCGCGACCTCCACCAAAACGTCGGTCCACCTTGTTGGAGGCCTGCCCACACTGCGCTTTCCGATACGCGGTTGACACTCGAGGACTGTTCCGCCCCAATGAAGAAGTTCTGTTCGAAGACAATGGGTACACTTATTTCGCATAATGTCGATTGTTTTAATAACTAGCCTTAATCATCGTCATCATTAGCCTACACACGTCCACTGCTGGACATAGGCCCCTCCAAGTGCACGCCACTGAGCACGATCCGCGGCTACTCTCATCCAGCTCTTGCCAGCCACCTTGCGAAGGTCTGCGTTCCACCTACTCTGAGGGCGGCCTACACTACGTTTGCCGATACGCGGTCTCCACTTAAGAACTCGTTTACCCCATCGGTTCTGCGGTTAATATGCCGCCACTAGCCTTGCTTAAGAGTAATTTTACAAGTAGCTACCAACGATTTTATCTGCGTGGACTTTATTTTTGAATCAACATGATGCATAGTTTGAATGAAAATGATCAATAGTGCTTCTAAAGTGTACGCGAGCATAAATTGAATTGAGTTACAAGGAAACCGTTTCCACGTATCTTACCGTCAAATGTCTGAGTAAAATAGTATCTAATTATTCGTAATATTTTAACTTTTTTTAATGGGGTTTTCCTCAAGATTTCCTTGCCTTGACTATACGCTAGGGCAAGGCAAATCCCCCCTCACCTTGCCCCTCTGTGCGTACGCCCATACGTTTACAGCTGGGTTGGGCAACATTTGAGAAATTGCGTCGTGTTGGGTCTCTTCGTCACCTATTCATGATAAGATGTTTATACGTACTTATAAATCTGTGATTCAAAATTAACCATCTATACTAATATTATAAAGCTGAAGAGTTTGTTTGTTTGTTTGTTTGAACGCGCTAATCTCAGGAACTACTGGTTCGAATTGAAAAATTCTTTTTGTGTTAAATAGTCCATTTATTGAGGAAGGCTATAGGCTATATTACATCACGCTATGACTAATAGGAGTGGAACAGTCGCTAATTAACGCGGGTGAAACCGCAGGGCACAGCTAGTATTTAATAATTTTACTATCATTCTTTAAAAGAAAAAGGAAATAAACGCTGTACAGAAAACAAAAAAAGGGGTTTTCTTTTTTAAACCTTCAACTTTTTTGTTCACCTACTAAGGTGATTTCATACCACACCACAACAACAGCACTTAATGTGTTTGAGATTTGTAGTTTTTTTTACACGTAACCACTGCAATGTTGTAGTGTTTTGTGGTGTGGATTTAGTACGTTTACATGTATTGTACATGCATAGGTATGCTTACCACTAACACGCTCACATCGTCATTGTATAAAGATATTTGCACTTGTTCACACAACTCTATTGCAACACGTCTTGTCGACATTTACAGAACGCTTCGTTATGTTAGCGAACTGTGTTTTGTCGGATACTGGCTGGACGCAAAAACGTTCGAGTGAGCGAGAAAAAAGTTTGGTTGCATAGTTTGGGTCCTAACAAACGCGTAGTCGTATACGGGTATTTTATTGGCTCCAGAGTCTAGTAGAACAATCATATCCTGACTTATCTTTTTTAATGTTATTATTAGAAGTAAAACTTTGGTCGGAACGTATCTTATCTGTGCTTTTATACTTTTTTGTCAGTGTTCAACGGCATTGAATAGCCCATGGACACGGATTTGTTATTGGATGGCTTTAAGAAGACGCTCTTTTGTTCTCTCCTCCCACTTCTGCTTTTTATATTTATTCTGTAGAAATCAATCAATTATCCTTTATTCATAAAATGCAAATCTTTTATTGGTTTAAAATAACAATATAAGTCTTACGTTTTAAGAGTTGTGAAATTGTTCAAAATTCAAAATTCAAAATCATTTATTCAGTTTAGGCTACAAATAGCTCTTATGAACGTCATTATGCCATCGGTTTGTAAGTCTACTCTGGGCGGGAGACCTTGTATTGAGAAGAACCGGCAAGAAACTCAGTAAGTGTCAAGCTCTTTTCTCCCTTACATGGTCAAAAATATTGGAAAATGCCCTATCATAAAAGGACACTTTCCATCACAAACAAACACACAAAAAAAGGACAATCACAACACCCAAAAATAAAAAAAAATAAAAAAAAAATCTAAGTTTGCAAAAATTGTTAGCAAACTAACCACATATTTCATTTAAATATTTAAACTATCATGGTCACTTGCAACGGAGTAATTATTAACGGGATTCTGTAACTCCGTGATCATGGTGCATGTAACTGTGCCGAAATATCGGAAACTCATAAATAATAAACATGGCATAATTACTCTATATTTCATTTGGTTTTCAATCTTATCTCAATCACATAAAGTTCAAAATGTGGTGGGAATATACATCCCTCTGACCCTGAAAGAGTTAATCATTGTCATCATCACCATCACCAGCTCAGTTTATGTCCCCTTGCTAGAGCACGAGCCTTGCCTATGAACGGTTAGGAAAAACAGGCCATAAACCACCACTCGCGGCCAATGCGGATTGGTGGTTGTTAACAAATGCTAGTGCAGCCGGGACCAACGGCTTTACAAGCTTCCCGAAAGGAGGAGCTTGAGATGATACATTTTTGGTCACCCATACGATGACTGAGCTATGCGAAAGTAGCTTAACCTTAGCAATCGGAGAAAGGACGCATTAACCACTGCGTCATCGTGTTCCTTAAGCTTCTTAGTTCAAGTTTTTTTTTTTATCAATTTATTTTGCGTAACTTTTTTTGCAGCCCTTTTACATACATATCCTATTTGTTATCTATATTAATGTTTCCTACAATAGTTCCAATAAAAAGCGATTATTCATACACCTATGTCAATTTCACCCAGCCATGAAAAAGAATAGTCTAACTAACAAGACTACCTCGAAGTGAGCGCTTATTCACAAACGAGCGAGGCAATTGCGTAACTCGCTTGAGCATGAGCTAGGGGTTTATTTGACAGATGTACGGTCGGCAACGGAACTCTTTCGTACCATGTTGTGATGTGGCACAAAAAGTTTAACATGTCTCATAGAAACTGCTTAGTGATTTACTAAATTAGCTAACGATAGAGTGTCGTTGGTAACTGTACTTAATACACTGCGTAGTCAAGGTAGAGCATCAATATTGGTATCAATATTGGTAGCTATGTTGACAGCCGTAATATTAATCTGAAGATCTGTTTTCCTGAGATAATGAGTATGGTGTGTTGATCTAAGATATGTTCCACGTGTGTGTACTAAATTACATCCAATATCAATTCAGTCGTTTTATGGAATATGGAAACTAACAGACATCCACACCTTTAGTATTTATAGTATTAGTAAGATTTGCATGGAATTTCGTGTAATGACAGAAGTCTCTTAAACTCCTCAGGCAGGTTAACTTAAGAGTGATATTTTAAATGTGTTATTAGCACATTAATAATTTTATTTATAAAAATACAGATTATTATTTAGGAATTTATATAAATTTATAATCATTGAGAAAGTTTTGTCTAGAAAAAGTGTTTATTTGGTAGAGACCTTTGTCTGTCGACAAACTGCTTTCAGGGAGTGCGTTTATTATATTTCGTTGCTTCATTCTTCGGATATCTTATTAACCATGTAGTCCTTTTAACTTACTAGGCATAATCGCACGCAGTTTAAAGAGAATCGATAACTCGATTCCCTTTGCCTCTTTTTTTTTTTTTTTTTTGGCGCTTTTTGTCATTCGTAATCGGACGCTTCATTCTTTTTTCGTGCGAGGCAAGAACGCGCGCGCCTTGAAAAGTCGTTAAGTAAAATAAGTAATTCTGTGCGTCATCATGCCGAAAAGGAAACACAGTGATAAAATTGAACATTATCACCGAAAAATAAGAAGATTAGAGGAAAAGCAGCAGCGTAGACGTCAACGAATCGTTGAATCTGACACTGCAGACTCCGACAGAGATTCAGGTTAGTTACATTTAAATAATAAGTGTTAAAAACTGGAAAATCAACGCGTATGCCACATTGCATACATAATTGCACGTAGACGTTGGCCGAGGGTCAACACAACGTAGCATTCATTGCCTAGACGTTAACCGTGGGTTAACACGATGGTACATAAAATTATCTAGGAAGATAATTTTGACAGTATACTGTATATACATCTTACGTTAAACATACTCTGACGGGGACCGTGGGTCCTCACATATGAGTACTAATTGTTAAACGTTAAAGTCAGGTCAACACATGGCAAAAAAAAAAGAAAAAAAAAAAATCTACCCACCAAAAAAAAATAAAAAATTATAAAGCTAAGTACTTACCTGTTCTTAATAAGCTTTAATTTTGTTTTAGATAACGAACCAGTGCTCCAAATTGAGGAGACTAATTCGCAAACGGCTTGCGAGGAGGTCCCCGCTAACCATGTCGAGACCGATCCGCAACTAGTGGTTACACCCGAGTTGAATCCTGACATTCTGGCTGCCTTGGGAGATACCATTGAAGAGGCTCCAAAATTTGGCCCGAAGATACATGACAACTTGCCACTTTTATGGTTACCCATACTAAGAAAGGGTTTGAGTAAAGAGATTAAAGACAAGCTACTTAAGCAAAACCCAATTCCAGAAAATTGTCCATTACTACAGGCTCCAAAATTGAACCCAGAGATTTTGGCGGCCGCGTCAGACACGGCACGTTTTCGTGACAAAAGAGTTGAGAGCGTTCAACAGCAACTGGGGGCTGGCATCACTGCTCTCAATAAGGGTCTGGAGATGCTTTTAGAGAGTGACACAGACAGACTCCTGGCAGTAAAACACCTTAGTGATAGCAGTCGTCTATTATGCGACCTCCATTTTATGGAAACGGAGGCCCGCAAGAAATTCGTGACACCCGGCTTAGATAAAGCTTTCATGCATATCATTCAAGACGTTGAACGAGATGACATGCTTTTCGGAAATAAACTATCGGAAAAAATAAAAGCTTCAAGGGCTATTGAAAAGCAAAGCTTACAAATTAAGAAGAATATCTTAAACGTCAAGCCGCCAACCACGTCAGCTCCACAACCCTCAACTAGTTATTCTCGGCCCCAGGGAAACTGGAGGGGCTCTCCTCGCTATCCGCCGTCGAACAGGGGGGGGCGAGGGGGGCCAAGGAAGACAGCACCACCAAACCGTCGAACAGCACCAGCTCCGCAATCGAAGACTTCGTCATCGAGCTACCACAAACAACGTGCTGCAAATCAACAAACATAGAGGTACATGCGGGCAGAATCCAACACTTCTACAGCTGTTGGCAAAAAATTACTGACAATCATACCATTCTTAATTGGATTTCAGAAGGTTATACTATCCCATTTAGTCGTAAGGTAAAACAAAACTTTACTCCACGTAACAAACTGTCCCATGAAGAAAAATCTGAAATGTCTTTGGCCATTCAAGATTTATTAAGTTTAGGGGCTATATCTGTTTGTAACCGCTCTAAAGGTGATTTTATTTCAAATATATTTCTAGCCCCTAAATCTAACGGATGTAAAAGATTTATACTTAATCTTAAATCACTAAATAAATATGTTTCTAAAACCCATTTTAAAATGGAAGACCATAGAACAGCTGCTAAACTCATTCCACAAGCAGGATTTTTAGCAACCTGAACCTGAAAGAATCTTATCTTTTAGTCCCTATTGCTGAAAAACATCGCAAATACTTGCGCTTTTATTTTGGCCAGTTTTATGAGTTTACCGCCATGCCCTATGGCCTCTCTGTCGCTCCTAGAGTTTTTACAAAGTTAATGAGAGAGGTAATTAATCATTTAAGATGCAAGGGTCACAAATCCGTAATATATCTAGATGATATTCTTTGCATAGGAAATTCTCTTCTAGAATGCCGTCAGAACGTCGAGGCAACATTACAATCGTTGAAATGCCTTGGGTTCGTAATAAATTATAAGAAAAGCGTTTTAATACCACAACAAACCTGTAAATACTTAGGTTTTATCTACCAAACCATTGACTTGACGTTAGGCTTGCCGATTGATAAACGAAGTAGCATCTTGCAATTAATAAAAAGGTTTTGTTTGCTCCCCAGGTGTACTATTAGAGATTTTTCTCGGTTGATCGGTGTACTTATAGCTGCTTGCCCGGCCATCAAATATGGATGGGTTTATACAAAGAAGCTAGAATGTGAAAAGTACTTAGCTCTTCACAAATACCAAAATTATGAGTCAAAAATTAAATTAAGTAATTCTATTTTACCTGATCTACACTGGTGGGAACAAAACATAATGACTGCAACCAACTCTTTAAGGTCGGGTCAGGGCTTTACTCTAGAAATATACACCGATGCCTCTAGAACCGGCTGGGGGGCTTTCTGCAACGGTTGCCGTGCAAACGGTACTTGGAAAGAAGACGAACTATCCTTTCACATAAACTTTTTAGAATTACTCGCTGTGTTTATGGGATTAAAATGTTTTGCAAAGAACTTATCAAATTGCACAATATTACTCCGTATTGATAATACCACCGCGATAAGATATATAAATCGCTTCGGAGGAATCCAGTTTCCTCACCTTAACGACCTAGCTAGAGAAATTTGGCAGTGGTGCGAACTTCGATTTATTTTCCTATTCGCTTCTTACATCAATACTCATGATAATGTAGAAGCGGATGAAGAATCCAGAAAAATCAACGTTGATACAGAGTGGGAACTATCCGACAATGCATTCAAAACCATAGTTCATACTCTGGGTCGACCTGATATTGACCTATTTGCTACACGCACCAATGCCAAGTGTCAACATTATATCTCCTGGAAGCCGGATCCAGAAGCAATAACAGTCGATGCTTTTACCGTTAATTGGCAAAGTAACTTCTTTTATGCTTTTCCACCATTTTCGTTAATACTCAAATGTTTACGTAAGATTCTAGACGAAAAAGCAACGGGTATCTTAGTATTCCCTTATTGGCCGGGCCAACCATGGTTCCCTTTACTTAAAAGCATGATCACTTCTGATGTCATATTTTTTAAGCCTAACAGAGACCTTTTACGTTCTCGTTTCAGGTCAGAACACCCACTGCACCATCGACTTACCCTGGGGGCCGCGACGCTCTCAGGACGGCGTTTATAAGACGAAATGTCCCACCCGTTGCGCTTGATCTCATAATAGCATCTATCTCCAGAAGTACCATGAAACAGTATGAGGTTTCATATAAATTATGGTGGCAGTTCTGTTCACAGAACAACATAGAAGTATTGAGTCCTCCAATAGCCTCTATAGTAACCTTTTTAGTAGACGTTTTCCAAAAAGGGGTTTCCTACAGTTCTATCAATAGTCATCGATCTGCCCTATCGTTACTCTTAGGGAATAATTTAGGGTCAGACGAGCTAATAAAGCGGCTCCTAAAAGGCATGTACAAACAAAGACCCCCACGTCCGAAATATTCTTATACATGGGACCCGCAAATAGTTTTAAATTTAGTTTCCGAATGGTACCCGAACAGATCTCTTAGCTTGGAAAAGATAACCAAAAAGTTAACTATTTTGTTAGCACTTTGTACTGGACAGCGGATACAGACCCTGTCCCTCATAAAGATTTCTCATATCGGTAGGTCTCCTTCAGGGTTAAGGGTTTTGGTATCTGACATCATCAAAACCTCAGCAGCGGGGCGCGAGCCACCCGTGCTTCAATTACCTTACTTTACGGACAACGTAAAAATTTGTCCAGCCTCAACTATGGACGATTACTTAACTGTTACTGCAAACCTAAGACCAACAAATGTTGACAACTTACTGTTGACTTTTAAGAGACCACACAAAAAGGCTACGTCCCAAACCATCAGTAGATGGATTAGACAGGTACTTTCAGAAAGCGGCGTCGACGTGAATGTGTTTGGAGCGCATAGCACACGACATGCATCCACGTCGGCCGCTGCTTCCGCCGGAGTTGATATAAACATAATTAGGAAAACGGCTGGATGGACCAACTCTTCTTCAGTATTTGCCAGATTTTATAATCGTCCCCTAAATAACGAAGAAACATTCGCAATTGCGGTATGTTCCACTGATAAAGGAATTAACAATAATAATGTTAATCAAACGAATTTATTAGGTTAAATTAAAATTTGTAACATCATAACTATGATGAAGTTGATTAAACTAAGAAAGAATACGCTGTTTTGTTTGGTTTCCTTAATAAATGGTTTTCTATTGAATATGATATGTCATTTATACATATGTTCTTTAGATTCAGCTGTCTCTAAACATCTACATGGTTAATAAGATATCCGAAGAATGAAGCAACGAAATATAATTGATGATCAAACGAACTTCTTGAAGTGAAGTTCGATCGATATTATATTAGTTGCTTCATTCGAGGATATAAAAGACCCTCCCACCCTAAGCCCGATATAATACTAGAAAACATTTATTAAGGCGAAGACTCTAAAAAAAATGAAGCGTCCGATTACGAATGACAAAAAGCGCCAAACAAAAAAAAAAAAAAGAGGCAAAGGGAATCGAGTTATCGATTCTCTTTAAACTGCGTGCGATTATGCCTAGTAAGTTAAAAGGACTACATGGTTAATAAGATATCCTCGAATGAAGCAACTAATATAATATCGATCGAACTTCACTTCAAGAAGTTCGTTTGATCATCAATTATGTTATAAAAAATTTAACTGTATCTAAATTTTATCTCGTGACAGAAACTAATGAATAAAACATCAGACGCATAAAAAACTGTTGAAACTGACTCTTACCTAATACAAGGTTGTAATTTGATTCTATCATTCAACTGGAACTAGGCCAAAACAATTACACAAAAAACGCGTATAAAAATAACTGAACATAAAAATGTACTAAAAACTATGTTTTTTATTACTTGTCCCGCCAGAGCATTAGCATAAAAGTGAAAAAATAAAACGGCCCTAATTATATTTTCCAGCAAACGTTCATAGTTAAGTCAAACAGTTCGTGTTGCCGTGAGGTAAGTCAGGACATGGCACACACGGTGACCTAATAAGCCGGCATTTCGAACGGCATTATGTTGTCATACCCTTCAGTATCCGATACAATAGAACGAGACACGCAAAACGCGATGCTTCAGCTGTTTCTTTCAAAGTTCTGCTTCCGCGTTCTTTATTGGCGAGTCAGCGGTAGGGAATGTCTTTCCAATCTTTATGATACCTACGTTGCAACGTCGGATCCGGTATTCAATTAGACAGTTTTTTCTTTTATATAACCTATAGGGTTATTGTTCGTAGCCTAGTTAGTTCTTCCTTCTTTTGAGTGAGGTTGACTGTGCGAATGATGGTGTTACGGATGGTAAATTTAGCAGTAGGTAGGCGTACTAACACCAACATAATACAAAATAAATTTAATTAATTTCATGAATTGCTTTGTGCGCTCTGCTTCACAGGCAAGCGTCATGTTTGTTGTTGATTCTTACCATTGATCTAATAGGCTACCTACAAAAATGTTTTTTTTCAGTGCGTACTCTCTATTATCAGTAAAAGATACGGGACAATGTAGGTATATTAATTATAAATAGTCCCCGCAGCGATATAACAATTTGTAGACAATCATCAAATCGGGGCTATCAATCATACACTGAATAATGCAAGACAAAAATGTTAAAAAATTTTCCTACACGACATAAATACCTACAAGGGACAAAATACTTAGCAAAGTATATAAACCAAACTCCATAAATATGCTGTTTTGTATGAAAATTCCTTAAGGTGTTCCAGGCATAAGTAGGTAACCATTACTTACATTGAATTTTTTTAGCGCTGCGTTTTTTACTGAAGTGAAAATGTTTCTGAAGAAGCAAAAAAATACAAATGTCACCAATTATCAGATAAAATATTAGGTAGTAGGTCCCGTTTTATGCTTTTTGATTACCAATAAATTGTCAAATAAAACAAACAACTAACTTACTAGTTTAATATATGCAGTGGCAGCTCTTTTTTTGATAGAATAGGTGTACCATATAAACTTACAGCCTGTTCAGCCAACACGCTTAAATGTTTTATAAACTAATAGTAATAAAAACTACTTAGTAAATTCATCAACAACTCTATCCACGCAATAGTCCTTACAATGAAGCACTTGTATAATGACTGTTACACAAATGAAAACGATCTCATTCGAAGATGACACATCATCAACCTATAATCTTCGGTTTGAATGCGAGAAATTGTGTTTCAATCCCCATAACTCCATTAGACTACTGGGTTTCATTCGCTATTTGATGAATTGTATGGCAAAATGTTATCTATCTTTGCCGTGTGATGCCGGCTTAGAATAGCATTACCCCCTATCTTCCCGTGGGAGTCGTAGAAGGCGACAAAGGGAAAACCGCCTTCAGGAGACGGGCAGCAGCGCCTCCCTCAAACAGTAGGCCATACTGCGATCGCCAACCCGCCTGCCAAGCGTGGCGATTATGGCAAACCCCCCCCCAACATGAACAACAAACCCACAAATAGGCCCCCAGTCCCCGGCGGCCCTGCCATTCCTAGCTACGGTAGCGGCTACGGTAACGGCAGGGCAAGGGGTGCTAAGAATCTCCGGGTAAGATCCGGCTACCAACATAAACGACTCGACCTGGCAACCTACAACACGCGCACATTGAGGACCGACGCGAAGCTCACAGAGCTGGAAGAGGCTATTAGTAAGTTACACTGGGATGTCATTGGCTTATCTGAAGTCCGAAGAGAGGGAGAGGACTCGATTATCCTACAATCTGGTAACTTACTATACCACCGGGAGGGCGACCAACTGTCCCTTGGTGGTGTCGGATTCATCGTCCATAAGTCCCTTGTCAACAACGTGGTAACCATCGGAAGTGTGTCAAGCAGGGTAGCGTACCTGATACTCAGAATATCCAAACGATATTCACTGAATGTCATACAGGTTTACGCTCCGACCTCGACACACGACGATGACGAAGTGGAGGCTATGTATGAGGAGATTTCAAAAGCCATGCATAGCCACAGAACTCACTATACGGTTGTGATGGGGGATTTTAATGCAAAGATAGGGAAACGTTGCGGTGATGAGCTGAGAGTGGGGCAATTTGGATCTGGGCAACGGAACGCAAGAGGCCAGATGCTGGCAAACTTCATGGAGAGGGAGAATCTTTATATGATGAACTCCTTCTTCAGGAAGCCCGTAAGCCGCAAATGGACCTGGATCAGTCCGGACGGTAAAGTCAAAAATGAGATAGATTTTATCATGTCGACGAAGAAGCAAATATTCAATGATGTCTCCGTGATCAACGCTGTTAAGACAGGAAGCGATCACCGATTGGTCAGAGGCACATTGAATATCAATGTCAAGCTCGAAAGATCTCGACTGATAAAATCTACGCTCCGACCTCTACCGGCTCAAATACAAAACCCCGAGTGCTTTCAGCTTGAGCTCCAGAACCGCTTCGAAACTCTTGAAAATTGCATCGACGTGGACGATGTGTACAACATGGTGGTGGATACTGTCCGTACGGTAGGGTCCAAGTATTTTAAAACCCGCCGTCCTAAATTAAAGAAACTCTCCAGCCACACACTGCTACTCATGGATCAGAGACATGAAATGAGGCTACATGGCTCAGCGGATGCCCTTCGCTATCGTCGGCTAAATAGGCAGATCTCTAAGTCCTTGACGAGTGACCTTCGCCGATTTAATACCGAAAGTATTAAGTCGGCGATTGAGCGCAATAAAGGCTCCAAAGTGTTCGCAAGAGATCTGTCTATTGGGCAAAGTCAAATGACGAGGCTGAAAACTGAGGTAGGTGACATCATTTCATCAACACCTGAAATTCTGAGAGAGATCGAGAGTTTTTATGGCCAGCTTTACTCCACAAAAACACCTGTTGAAAGCAAGGCTAAAGATCCTAGAGCCAAGCTGACCCGACACTATACCGAAGATATCCCGGACGTCAGCCTGTATGAGATTAGAATGGCTCTCAAGCAGCTTAAGAACAACAAGGCGGCGGGTGATGACGGAATCACAACAGAGCTTCTGAGAGCGGGTGATAAACCGATACTTAAGGTCCTCCAGAAGCTATTCAATTCCGTTATCCTCGAGGGCAGAACGCCAAAGGCATGGAGCAGAGGCGATGTGATGTTGTTTTTCAAGAAGGGTGATAAGACGCTCCTGAAAAACTATAGACCCATCTCGCTTCTGAGCCATATCTACAAGCTGTTTTCGAGAGTCATTACGAATCGTCTCGCGCGCAGGTTCGACGACTTCCAACCTCCCGAACAAGCCGGGTTCCGAAAAGGCTACAGTACCATAGACCACATCCATACGCTGCGTCAAGTTATACAGAAGACAGAAGAGTATAACTTGCCACTTTGCTTGGCGTTCGTGGACTATGAGAAAGCCTTCGATTCGATCGAGACCTGGGCAGTGCTGCAGTCTCTCCAGAGGTGTCAAGTAGACTACAGGTACATCGAAGTGCTGAGGTACTTATACCAAAACGCCACTATGTCGGTCCGATTACAGAACCAAAGCTCTAATCCTATCCAACTACAGCGAGGTGTGAGACAGGGAGACGTTATTTCTCCGAAACTGTTCACAGCTGCGTTGGAGGATATCTTCAAGCTTCTAGACTGGAAAGGATACGGCATCAACATTAATGGCGAGTATCTTACAAACCTTCGGTTTGCCGATGATGTAGTTCTCATAGCTGAGACCTTGGAAGACCTGAACACAATGCTCGAAGATCTCAGTAATGCTTCTCAAAGAGTGGGTCTTAAGATGAACATGGACAAGACGAAAATCATGTCCAATGCCCATGTTGTACCCGCTCCAGTTAATGTTGGGAACGTTACACTCGATGTTGTTGACCATTACGTTTACCTGGGACAGAAGGTCCAGTTAGGTAAGTCCAACTTCGAGAAAGAGATCTCTCGACGAATCCAGCTCGGATGGGCTGCATTCGGGAAGTTACGTGATGTATTCGCATCCAAAATTCCTCAATGTCTCAAGACAAAAGTCTTTGACCAGTGTGTGTTGCCAGTGATTACATACGGGAGTGAGACGTGGTCCTTTACTATGGGTCTCATAAGAAGGCTCAAGGTCACCCAGCGAGCAATGGAGAGAGCGATGCTCGGTATTTCCCTGCGCGATAGAATCAGAAATGATGAAATCCGCAGGAGAACTAAAACAACTGACATCGCTCGGAGGATTGCTCAGCTGAAGTGGCAGTGGGCGGGACACATAGCGCGGAGAACCGATGGCCGTTGGGGCGGAAAGGTTCTCGATTGGCGACCACGCACCGGACGACGTTCCGTAGGCAGGCCCCCTACAAGGTGGACCGACGATCTGGTCAAGGTCGCGGGAAGCCGCTGGATGCGGGCAGCGCAGGACCGATCGGTGTGGCGATCCTTGGGGGAGGCCTATGCCCAGCAGTGGGTGTCATATGGCTGATGATGATGATGGCAAAATGTTAACTCTTCTCGTATGTCGCCAGGAGGCGCTGCTTCAATGCCATACTAATTTTCGTTTTCGTAAATGTAATAAACGGATAGTAAACAAAACCTATATTTTAATTAATTTAACTTACTTTTCATTGTAGTAAATTTTATATTATTTCGTCTCTAAGGGATGTCTGTTTATCTTATCTTATCTTAGTGGGGCCTGCTGAGGTTTCCCTCTTGCAGTAACACTTCGACCCATCGGGATCTTTTGTGCAACCCCGTCCTTTCACTCTTCTTCCTCTGTAAAGATAGATGCCATAAGTTTGGCCACGTCCTTAAGAGCGAAGAGCCTGAAGTCCTCCGGTCTCGGATAAGCCGACCCCAGGAGTCCCATTCTTTTCCTAGCCAGAGAGTCGCAGTCACACAGTAGGTGCTGCATTGACTCCGTTTCCTCTCCACATGCCCTACACAAGTTATTTGTTGATAGATGCATTCTGTGGAGCATTTGTTTTGTGGCATAGTGCCCTGTCAAGGCACCGATGGTTAGTCGGGCCTGCCTTCTACTGCCTCCGCATATGAACTTACTCCGTCCTAAGGCGTTTTCGCCTAGGAAGGATTTGGAGTGTTTGTGAAGGGATGTCTGTTACTTGAGATTGTACTTATAATAATTAAGTTATTTGTAAAAAAATATTTCTATATTTAAAAAGCTTTTTAAAAAATACACAAATAAGTTAAAAATAGACCTGCAAATGAGTTTTAATTGGGACATTCAAAGGAATAAAATAATTTACGTAATTTGAAAAAAGACAAAGTGTTGAAAAAACCCACGAGCGGGATTCGAACCCGCACCCCATGACATGCCGGGTCAGGTGCACTACCAAATTCAATTTCAAATTGTAATTCGTTCGTAACAATATTTGCGTAAAATCATATGTAAATAATCTATATACCTATATAGCCAACTATGCTTTCGTGGCTCAATCCAGCTCGCCGAAATTAATCAACACTATCTATTTTTATTTCCCGCTCGTGGATTTTTTTCAACACTTTGTCTTTTTTTCAAATTTTAATTTGTTCGCAACAATATTTGCGTAAAATTATATGTAAATAATCATTTACGTAATGTCAACTTAAATCTATTGAACGGTTAAGAGTCAGGTAGAGCGTAGGCATTTGCTTACATTATTATCAAATAAAAAAGAGTCCTTTGCACAACCTGAAATTTACGATAAATTTTTATATGCATCGTGTTTTTTTTCAAACGTACTGTACTGATTTTCGTCCAATACCAGTTTGTCCAATACACATGAGGGTTTCTTTAATTACAGTCGCGGGTATATGGATGCAAGCAGCACAAAACCGGTCCATCCGGAGATTGTTAGGGGAGTTTTTTCTTCAGCAGTGGAGCGTCATTAGGCTGGAATTATGATGATGATGTCATCATTTTTTTATATATCTAACGGGTAAGCTATTAGCCTTTATCTCACCTGATGTTAAGTGAAGGTGGAAATGCACTTCACCCAGAATCTTCAATTATTATTAATTACTGAGGCACAGGCTATCTTATCTCAAGCTGCCGGTACATAACAATGCTACAAACATTGATGTTATGGTGATATATTTAGGTGGTAAGATAGCCAGGCGGGCAAACAAGCCCTACCACCAACCAAACCGAGTACACAAACATGGACCCCCCGCCGAAATCAAACCTGAGACCTCTGGGTCTAATCAAGAGGTCTTAACCACTAGATCACAGATGATGATGATGATATTGATAATGATATTGATGATAAAGATTGATAGTAGTTACCTATAGCATAATTATACCTTTATTTTGTTCGGCAAATGTGTCTCAAAATACTGGACACACATTTCCGAAAAACATGTAACTTAGAACGCGTCGCGTTTACTCGATTTCGTGTCGTCCAACTTTGCGTTCTGCAATTTCTTTGTTAAGCCAAAAGATCGGCTTTCTTTTGTTGGATAAAAATATGAAACATGACGTGAATTGAAAAGTTCGCGTTAAAGAAAGTCATAGCTTAGGGACGTATTTTATATTTGATTCACTTACTTTAGGACATAACAACTCATTTGAGATATTTTAACGATTGTAAAAGTAAATTGGAAATGTATTATATCGATGTCGAGTTAGTTATTAGCGACTGCCAAATTCGCAACCTGTGAATTAAAACAAAAGAGTATAATTGAACGACCATACAAACGTTACATAAAACAAAAGCGATTATGACACATTTTATAGCCGTTACAAATCAGGTTCCGATAACGTAGACAACACACTTTGTTATTAATTTTATTAATAACAATCTCCTTGCATAACTGTACCTTTTTATAACTGTTACTCTGCTTAAACTTATATCACATAATTTAGGCCTAAACATTACATTAATGTTAGCATACTCAATTACATTAATTACTGTCACAGACGTAATCTTATTTAGTTTTTGGCTCTTGCTTGGCTTCGTAGTGCCGTGTCCTATCGAATCTCCAATTGCTATATGATCTCGATATTCTCTCTCGCTTCTTCAATTTGGATCAGACAGACCCTTCACCAATGATCATTTTTTGTACAGGAGTTGTTGCCGTATGGCGCCGCCGCCGTTGTTAAAACGAGATACGTGGTAGCGGCGTCTACACGCGTTTTCACAACTGCAATAACATTGTTAAAACATAAGTTCGTATGTAAATAGATACATTGGCTATTATAGTATACTGCATTTCAGTAGAAAACTAGATTAGCACGAGATTACGATACGCCAGGTGCAGCGTATAAACACTACATTAACCTGCGCTCGTTTCCCGATTTGGGTTCCAATAAAGCGTTGCTATGTGACAATGTATTAGGAGAGGCCTATGTTCAGCACAGTGGTCTCGAACCTACCAATTTTTCGGTATTTCTACCGATATGAGCTCTGTTCTACCGAAATACCGAAATGCAACGATTTTTCCAAGATTTCCGAGAATACATGGAAATTCTCCCGATTTTTCTACCGATTTGGCGATTTAACACTTTTAAATTGGCAACCATTTTCACTTATGTTTAGTTACTAATTAGTAGATAATAAATGTCTATAATTTATCACTCTCTCTCTCATTCATCCGCCAAAGTGGACCGTATATTTTCACACATTAATCTCATACAAACCAAACAGCGAAATAGGCTGTCTACAGCATCAACTTCTGGCTTGTTGCATACAAAACGTCTTTTTAAAGTTTCTAATTGTTAAGTACGTCTTTGTAATCAAACCAGAGATGGTCATCTCTGGTTTGATTACAGTTTGCGGCTATGGCCAAAAAACATTGGTATCATTCAAAAAAGTAAATATAATTAGCCTGTAAGTTGGTATTTAATAAATAAAATAGTTTGTAATAATCTAAGGTAAAAATAAACAAACGAATTTGATTCCATATTGCTTTTTCTTCTTATACCGATTTTTGGTACAAATATACCGAATTTAGAGGGCAACTCTACCGATTTTGCACTTTGACGTTCGAGACCACTGGTTCAGCAGTGTGCGGATTTTCTTGGTTATGACTATGATATCGACACATGATATAGACATAGGTAACTTAGCAAAACACGATCGTTCATAAATCTCATCATTTAACTATAAACTTTCAATCCTGGTATCAAGCCTTTCCATATAAGCAAAATTGGAAGTAACATAGGTATTGTCAAATTTAATTAGGTATCTTAACAGAAATTCTAAGCAGTAACGATATTATCCGTAAACAGCAAACGTGGGATAGGTGAAGCAAGCTTTATCACCAATCATAATATAATTTGCTTATTGATAAGAACCCGAACGCGCAATACGCTGCGCCATTGAACTCCTTTAGCAAATAGAAATTGGTAAATGTACCGATACTTGGTGAAAATTAAATCGGCATTACCGGCAGTAACATTTGTTTTTAATGAAACGGCTGTTTATGTGTCGGGTCAAACCAAGAATTCAATTAACTAACGAAGCACTTTAACAAAGTTGTGCGGAGGTTGAATGAAAACTGCATATTTGAGTGTGTAGTCTCTTTAAATTCCCAGCTGCCGTGAAAAATGCTGTAGTTTTACTTTTACAACTGGCTTCGTCCAGTTTGTTAAATCTCTGTAGTCGTTCTTAGTTTTTCTTGGTTGTCATGTATTTTTAGCTTTTGCCAAGTTATAAGAAAAAGTGTTGAAATTATTTCTACAAGCGGGTTTTGAGTACCCGAGTATTGAATTGACATACCGAATCAGGTGCACTATCAGATAGATTATTGTGGCTTTGTCCGACCTAAATAAATAGTTTTATCTACGCTATTTACTCTTACTTTGAACCATAAGTCACCCATCCTGAGTACAGACCACAACTGAGGTACCTTAACTTTTGCGATCGTATAAAGACCGCGGTGCCACTACCACTTTATTTGCTAATAATAGTTTTTTTTTAAAGTAGACCAAAAATTAACACCGTGTTTTTGTTAGTCGATCATAATATTAATGAAAATAATAAGCTATCAAAAATCATGTGTCACATATTATTAATACTTAACCTCACTAGGTTGCATATCACAGTATGTTGTCAAAATAAAGTCTACATTCCTTTACACGGTTCTCAATTAAATTATTTTCCGAATCATCGATATGAAATTTTCAATTAAATTTTCCGATGCCTAATTACTTAACCGCATGATTAAATGTTTCGTAAATCCAATTTACCTTTTAAAGCTTTTAAATGAATAAGCTTTGTTATTTATTGTTGCGAATAAAGATGGAAATATAGCCTGAATGTAGACATTTTGATCTTTACATTTAGGGTAAGCAGGCTTAAGCGGTCCACAGACAGAGCAACTTTAGTTCTAGAAACTATAAACGTAGTTAAAGAAACTATCAACTATTTAAAAGTTTTCGTTAAAGGTTGCCAGTTGCAGCAACAGTTTACGGTTGCCACAATATTGCAAATAAAGTTTTCAAATCCATAGTCAACCATCAGTAATTGCCAGTTGACAAAACTAGTACAAATTTCCGGCTTCCCGCGACCTTCACCAGATTGTCAGTTCACCTTGTTGGAGGCCTACCCACACTATGCTTTCCGGTACACGGTCGCCACTCGATGACTTTTCCGCCCCAGCGGCTATCACTTCTGCGAGCGATGTGCCCTGCTTACTGCCACTTGAGCTTAGCAACTCTTCAGGCTTTATCGGTAACCTTTGTTCTTTTGCGGATGTCGTCATTTCTGATTCGATCAAGTAGAAAAACCCTGAGCATAGCCCTCTTCCATTGCTTTTTGAGTGAGCGGGTCCGAGTAGCGGTCTTGCTGGGGCCCTGAAGCGAAAGGATCTGCGGGGCACGTAAGTTATCCTTAGTTGGTTGTTCTGCTCGGTGGCTTTCATTGAGTAGGCTTCCAACATCTCCGGCGCTAGTCTGGAGAACTAGTAGAGGCGCCCGCTAGATGCAATGTCTCCGATTGAATCAGCCGCGTAGGGTTTTGGAACTGATGAGGTGCTTGAATGGGTACTGAGAAGTGAGTGGGCTTACAACTCCGCCACCAAAGAGGACATTTGGTAGTCGACTTTATAGTTGACGATCTGAACAGTGGAACTGCGAGTTGTACTCTTAGTGCAACGAGAAGTGAGTGAGCTTACAGCTCTGGTAACTTATCTGGATATTAGGTAGTGGACTATACGTGTCCACGGAGCAACTCGCTCGAGACACTAGTCTTAAAAGTACTTGATGAAGAATGCGCTTCGGCGCGTCCTGATCTGGCATTATGACCTGACGGTTGGTGGAGGGTGTCAGTATAAACTTTAAAGTCGTATGTAGTGGACTGCTCTTTAAGTGACCTTGAGCCTTCTAATGACCAACCACGTCTCAGTCCCGTATGTGTACTGGCAACACACACTGGTCAAAGGCTTTCGTCTTGAGACACTGCGGTATATCGGATGAGAAGATATTTCGTAGCTTACCAAACGCTGCCCAGCCTAATTGGATTCGACGATTGACCTCTCTGCTGAAATTGGACTTACCTAGCTGGACCGTTTGTCCCAGGTAAACAACTTCAATGGCAGAGTCCCCAACCTTCAGAGGAGTGGGTACGTCACGTGAGTTTGACATAACTTTTGTCTTCTCCATGTTCATTTAAGACCCACTTGTTAAATGACTCTGTTGAGGTCACCGAGCATTGTGCCGAAGTCTTCCAGGGTATCAGCCATGACCACTATATCGTCAGAAAACGAAGATGAGTGATGTATGTGCCGTTGACGTGGATGCCAAGTCCTTTCAGTCCAGTAGCTTGAAAACATCTTCCAGTGCAGCAGTGAACAGTTTCGGAGATATCACATCTCCCTGTCTCACTCCTCGCGAAACTGGATAGGTTTCGAGCTCTGGTCCTGAAGACGGACTGACATTGTGGCACTTTCAAACACTTTAACGCTTTGATTTACTGGTAGTCAATTTGGCACCGCTGAAGAGATTATAGCACGGCCCATGTTTCAATCGAATCGAAGGAATCGAATCGAAATTTTCATAGTTCACAAACGCTAAGCAAAAAGGCTGGTTATACTCTTCGGTTTTCGGTATAACCTGCCGCAGCGTATGTATGTGGTCTATGGTGCTGAAGCCTTTTCAGAAACCGGCTTGTTTGATAGGCTGGAAGTCATCAAACCTGCGTGAGAGATGATTCATTAGAACTCTCGAAAACAGCTTGTAGACGTGGCTTAAAAGTGAATTGGGCCTGTAGTTCTTCAGCAGGGTTTTGTCGCCCTTTCTGAAGAACAGTACCACCATACCTTCTTGCCACGTCTCTGGCGTTCTGGCCCCTAGTACTCATATGGCGAAATTATACAGCATTTGGAGAGCTACCTTTTAGATTATATGTAAACAGTTAGTTGCTAGTTGCCTGTTGCCGCAACGCGAAACTCAAAGTTGCTCTGTCTACGGATCCCCTTAATAAAATTACTACACTTTAGAAAAATCTTACTAAACAGCGAAAGGTAAAGAACGATGCAATATAAAAAGTATACTGCACGTATTACCTATAAATCAGTCTTACATTACACACTAACACGCTAAGAAGTTAGTTCTAAAACCCGACGTTAAGCTTTGTTCTCAAACGAACACCTCACAAAGTTTATGACTTAATGCAATGGGAATCCAATACGTATAGAAGTTCGCTTGGACTTAGCACACTCTAACCTAATGTATTTCACCTACTCAACGTAATGCAACTGTGATGTAGCCGGGCGGCAAGTCGCCGCTGCACGTCGCGCGGCGGCACGCCACGACCTAACTCTTGGGTAAGATTTAATGGCGTTATCCGCCACGTCACCTGCAAAGGGTTAATCCTTACACTGTTTATAGTGCGATAGATTTAGTAAATTCTCACTTTTTATTATTTTACACCTTCATCCCATTAGGTAGCGCCTCGAGTCTGCTAATTCAATAACATCTCAATAGTGTGTCGGTCGCCTGATTTTGACATAGAACCATGAAAACATTTTCGAAATCATACCGCTGAGCACAACGTGTAAGAGCGCACGTTACGACCTAACTCATCGAGGAGATTTATTGGCGTTATCCGCCACGTCACTGGCGAAGGGTTAAGCCACACTGTTTAATGTGCGATAGATTTCGTAAATTTTCACTTTTTATATTCGAATTTTTTACGTCTTTATCTCACCAAGCCTTAGTCTACTAATTCAGTAACGTCTGGATAGTGTTACTTAGATTATTATGTCACACACTATCCAGTTTGAGTTGTTACCACTAGGTAACGACTCAATGGTCTGATTTTGATATAAGAACCATTAGAAAATTTTCAAAATCATGCCGCTGAGCAAGTCGTGTGACATCACGTTACGACTTTACTCATGGGGAAAATTTAATGGCGTTATCCGCCACGTCACTGGCGAAGGGATAAACCTTACACTATTTAAATTGCGATAGATTTCGTAAATTTTCACTTTTTATATTTAAATTTTTTACGTCTTTATCCCACCAAGCCTAAGTCTACTAATTCAGTAACGTCTGGATAATGTGTGACTTAATAGTGATAACGACTCAATAGTCTGATTTTGACATAAGGACCATGGCAAATTGTCAAAACCATGCCGCTGAACACGTCTTGTAACATCACGTTACGACCTAACTCATGGGGAAGATTTAATGGCGTTATCCGCCACGTCACTGGCGAAGGATTAATCCTGACACTGTTGAAAGTGCTATATATAGATTTCGTCAATTTTCACTTTTTTATATTTTTTTTTGTCTTTATCCCACCAAGCCTAAGTCTACTAATTCAGTAACGTCTGGGTAGGGTAACGACTCAATAGTCTGATTTTGACATAAGAACCATGGAAAAATGGTCAAACCCATGCCGCTGAGCACGTCTTGTGACATCACGTTACGACCTAACTCATGGGGAAGATTTAATGGCGTTATCCGACACGTCACTGGCGAAGCCTTTTCTCACTTTTTGCGTCTTTATCCCACCAGCAGCGCCTCGAATCTGCTAAGTCAGACTGATATTAGGACTGAATTGGAATGAATATCATATCAATGGATTATGAGTAAAATTAACAAAACCCGGCCACGGATACACGTTTGTGGACGATTTATAAAGTTGAATCTAGGTACCCCTTGTCACCCATTCGTTCCCCAGCGAACGCTGTGCACTTAAGCTCTTCACCAATCAGTTAGCAATAATAACACTTGCATTTTTTGTACTTACATTTTCTTATAAACCACAAAGTAGGTACCCTCTTACTTATGGATAAACACGCCGGTGGTTCCAAAGGCAATGTAATGTATATTAATCCCTTTTACAATCTTGCAACACATATTACTAAGGTATATTGTAAGATAAAACATACTATAAATATTTAACCATACGCGTGTTCAACCATAACGTGTACCATAAACTAAGCAGTACAACTAGATAAGCATGAGTAAAAGTAAGAAATGAGTAGGTACGTATTTTCGAGAAATTAGGAGTGATTTTCAACGTTCACGTTATTGTTAATTAAATTTCTTGTTTGATGACTTTTGCTATTATTAAGCCAGTGTCTAGTTTTCAGGCAGGTCACATTAATTGACGTTTATTAAAGTGTTATATAGATTTGAATACAGTTCTTTTGGCATTTCCTGTCTAAGCATGTACCACCTTAGACCACATACTGCTCGCCAACAGGCTGATTGATGGCCAAATGCTTAGTCAGTATGCATAAAAAAACAGCAACACTTTTTTAAATAAAAATATCGATTAGGGGGTAAATTACCTTGATCATTTTTCCCCTTTTTCCGCGTTGTTTTTTTTGTTATATTATCGTTCGGTAACTAACTAGAACTGGAAAAATCGCGTCTAACCCGTTCCGAGATGCCGGTAGTTGGCAGGTGGCGAGTATGAGCATACGAGACGATGGCTTCTCTCCTTTGTAAATATTATTGTTGGGTACACTCCAACATGTACTGTGTAACCTGCAACAGCTTTCGCTCCAGCAATCTATCCACTTAGATCCAACTTCGATTTACTAGGAACTTTTATGATATACTTATAGCTACAATCTTCCGCCACGTGAATTTCGGTCTTTCGTAAAAGTCTTTGGGTCTTACAAATAAACAAAGAATAAGGTTCGAATAGTTATTCCGTGTTTTGTCTCTTTTACTCTAATTTGAAATGACGTTTACATGACAGGAACAAAACATAGAATTACTATTCGGAGCTTATTCTTTGTTTATTTGTAAGTGGCTTTAACTTTTCTTTCTTTCTTTTCTATATTTCTTAGGAGTAGCATAGCTTTAAGCTACCAGTGAAGTATTTTTAAAGTGTACTGCCGCAATAAAAAACTAACATCATTTTTTTTTAATTAACAAACAATATAATGTAGTAGGTACAAAGTAAGAGTAGATAGTGTTGATTAATTTCGGCGGGTTGGACAGAGTACAATAGCATAGTTGAAAGTACACCTGACTCGGCATGTCATTACTGATACCTACCTAGGTACTAAGTAATCATTAATATTAATTGACGTATCTGTCTGCGGCAGTAAAAGATCAAGCTATATGGAGGAGCCACACTATCGTAGCTATATAGAATTGACAGCAGTATAATTTCGAAGACAGAACTCCTGATACCGACCAGAAGGGTCTCGCTCGTTTTTTCGGCGGCGTAACCGGGCGTCCTCCGGCCGCTCGTTTAGCAAAATGACGGACGGACCTTTTTTATCTCGCCAAACCGCAATTTGTTGCCGGCGATCCCCACTCGCGATACATGGCCTTGGTTACCCGAATACATTTAAAATTCGTTTCCTATAAATATTTGGGCATGTTAGATTCCAATGTAGACGCAATTTGTCGACGATAATTAGCGAACTATACGCGCAGTTTCATATTTCGCATAATTAGGACGAGCGAACGGGCGGCGGGCGCGCGCTGAGCAAACATTTTAAAATTACGTTCGACTCGAGTTCTCGGATGGAATGAGTGTCATTTGTTTTTGCAAACGCTTTTCATGTGACATTTCTCGGCATAGCTATTTATTTACATAAGAGTACTTGGAGTATTAATATAGTTACTGAGCTAACGTTCGTACACGTTAAATATGGGCGCCTTCAAATTAGAGTCAGTGGCGCGACTGTGTTGCATGCAGCAGGCTCGCGTCGGTAATGCTTGGGTAAATCAAGTGATGTTGTTTATCAGTTACGCGATGGATTCCGGCGAAGAAACATTACTCTTGTTAATTTTGTTACAAAGAAAAAATTTAAAAAAAAGTTAATAGTAGATTTAGTTTCGAAATTTTCAATTATGTTGCACAAAAATTACCATGCCTTTTTTAACTTTAAGAACTACTATCCCATATTGCAGGGTGATTTTGAACTTCCACAATAAACACTTCTATGTCGAGTTGATCAGCATTCATATTGAAATTCAATATTAATTAAAAGCGTGTCACTTCTCTTCACAAAAATTACATGCGTGTGTCACGACAGTGGCGCTGCTACTGCGCTTCTAGAAATTGTATGAAAACTAATAGCTGCGTGCGTTCTCATTAAATTTGCACCCACCGATCTACTTTGGGCTCGTGTAGTGGATTATGGCCCGATCTCTCATTGTAAAGGCCCTAGTCTTTTTTTTATATTAAAAGGAGGCAAACGAGCAGACGGGTCACCTGATGAAAAGTAATCACCGCCGCCCATGGACACCCGCAAAACCAAAGTAATCGCAGATGCGTTGCCGGCCTTGAGGAAGGAGTTGGATCTTGAGGAGGAAGTAGGAATTTGGAGGGTGAGAGATGCGCTTCCGGTACTTTCACTCACCGGACGAAACACAACAGCAACGAGTGCCATTATTTCACGCCGATATTCTGTGAGAGGGTGGTATTACCCCGGGCGAGCTGGCCCATTTCGTGCTGCAACGCAGCGTGGCCTACGGACGCGAGTAACTTTAACTTTAGTCCTGCAATGGGGTGTTCATAGGCTGGTGGTGGTGATGATGATGTTGATGATGATGATGATGATGATGATGATGATGATGATGATGATGATGATGATGATCAAACTTGCATGAATACATTCTTGTACATTTATTTCAGAATATACAATAAATTCGGATTTACTTAAAATAACCACATCCTAACTCCTACCACAAATACTAGGAAAATAACAAGTTTTAGACCTACTAATTAACCTAACTACATAACAACATAAGTGTTATTTTATCAGACAAAAACAATAAGTAACTACATTTAAAATGGCAATACCGTTATTTAACTATATCGTCGTTAATTATCTAATAACTGCGATAAATTTAACGTTAACAACGTTACTTTAAAACCTTTACGCTGCACACCAGCGCGCTACATTTAATCTGATAACAATCGACTAACACTCTATTCTGCACACTGACAACAGGATTTAAGCATAGCCTACTTATTGCTACACATTGCAGGTGAATAGACGCTAACTTAATTACAGGTTGAGAGTACGACAATGTCTCTATTACGATCATTCTGCTAAGCGCTGCGGTGATAAGCAGTGGCAAGGCTATAATCTCACACTGATGCCGGCTTTTGTTACGCTTTTTGTCTGTATAAGTGTTAGAGGCACCAGTGTTGGACCCTGCGATCCGATCCGAACCCCTTGGAGAATCTAGTAGGGCACGGGGACACGCACTAGTGCGTGATGCCGTTGTCTCTAGAAACCTCCGAAGGTGATTCGTTTCACACGGTTTGAGGAACCCTTTAAATATCTCGCTGCCCCCAAAAAGCCCGGTGAAGCTGAAAATACCGTCTGAGGCAAAAAACAACGTGTTCGACAGGAACCAGTGATACACGTTTTTAGGGTTCTTTCTTCTCCCTAAAAACGTGTATGGTAAACTGGTTTTCATTCTATCGTTCATTGGTGTTCATTCGAATTTCTCCGACGAGAAATCCCCAGGTTATTTAGTAATTAAATTCACTTCCATTTAATTTGATTTTTTTTGACATGTCGAGTTGTCGGTGTTGCCATTTTGTAACAAGCAAATCCTCTAAATTACAAAAAAAATAAGAATCAATATTAATCTTTTCCGATTTATCAATAATCTTTGCGCTATCGCGAACATTTGCCGTTTTCACGGCAAGGAATTACATTTTTGACCGTGTTCTGAAATGTGACTATTGCTTGGCCCGACTTGTCGTGAAAGCAGAAAATGTTTGCGATACCGCGATAGTGTGGCCGTAGCATGAGGCACAATAGTTTATGAATTGTTATTATTATTTATAATTATTGGTATTCAGAGGCCTTGTGCTCTATTGTGTAGGTATATGAACCATTTTTTTCTGGCCGCTATTACGCTATCATAGATCTATGATCATAATAGTAGAAACATAATATCATATTTGCACATCATAATGTGTTGTTAAATCTGTGGTCCTTAGACGGTAATGCAGCACTAGATGCTTGATAAAGCAACAAACCGTTTATTTTATCATATCAATACGAACGAACAGCATTCAATCTAGGTACTGGCAGTTGATTGATGAGTCCCTTTTATTTTTAAAAGCTATGAATGACACGTATGCATGATCGCCTGTCATGTCATGCACGTTGACGTAAATGCATGTGATGCAGCATTAACGTTTAGAGCCGTACCTACATGTAACATGTACGACCCTAAGGCCGCTTGTTAACGGCTGTTTTTTTACTGGACACCGAGCCGGTGCGATATGTTTATCTTTTACTGAACCCCTCGATAGCAAAGACAGGCGTATGGTACCGGCCCGATATCCGGTAAAAAAACGGGTAACAAGAGGTCTAAACTTGTATTGCAGACTTTCGAGTCCATACGTAACATACAGAGTTCCATATAGATCCGACTACTTTTTTCGCGACAACTATCGCAATACAATACTGTAATGCGATTTAATATCATATTGAATTTTTGACACATAAACATAAGCCAACTCGTTATTTTAATGAAAAAACTACAAGTGAATCGATTATATTTTGATGAATCGTTTTGCTTGTTACAAAATGGCAACACCGAGGAGACAACGACAACTCGACATGTCAAAAAAATATCAAATTAAATGGATGTGAATTTAATAACTAAATAATATGGGGTTTTCTCGTCGGAGAAGTTAAGGCGAATTATTTAACAGGATTTTATAAAAATAAAAAACTTGATTTTTGATATAATTAGGTGGAGGTACACTTCGAACAAAAAACTATACCAAGAATGGGCATTCTCCTTTACATTAGTTACCTGTGTCAGAGTAGATAGTGTTGATTAATTTCTGCGAGTTGGATTGAGCCACTATAGCTTAGTTGGTAGTGCACCCGGCATGTTATGGCAGGGTTTGAATCCTGCTCGTGGAATTTTTTCAACACTGTCTTTTTTCAAAGCATATAAGTCAAATTTCAATAACAACTTTTTTACTTTATGTTACTTAGCTGGCAAACGTTTAAAACGCGTAACGTATAGCTTTCAATATATTGAAACGAAGTTTTCATGCGTAATGTTACTTTGAAATATTACTTTTTACGAAGTATTCTGTGGTGTAATTGGCCATTAGCCATCAATAAGCAAAGTGAAAGCTTTTATGAATGTAGTTATATAATTTTAAAACGATACGTTGCACGCTTGCTTCTATTTGATTCCGTTATGGTGTCGCCTACACACGTGCTCCCAAGAGACGAGCTATTTTGAACATCATCATTATATGGAAGTGAGGAAGAACGCTCTGCCTAATAAAGTTGACATTTTGTTTACCTTTAACAAATTATATATATACATAATGTTTGGTAATAGGTGTATATTCCCGAAACATGGCCATGCAACCAAGTATAAAGAACACTGTGATAACATGCAAAATCATATTTACGTAGTTTTACTTTTCTATTAAAAAAAACTCAAATTTATTTTATTATAAATTTTCTGTTCATACCTGTAATGTTTCAACTTCTATTTATGTTTGACAATGAGGTTGATGACCAAGAACATCGTATCAGTTTGACCTAATGTACAAAATATATGAAGAGATTAACTCCCAAGCTTTGTTATCATTTTATTCTCGTAATCACCCAGTGTACATTAAAATGTACAAAATATAATTTTGCACCCAATTTGAATTTCGCACTAACGCCATATTGCTGCGTACCGTATTCTGATTGATGAATTCTGTGATCAACGATTGGTCCAAGACGTCTGACAAACCAAAGACTATCTGTCAAAATGTGCACTAGTGGCAAGGATGGCACGCGTGGGGTCGACCGCCTAACGCTCTCGCTTTCGATCGCTTTGAAGGCGAGGCGAGGAGGAGGCGTCATCTTGTCATTTCGAAAGCAATATCAAAAGCTATAGGCTATAGCTTTCGATATTATTCCATATTATATTTCGATATTATAATAGAAAGCGAGGCGAGGGCCTCTTCAAAATTGTTTTTAAATTGATTGAAAAAAGATTATGTTCATTTTATTGTACACTGGGCGTTAACGTCTTATGTATCAATCTTGTTATTTTTTATATTTTTAGGTCTGCAAGACGTCCACATAGAAGAATTATTAAATGATTCCGATGCCGGCAACTTCATACCTTCTAATGAAGACCTGGATGATAAAATGTACGAGTACAGACCAGTTGTAAACTCGAACATAGAATCGGATAGTTCCGACAGTGAAACTTGTGAAGATGAAACTGTGTCAGTTAATTGCTCCCGCGGTAGAGGACGAGCTGATAGACGTGGTCGTAGACATGGTGATTCGCGGGCGCGTGGTGAGCGGCGCACGTGTTGCAGGGCGTGGAGAGGAAGAGGAAGAAGTGAAAGACGTGATGGGCCAATAGAAAGGGAAATAGAACAAGATATAGCAATAGAATTACACAAGAGGAAAATTTAAGGAAAGAGAGGGAAATTTTGATTTTCATCAAAATGATTAGACAACTTTCTATGTTTTGATATAAAAAAATATTTTTGTTGATTGTGAATTGTAATGTTCAATTATTACTATTATAATTGTGAGACAGTTTTGTTTTGGAGCTATTTTCTAGTAGATTACGTACTAAATTACGAGACTGCTAGACTGAGTAAATAATACATAAAGTTAGAGAGTAAATAAGTAGAGTAACGATGTCATATAACCATAATTTACCATAATTTTATATAACCATATAAAATTTAATAAAACATTATAATGTCTAATAACATTCCTTCATTGTAATATCACTCGGTATCGATCGCCCAATGTACATTTAAATGAACAAAATATATTACCCTAAAATTTAATTACATCTCCTTTCCATTATCACAATTTACCAAAAAAAATATTTAAAACATTCCTGGCAACATTTATCATGACAAGTATTACTTTTAAAGTTTGGGCGGGAAGCACTTAATTAAAAATGTTCATTCTATTGCACATTGGGCGTTTAGGTTTGCATGAAATATTTATTGCTGGGCGTTACGAGGCTAGGGTTGTCACTTTACAGTTTTACTTAGTAACAAAGAACTTCAATATCTCGACCATGTGGTGCTTTTCAGTTATGTTCATAAATTTTCAGGGTTCTATGAACGGTACCCTATCTGCCATATTCGGGATTTTATAGGCATGACAATATCATAAATTTAAGGTGCCTCGTCTAGTTAGCCGATCCGGTATGTGTTAAAGAATTATATTTATTTAAAACAATTTTTGTTTGTTTCATAATCATTATAAAATATGTCTCAAATATAATTATATCAATTCAAACGTATTTTTAAATAAAAAAACACTGAAAATATACGTTTGACCTTGTAATAACATTATTTCTACATCGTGTAACAGAAAAGTGTGGTAAAAATGTAAAGATCCAAAGTGTATCATATCTAGATCTTGTATGCGGAGTTACACAGACATAATTATTAACTTTAAAGCAATTTTTAAGTAAATATTTCTGTTGTGACGTCACATCAAAATAAACCAGCCACAGCCCTAGTGGCTTAGTAACCTCTGTGTACTTACATTTATGATTACTGCTGCTTGCTTGCGCACCTGATACGCATGATTTCACTATTGTTTAAAAAAACAATACATTTACAATTGCACGACAAATTAAAGTTAATAATTATGTCTCAGTAACAACACATACCTCTAGATCCAGATCGGATACACTTTGGATTTTGGATACACTTCGGATACACTTTTATTACCAAACCTTTCTGTCACACGTTGTTTGTTGTTGTTGTTGTTGAATTTTAAAAGGATGTTTTTAAAATGTTGTTGTTACTTACTATTTGCATTCACAATAGTATATACTTGTATTCATCCAAGCTATCGTAATCCAGGCAACTCTTTAAATGTTGAGTTACCGAATCATTGTTTTTTTCTAATGACTAAGTTTTTTTTTGTTTTTTAAAGTATACGCGAAACTTACAAGTATATGACACGTTATATACGCGTTTTGCTCACGTTTATTTTACCTATAATTTTTAGTTATATATCAAGTGGTAATTCTTGAATTACCACAAGTAGCTACAACAACACAAATGTTGAAAAAATTTCCACGGGCAGGATTTGAACCTGCACCCTTCTGACATACCGGGTCAGGTGCTCTCCCAATTGAGCTATCGTGGTTCTAACCAGCCCGCCGAAATTATTCAACACTATTTACTTTTTACTTTGAATAATTTGTTTCGCAACATTTGCGTTAAAATTATATAAACAAAATAAAAACATTTTACCACACTTGTGGTTGTCAATCTACTTAGATTCGTATATAAAGTGTTTCATTTGAAAAAATCTTGGCCCGTGCGCTATAAGCCAGGGTTGTTTTATCAATATTTGGTTAGGTAGGTGAATACTAGACAAAAATATAACTTGCTAGTAGCTTTTTAAAGTGTATATTCTTACAACATAAATGGTAACGTTATGCACATTTAAAAATATAACTATTATTCGGCGTTGCGGCAACATATCGGAACTATTTCGCCACTGCGTCGCGGGCAGGTATTTGATTTTGCTTCAATTACCGCCAACTGCACGTGTCGGCTTCGACGTAACCTTACGAGGTTTATTATGCGGTTTTGAACTTTAAGAAACTGTAATTCCTATACGTTTATAGCTTTATACTATAAAACAACAATATCGATCGTTAAAATAAAGGTTTCGAACGAAATCGGATCTTCGATCGATCTTTTCAAAACATTGCTTCGGAGAAGTGCTCGGAATTCGATGCTGATTCGAGTCTTTATCAACTTTAAATAATTGATTGAGTGATGACTCACCGAACACCGGCGTAAAACAATGGCAGTCGTTGTTGTGTTTCGTCCGGTGAGTGAAAGTACCAGAGGTCCATCTCTCACCCCTCTCCCCTCCCAATTCCTACTCCCTCCTCAAGATCCAACTCCTTCCTCAAGGCCGGCAACGCATCTGCGATTACTTTGGTTTTGCTGACCATGGGCGGCGGTGGTTACTTTCCATCAGGTGACCCGCCTGCTCGTTTGCCTCCTATTAACATTTTTTTTTACTATTTAATCATTTAACCCAATTTGTGTAGCAAGCCTCGACTCAGAGTTCCCTCTGTGTAGTTCTTTGTTTTGTACTTTGTTATATATAATTAAGTTTTCTGTGTAAACAGAGAAGTCGCTGCTTATACTCTGAATCACGCTAAAAGTGTCTCTATCCTTCAGTTTTTTTCTCCATTCATATACCTATATATTTTTTAAGATATTTTTATGAGTATAAAACCTCAACTTGTATTTATTTAGCCCACTGGACTCACGCATACAAAAAATTAAAAACTTAAATGTAGACAATGATATTATAACGTCATTGAATGTAGACTTGGAACACGATGTGACACGCCCTTTCAAGCCACCTCGTATTCAAACGTCGTCTGCATGACTGCGTGTATAGACATCAGGAAATAGAGTTTCTGAAGTACCATTTAATACGTTCCTATACAAAGAAAAAACAGTATACAGTAAATAAATTTCAAAAGTTTAAAAAAGTATTCCAACGGGCTCGTCCGGGATTTGAACCCGGGACCTCTCGCACCCGAAGCGAGAATCATACCCCTAGACCAACGAGCCACAGTGTTAGCTGACGAAAATACATAAAAGTTATATTATTTATTAACCATACTGTTTGTGTAGGTGCGAGTGTGTGTCAAATCGTGATTTACTTTGGTTATGATTTATAGCCCGTGCTTTTGTTCGAAAAATGTTTTGTTATGCTAATTAATGGTAGCGTATTGATCGTGTGTTACAATATTTGTGTGATTCATTTTAACTAAACTGTCTACAAAAACTAAATTGAATTAACAAAAATAGTAGGTACTTGAAAAGAGATGACTTACCTCATTCGGGATTCAAACCCACGACCTTTCTCAACCTAGGTGACAGTTCTTCCTGCCGGACTACCGAGATATTCAGACAAAAAATAACAGGGTAATCTACTAAAATGTGCTGCATTTCAATAAATGATCCGCATACTTTTATATACCTATATTATACTCGATATACTTAGTTAGTCATTATTACGTCAGTCATTATTATATCCGGTATACTCGTATTATACCTGATGTATCAATTACATGTCAAAAGTTTATATTGTATATATTCAACAATGTCCCAACGCCCTTAATGCAAATTATGTCCAACCGAATTTTTTTATATCAGTACATAAAAAAGGCGTAAAATGAGACTCGATAAATAATACGGTTCAGCTCATAACCATAAACAGTCGAAGAGTAACAAAGATTCCAAGCACTGCGATTCCAGGACTGATAAAATGGCCGACCGCTATTTAGGGAAATGGACTCGGCCAGAACGCTTATATACCCGCCCGCAAGTGCCAATGTAAACAATATGACATTTACATGCCCGTGCTGCGTCCACACTTGCGTACAGACGATTCCAATATTATATAAGCATTTTTGTACCTTATCAAAGTAACTTCTGTCAATTTATATTCTATGGCATCATGGCAACAATAGGGCGACCAAATTCAAAGTTAAAATCAATTATTCAGTTTAGGCTACAAATAGCTCATATGAATGTCACTATGCCATCGGTTCGTAAAAAGTATATACAGGGGGTCGACCGCCTAACTCTCTCGCTTTCGATCGCTTTGAAGGCGAGGCGAGGAGGAGGCGTCATCTTGTCATTTCGAAAGCAATATCAAAAGCTATAGGCTATAGCTTTCGATATTATTCAATATAATATTTCGATATTACATTAGAAAGCGAGGCGAGAGCCTCGCTTTAGAAGCGATCGAAAGCGAGATTGTTAGGCGGTTGGGGGGCTGGGCGAGAGATCTTGTGCTGAGAAGAACAGACGAGAAGAACAGAAGACAGGGTCTTATATTATTGTGTTGAGTATAGGATATTCTTGGCAGAGTGTTGAGTATAGGATACTTTTGGTAGAGTTTTAAATTTATTAAGATCTAACTTTATATGATTTGGAACATTACATCATCTTTCTTGTTGTGTATGCGTCATGGCAACACAACAACAAACAGTTATCAACCTGTAAACATCCCACTGCTGGAATCAGGGCTTCCCTTATACATAAAAGAATTTGGAAATATTGTGTAGACTTTGATACAATATGAGTTTTTAGGTCTTTTATGCCTTCTGAATCAAGAAGAGGCTGGTCAGGTCAACGTCAAAGTGAAAGTCAAAAATTTTTATTTATAGCCAAATTAAATAAACTTAAAATCGTTTGAATCGGCCAGACATTTTTTAAATGGAAACATAATATCTTGGTCACTCATCCGCTGACCACTGATAGAATACGAAAGTATTCTTTTCATTTCCAGTGTAGCCTAATGGTCCAGATTTTCAAACAATTTTTTCTGTATCGAATTACGGTACGAGTAGACTGAAAAATTTGATCTGAGTATGAAGATATCAGCCCTTCGTTCACAAAGAATTCAGGAAATCCAGTTCAGCTAACTAGTACTTCCATCGCGACGGCACTAATAAAAGAAAAACACCAGTCCGCTCTCATAAATATTCATGGTGCACATCTTTATTTCTTGTCTGTTTTGGCGTTCTTCTTCATATTTGCTTAACGATTTTGCATCCTTTGAAATGTTGGAGTCCATTTTTCACGTCATAAGTAGGTCAACGGCGTCGCAGGGAGACGGCAGTCTTTATTTCATTTCGAAGATGAGTTATTTTGTTTTTTGCATTTATGACTAATGGCTCTTAAACAGAACTACCTATTCAAATGGACAACGTATGTAAATTTCTTTTTAAAATTACTGTTATGTTTATGTAAGGTATACCTAGAATTTTTTATTTTATTTTATTTGTCTTATAAAATTATTCACAATCAATGAACCTACAAAAGGTTTACACTTGGCAAGTGCCACAAGTGTAAAAATAAAGTGGTTCAGACTACCCTAGGTATATAATATTTATTTTCAAATTGACATTGACAATGTTATATTTATATGGAAAAGAAATACATTAATAACCCATGAATTTAAGAAAGGATTACAAATGTGATTGTGCTTTTTAAATCTAGAGACCTTAACAATTATCATAACATTCTTAATTCCTAGGATATTTTGTTTTTTATTATTTTATTTTAACATTTATTTATTTATTTTAATATTTATTGAATTTTTTTTATTATTTTATTTTAATTAAGCAAAAATAGCCCATAGATAGATAGATATGGCCCACGTGTTGCGACCTGCATCTCAAAAGTATTATGGCTCAAATTTCTTTTTTTATATTAAAAGGAGGCAAACGAGCAGGCGGGCGAGCAGCACCTGATGGAAAGTAATAAGCGCCGCCCATGGTCCATGGGCGGCAGCGGTAAAACCGAGGAAGTCACAGATAATTGTAATTAATTTCTTTAGAAGGAGATTACTCTAATTAGGCTTTAAATACTCAAATAAGTAAAGTAAATATATTCGTATTGGACTTACCGGAGGCATGGCCACCATTATTGGCATATGTCGGTAACGACCCAATGTCAATAACAAAATAAAAAGAACGTTGAAATTAGGCAATAAACAATGTAAATAACAACTTGCCGGGCCCATCGTACAAGCCTAAATCACGTTGAAATTGAAAGGACTCACTGCAACAGATTTAAAAGACAATAAAGCTAAATCAACTTTAGTTATAGCGGCCGGCGCTGGACGGGCACGCAACGCAGTCGTGTCGACGTCGGCACGACAATTTACAGCCACAATAAAAGTATCGCCTTTATTGTTGAACACACAATTCGCTGGACGGTTCTAATTGCGAGCCCCACTGTCTATTGGTTTCGTAATTGAACCGGCACTATTTTAGCACCGTGTCCGCAAGAATGGAGTGCTGCTTTTATTGAATGCAAAGTAAAGTGAAAAGTTTTTAATTAAGTAAGCTCGAGTTCAGCCTTTTTAAATAATCAATCGATTGGTGTACCGGTCCGTGGGTTAGTCTTGTATCGAGAATACAATGCAGCAACTCGGTCACTGCTTTTAATGAAATGTTGTATTTGTAAATATTTATAAACTAGCTATGCCCCGCGGTTTCACCCGCGTTAATTAGCGAACAATCTATTAAAAAACTATTTTATTTTCCCGTTTTTGCAACATTTTTCATTGCTGCTCCACTCTTATTAGTCATAGCGTGATGTAATATGACCTATAGCCTTCCTCAATAAATGGACTATTCAACACAATAATAATTTTTTAATTCGAACCAGTAGTTCCGAGATTAGCGCGTTCAACCTAACAAACAAACAAACAAACTCTTTAGCTTTATAATATTAGTATAGATAAGGCTTCACTGTAAGCTAATAGATAATAATGACAATCTTGTCATGGGTTCGACTTCTATAAAAGCTTGCACTATGTGATACTAGCTTATCTAGAAACAGACCGATTTATATATTTTTATAATTTTCTGATTCTAAAACTATTCATTCATAATTTTAATGTCCAGATATACTCATCTGTAATAAACAAAAAATTATTTCAAACAGTGTTATTAAGCTATCGCAAAATACACTGATATGATTAGGTTCAAATATGTTTTGATATTAAAATGTACCTACTTTTACTGATGTACTCGCATTTATTTTATTACATTAATATATGTTTTTTTTAATTTTCATTATTTATGTGTAGTTAATAAACGTAAACTTTAGAAAACAATATGCTTTTAAATATTATTATTTTGAGTACTTGTTGTTTGTCATCTATGCTAATATTAATATTATATTATTATATTTTCTATGTATAATAAATAAGTATGTATTTTTAGTATTCTAAGTATGTTTATCCGTTGTCTAGTAACCATTTAACGAGTTTCATAACGAAGTTTCTCTTGGGCTAGATAATTGGTGTGAGTGTAGGAAAGCTTATTATTATTATTATTAAAGAGGAAACCTTTGTATTTTTGTATGTATGTATGTTTGCAACGAATAAACTCAAAAAGTACTGGACCAATTTAAAAAATTATTTCACCATTATAATGCTACATTAGCGCTGAGTAACATAGGTTATATTAAAAAAAATTAAAAAATACTATAAACGACAATTTAATTTTCATTGAATGATGAATGAATCATTTTGTATTGAATGATTTGTTTGTTTTGTTGTCATGGAAACCATTGATATATATTTAACTCAGTGATGGAAACTGTCAAAGCGGTACGAAGTCCGCCGGGTCTGCTAGTAGAAAATAAAGTAAATACATGTGGTTAGGTACAACTGAAAGCAGCGGAGTGCGTGCCATACGTGCATTAGTCGCGCTGTAGCCATGTTGCGAAGCTACCAACATTAACTACTGCCAAGAGCTTCCTTTCTATGGACCTCGTAACTAAAAGTAGGCTACTACACTAGATATTGTAGTAGCCTACTTTTCGTTATGTTCTTGGTAGTTTTCGTTTGACTTATATCAAGTTGGTGGCTCCTCTTATTTTTAAATCTTGTATCTTATTATATAAACTAGTGGTCACCCAGAGGTCGAAATTCGACCGTAATTTTATTAGGCTGCACGAATTGTATTCTAAGCAGTGAAAAATTAAAAAAGATAGAATGTGAGTTTGGATTGGCATTGACAGATGTCGGCTGCATTAAAGACAAACAATACGTGTGTGTCAAATACATATGCTTGTGTGTCAAATTCATGGTAGTGTGTGTAGTGTTTTTGTTGATTTAATGTATTTTTATGCATAATTTAAAAAAAATATTAACATTCGGATAACCTTCTCTATATAAACTATAAGTGTGCGAAATTTCATACTCCTCCGTCTCGCGCAAGTTTCGTAAAAATGGGTACAAAGTTTTTGCTTCACGTATTACTATATAGATATGTTTACATAGAGAAATTAGTAAATAGATACTTACAATTAATATTTTAGTTAAATACATAATTTTATTTGAATTGATTTGATTCTAGTCTATAACTCTGCCAAACCAGCAAAAACTCTCACACATTACTCTTACTTTGTAAACCAATCAAGCCTAATATAGTGTTAATTGTAAAAATAAATTAACAACGGAGAAGACGACATAGAGTATGATTTGAAAGATATTTATTTAAAGATATTTAAAGTCACAAAAAAATAATTATGTAAGTAAATGCTAATTTACTTACATAATTAATTTAAAAGAAATCAAAGAAGGAAAGAGCAATGTGGTTCTTGTATACTTCACATCACAAACGCTGACAATCCAATAAATTATTACAACGCCAATAAAATCGAAATAAAATATTATACCAGTTATGTATTTAATAATTAAAATAATTCATTCATTCATTAACCACTTGGGGAAAGCGTTTGTCATATCACAATGCTAAGTGGAAAGCGCACTTAACCCAGAATTCTCAACAAGCGAGAAACTGTCACTCGAACTTGAATTGCTGGAAAACAACAATGCTACAAATATTCGAAGCGACAAGTATCGGTGCTCGCTGATCGCTAAACAGATCGATTGATACTCGATTGCTCGATGATGCTTGATTGCTCGATGATACTCGATATAACTATCGATCATCATCAAAAAAATTTAATAAAGAGAAATCCTGACTGTCTTTAATGACTGACTCATGAACGCTCAGCAGTTGGAATATTGCACAGGAGTTTCCTTTATGGTGTAGACTGTAAATTTCGAAAATTTCGGCTTGTTTCCTTCCTATATTCCGGATCTCTTGAAATTTCAAAAGGTTCACGGAAAACAGGTAATTACTCGGACGAAGAATACAACGCTAGTATAAACATAAATCCTCAAAATGTACGTGAGCTCTATCACAGAGCTCTGTCATATTACGTATAGAATGTTATTTTGATTGAATATTAGTGCTAGCTGCCGATAGATTTTACAGCGTCACCTCAACAATATGCAATATTCTTCCAGTTATATCTAATTGAGCAGCAAAATGCTGTTTGCTGTTGTATTAATTCAACAAAATTCTACTATTTCAATGCATTCGTTACTATGAACAGAATGTCGCTCATTTTAACTTCCATTGAAATGTGAAATAATAAGGAAGGAGAGACGCTCCAGTTCGTAGCGACAAATGAAGAATTTCAAACAAAGGCAACGTTTAATTTAAACAAAAATGTGTAGTCAAAGCTGATCATTATTTCCTGAAGACCGTTTCTTTTGTTACAAACTGTCGTCGGAGATCGAAGACTCCAGCGATCACCTTAATTGGATAAATGATAGTAGCGATTGCAAATGTCAAGTGGCGGCCTTAATTATGGGCGTAATATTGGCTTATGGGTAATAAAAAACTATTTGATATATTCTCTACCATGAAAAATGTTAATCTTGAGTAATATATACATATTACTAGCTGACCCGGCGGACTTCGTACCGCTTTGACAGTTTCTATGACAACAAAACAAACAAATCGTTAAATAGTTTACGCGTGAAAGGGTATCACACAAACAAACAAACAAACAAACAAACTCACTTTTTTAATAATAAGTCTTTGATTATATTCTTGGGAATATATGTACAAAATTGCATGATGATCGGTTGAATAGTATACGCGTGAAAGCGTAACAAATATCAAACAAACAAACAAACTAACTTTCGCATATTAAGTTAGGTTACTATTAGTTAGGATAGTTAGGGTATAAACTTTGATTTAGACACACATCTGCTTATAACGTACACCACCATTGTAACCCTGTAAAGGCCATCCCAATCTTATCCAAAACACTCGAAGAATCTAGTAGAGTGCGGGAGCACGCTTGCTTGATGCCATTTCCTCTAGAAACCTTCTGACGTTGTTTTGATCGTGATCAAGCAGTGTGGCTTGAGGAACCCTTTAAGTTTCTCGCCGCCCCCAAAAAAGTCCGGTAACGCTGTGAAAGCCGTGTAGATACAGACAACAGCAAACTCCCTCCTAAAAATTTTTGAGCTTATCAGCGAAATCAATCTTTTTTAATATAGATCCAACCTCATAAAAATAACTAGAGCTATGATTGATCTGAGGTTTCAACCTTTTTTGAATAAAATCGGATTGAGTTTTCAAACATGTGTCAAAATAAAATGTAAGTTAAGCACTAAGAAGTATTGATATCAACTTCGAAGCAAATTACCGCCAAAATAACTTTCTACCCTTTTTAAACCCCGTTAGGGGATGAATTTCAATAAAATACGAATCACCTCTTCCATCAATTCTGTTAAAAAAAGTTTATGCAAAATTTGAAGTAGATTGGACTAAGGAATCAATTGTCCCATACAAACTTTGCCCCCCTTTTTCATAGTAGAATTTCGGAAAAAAACCTTTCTTATCGGAGCCTACGTGATACAAAGAACAAACCCTCCAAGTTTCAGGTCTCTACGATCACCGGTTTAGGCTGTGCGTTGATCCATCAGTCAGTCATTCAGGACAAAGTATTTTATTATGTATAGATAATTTATCATTTGTGCTAATACGTAATTATTACTTTCACGTTATTCGATTTAATGGTATTAGAATGCAAATTTATTACAGAACAAAACTTAAAACAAAAAAAAGAAACATAACTTAACTGAACTTAAAAAAACCAAAGAAATAAAAATAGCAAATTCCATGAGGTGACTCTCTTGAAACACTAGTCTTATGGGTACTAATAATAAGTACTATAAATAATATTATGGGTAAAAATAGTAACATTTTTAAGAGCGGCCTCTCTGTCAGCTCCTTTGAATGAAACTACGAGCACGTGTAAGCGGTGAAGGCATTGCGGCCTCTCTGTTTCTGCTCCTTTGAATAGAAACTACCGAAAGTGCTTTATTTTATTTTTTAATCGAAATGTTTTTTGGCGTCATTCTTGAAAACTATCGTATAAAAATTTAATGTTTTTTCATAAAAATTGTTTATATATGTTTGTTGAATTTATCCTCAAAATATTTGCAGTTGATAAAATGTGGCCTTATATAATTTTCATTGGGTAACTGATATTTTCTACTATTATCAGTTAGTGAATAAAAATAACGTTTATTTTAAAAATCAGCATAATATCAGGCCACGTCGACCGTAAGCTTGTGCGAGTTACTGAATTGTTTGTCATTTTTCTACTGAGACTTATTAGCATAAACTTACTAACCAGTGTTTAAAAAAAGTTTTGATAGTAATCGTAATTATAATGCAATTGTGAAATATAACGAGGCTTATACACATAAATCACGATAAGAAAACGAGATCGTTATCAACTTTGTTGGGAACGTGGTCGTTTTAGTTAATAAAAACTATGAACATTTTGCATACATATACCTATGTATAGTACCTATGTACAGTCAGAGCTTTTTATGATTATAATTTGAAGAGAAGGCGCAAGTTGAGTGGTTGAACCTTCTGTCTTGTAAAATCAAGACGAAGAAAGAGAACTTATACGAGTACTTATGGTAAATTCGAAGGGACGATTTTCAAGTACATAAAAGTAACAAGCAATATAAAGTTTTCTCCAATAATCCGGTAATCCAAGGGTCATGGGTTCGATTCCCACTTCCTGAATCTGGTATTTTTTTTCGAGTATAAGAGCTCGAGCGCGCGAATACCAGACACAATAGAATTTTAATTGTTATCGGCCACCTGGTGGTCAATCGACGCTCAAGGGGATACAAAATATCTTGTAACTTTACCTATATACTCGCAGCATATGTGCCATTGTGAATGCATGAATTAAAATTTTAAAATAACGTGTCGAGAACAAGTTCGAGTGAATTGCGCAAAAAACGACTAAGGATGAGGGTAGATCGTTTTGTCTGACCATAATCACCCACCCGCAATAACTTCAGTACATCCGTGATCATGGTAAATGCAACGGTGCCGAAATATCGGGTACTCACACACAACAAAAAACATAGTAATAATCCCGTTAAATAATGAATAAGGTATTCTAATATTAAATAAAAGATAAAAAATAATATGCCTTCATACAATTGTAGCAAAGTAGGAAGGAGATACATTTCCAAAGCAAACAACGTATAATTACCATACTTACCATACTTGAACATAATAAATATGTTTCGTGAAAGCAGAGATGGCAGTTTTGAGTAAATAGCAAAGAAAAACTTATACAAATCATGAGAAATTTTTTTGCATGCAAAAAATTAAAAAATTAAAGTTATATAACTCATTCACTACATATCGGCTAGTTTGTACTATAAAACAAATCTTGACTACATAATGTTTTTGAGGGATCGGGGACCTGTTTAATATTTACTTAATACTTGTACACATTTAATTATGCATCATGTATACATTGCAATAGAGCTCGATGGCGCAGTGGTTAACTGAAGTTAAACATCTTTCACAAAGGCCGGTTATCGGATGGGTGACCAAAAATGTATCAGCCCGAGCTCGTCCTCGCTTCGGAAGGCACATGAGCAGTCGATAACAACCGCCAATCCGCACTGGGCCCGCGTGGTGGTTTAATAGCCCGTTCTACCTACGAGAACCTAAGTGAAATGCTCTTGTCAACAGTAGGGACATAAAAATAAGCTTGTAATGATAGTGATGATGATGTTTCCGGGTACAATCGTTCCGTTAACCGATAATACCCTTAACTTTGCTGTTTGAAACGATAATAATTCACTGCCATATGTTTTCCTCATATTATGAGCATCGAGCCATTATATTGATGTTATTGTCGAACGTTTTGCCAATAATCAGGTCAGGAAATTCAATCGGGTACCATCTAAATTACCATTAGATATCTATACATCTAAAACCTTTATAGGTTTTCCAAGAAGAATTATTTTCTTTTCCTGTTCTATTATTTTGATTGTACACAACATTTTATATTTCATATATTATGTATATGAAATATTTAATATTCTTAAAAAGAATTACTAAGCAAGGAGAAAAATAAATTGAGAGTATATTTTATTTTATACAGGTGTGTGGTAATATGTGAATATTCCCGAAACATAGCCATGCAACCAAGTATAAAGAACACCTTGATAACATGCAATTCAAGTCAAACAAAAAAGCGGCACGGCCGTATTATCCTTTTCTCGAAATAGTTCAGGCCGTTTTCGACCTCCTATAACTTCGTTGTGGATAAAACTAGAAGCCTGAATTTTCAGTAACCAAGCAGGTATTGTATAAACACGGTATATTTCAAATTTCATTCAATTTGAACCAGTAGTTTAAGAATTATAACTAGTCAAAGTTTCTTAATTTTGTCACTCACTCACTGACTGACCGATTATCAAAACTCTAAGGCACTTCTAGCAGACATAGAAGCTTCAAATTTAGAATACAATGAGTGTTTAATGTATAAATCAAAGAAAAACTAAAATATTTTGCAATTTTGGTCCAGTTTTCTAGATACACCAACTGCAACCAAATAACTTTATAATCTCATATAAATGTATAGGATTACAAAGTTACATTTGCAGTTAATGTATCAGTGTACCGGTATGTATAATATAATGGAATAATAAGTGTAGATAGGTACCTAGATGGTACCGGAAAAGAAAAAAAGTTGGACTATCTACAAAAAGAAATGAGATACCATCAAAAACAAACTTGTAAAAAAAACCGAGCCTGATTCCTAGGGGCGGGGGATACATGTTTGTACTCGGTGGTAGGGTCCGCCTAGCTAGCTTTCACCATCTTCTTTCAATATGTCGCCCTAACAACAATAAATTAGTAACACTGTTGTGTTTCAAACAAGTAAGTTAAAAAAAATGCTTTCCAAGTACCTATGAACTCTTTCTGTTTATTTTTACAGCTGAGATGGTAATTTGAACTTACGTACCTTAACCAGCGATCAAACTGCTTTGGTTTTCAGAACTCCAGCCTAACTGACACTTCACAGCACATAACCACACCACGCAAATCACATACCTAACTCCATGCGGCTCCTTACTGATCGTTCTACACGGGGAATCATTTGGGAGTCGGCTTTAATGGCATCGAACACCACTACTGGCTCACGCATTTTGGTTTCCGTGTCGCACATCAGTCATCATAACATTTAACTTCACTTATCAAACACGAACAAAACGTGTGACAATCTCTCTTATGTGACGTATGCGCGAACTTCACCGAATTCCGGACGTAACTGGTCTGACTTACCGAATCAATGTCATTGAGGTCCTTAAGGGAAGGGGGTAAGGGGCGCGTAGGCGTTACAAAGACGTGCGTTCGCGCATATCATTGGATGGTTAGTCCACGTGGACTAGATAAGATGGACGACGTAGATTGGCTAACGAAATGTTTCTCTAACCAAAGCGCTGACGTGCCTTAGGATCAGCTGGTTCAAAGGTTGTCACTTTGCAATATAGCTTTGTAACAAACAACCTCAACATCTCAGCGATGTGTTGCTTTTTGGGGATGTTCGTAATTTTCCAGGGTTCTATGTAAGATACCCTATCTGCCATATTCGGGACTGTATACGTATTACCACACACGCTGTATAATAAATGTGTATGAATAATAAATAACTAATCAGATTTATACTATCCATAACTAAACTAACTGAAAAGTAACTCACCAAATCAAACCGAAGTATTAGAGAGCGAATAGAATACAATACGTATGTAATATTGTACGTAGCAATAGCAATTTCTCTGTCGCACTAACGAGCTTAACGGCTGTTACGCCAACTTTTTAGGGTACTTCCAAAGTCATTCCGTCGATTTTGGCACGTGAAACGTGAATAAGGGCTACCCTTTGTTTTTGTCCTCATTGATAAAACAGTTTTTGTCATGCTGCCCCGCTTTATAAAATGGAATATCATCCCTAAAACATTTTTCATTCTGGCAACTTCTTTTCTCTTTCTGACTTTTCTTGCGAGGATTTTCATAAAGAGATCTTTTTCGTGTAATGTTAACAATACGTCATATTTTCGGAAAAAATAATACAGAAACGAAAATAAGGCTCAATATCTCTTTTTATGAAAATATTCGTTGTTGACCTTCCAAAATGTGCTTTGAAAATAACATTGCTCGTTCAAATTGAATACGAAATGATAAAGTCCTTAACATTGCTTATGTTACTTACCCTGCAGGTTATTAAACGGCATCAGCCATCTCAAGGATATTATATAAATAAGATAACATTTTCCTGGATTCAATTTATTTCAACTTTAGAAGAATGCTTCCTGACATCATTTTGCTTACAAACAATTCAAATTCTTATCGCCATCGGCATTTCTAATATTTACAATCGTTATTTTCTCCTACTACGAGTTATCAAATCTACGGAATTATAACCGTAAGTACAATCGAAATGTGAATAGACGTTCCACCACGGTACATTTACTGGATTGCTTAATTACGATATAATAAAGTAGTGAGCCACTCCGGCCGGGGTTGCTGGGGCTTATACTCAGGGGGACTGAGTGCTAATGGGGATGCAGCGTCCGCCAGCGCTACAGACGAGGATGTCTCAGTTACCGCCACACTAGGTTTTCCTTTCAAAACAGATCTTATCTCGTCATTTTCAACCGCTCTCGTACGTTGCAAATTTTCTCTAGTCTCTTTCATTCTCGAGAGCTGCTCTCTTAAACTTCTATACTCATCAAGAAACTTTTCTAATTGTGACGCTCGAAAATCGAAGTCCTCTAAAGGCTGTCCTGTCCGAGAATAATCTCTTAGCCCTGATAGATCTAGCAGAGGTGTGGCGGACGGTACGGTCGGTTGCTCTCTCGTAGGTGAAGCAGGCAGACTTGGGTTACGACGTATCCGATTACCACCGGTTGATAAATCAAGAAAACTGTTTGACCTTCGCCCCGACGGCCGTTGCCTGTTTTTTTCATAAGGCTTCTCGAAAAAATGTATTGAATCCCCGCCTGAGCTATTTCGTCTACTACTAAGCAATGGACTACGACTGTCACCGTCTTTTCTTCGAGGTATCGTATAAAAGTAATAAGGATCATGTTTGATTTCACTTCTCAAATAAGAAGAAGTGCCTAGAGCACTCATTTCTATTAGATCAGGGTAGTTCTTTTCACTGTCACTGCCAGAGAGATCGTTGTCGAGACGATCCCGCGTCCGCGGCCGAGGGCACGATTGGGGGTTATTGTTGTACCGATTGCTTTCTGATAGTATCTCGACGTGAGGGTTTAATACCCCCGCTGAGTTAGAACTCTGCACGGATTCGGACGTTGCATCAGATCTGAAACAAAATGACAAAAGTTATTTTAAGATTACATAGCATTCGAGTGTATTACAGTTATTAAAGTGTAATGAGACTTTATATGAGAAATAGGTTCGTATTTGTACAAAAGAAAAACCAACTATTTCATGTTAGCTCAAATAGACTTTTACCCCAAATACAAAATATTTATATACTCTTGTCGTCATAATTTCTGTTGAATGAGGAAATATGTGACTAGATTTTTTTCAAAATAATGCAAAAATCATCTAACCTTAAATTGTAGTCGCTGAATCGCGGTATATGCAGGTCCCGTTCTGCCACGCCGTTTCGGGGCGCTCTGGATTCGTAGTCACGTCGCCATCTAGAGTCCAGTGGTGGGGTTAAAACTGAATCTCTATTGTCTCGAGCTTCGCTCTTTATATATCCGTCATAGTCATCTTCTGGATCATGTAAAGGCACATTCCTATAATCACCTCTTTTACGACCACTGTCTGAAGATATCACTCGCGGCACTTCTACTGTATTTTTAATATTAGCTTCTATTTTTTCATAACTATCGTCACGATGATTTGCTGTCACTATCTGTTCATTCCATCTATCTAACTGTCTTTTCTTTCGAGTCTCGTATGCACACAGTCCTATTAAACACGAACTTAACACTATAACTGCGGATACCGCCATTCCGGCCATGAGCGCTCGACCACCAAAACTTTTATTGGGGGGTTTCTTTTCTATTGCTAAAGTTAAGACCACTTCTGCTCTACCGGCGCGGTTTTCTGCATTACATACATATGAACCAGCGTCTTGTACGTCAACTGCCTTTATAGTTAAATTACTAGTCTGTCCTTCACTACGCAACATGAAAGCCCTTCCAGAATTGACATGAGCAGAAGTAGTGTTGGCAAGCAAGCGACCGGCACGCACCCACCGCACCCTCGGTGCAGGCACCCCTGATACTCGACACACTAAAGTAACTTCGTCGCCTTCCGTACCTTTGAATTGATTTGAAGTCGCACTCACTTCAGGTCTACAGGCAAAATCTTCCAAGTCAAGACGATCCCACGCTTGAGCCATTAATCGAGGAGGCAGTGCACATTCTGGAACAACGGTAGCAGGCACGTTTCTTCTTATCATCCAGTCACGCATTGGCCTGAGAGCACAGCTACATTCCCAAGGATTATTCGCAAGTTCTAAGCCTTTCAACGACCTCATGGGTGCTAAAACTGCCACGTGCAATACTTGCAATCTGTTTTTGCTCAACTCCAAATACTCAAGGGAAGCTTCGAGACCCATGAACCCTCTGGGTTCAATTTCAGATATTTTACATGCACTTAAAGACAGCCTTACTAAATGGGGTAAAGCTAAGAACGCATCATCAGGAACTTTAGTAATAGGATTACCGTTCAGTCGTAGCTCTCTCAATTCAGGTATGGAGTCGAAAGATTGCGAAGGAATGGCGTCGAGTCTGTTGCGAGATAGGTCTAGTTCAACAAGATTGACTAGGGCTCTGAAGGCGTATTGGCGAATGGTGCGGACGCTGCAAGAAGAGAGGTAGAGGCGTTGGAGGTTGAGTAAGCCGGCGGCTGCGAATGCGTCGTCACGGAGAGTGGATAGGCGGTTCTCCGATAGGTCGAGAAGTTGCGTGGTGGGGTCGAGGCGGGGCGGCACCGCGGTGAGGCCGGCGCGGGCACAGAGGGCGGACTCCTTGCCGCTGCGCCACTTGCACTCGCAGTGGCGCGGGCAGTCGGCGGAGGCGGCCGCCGCCAGCGCCAGCATTAGCAGCACCCACATGCCCCGCGACAGCTCACCCCGCGCCGCACCGTTCGTCTTCACCGCCGAGCGTCATCCCCTTTTCGGCGATCTACCTGTAAACAAAGCATACAATTAGTACTATTTCAATAAACAATTGAACACATTCATTAAAGGTTATAGGAGTTTCATGGCGCAAAGCCTTGTGAATTGAATTCAAATATTTGCGTGTTTCGTTTTAAATAAGAACACAGAGACAGAGACTCGTGACAATCACGTTAAGGAATAAATGTTATAATAAACTTTAATGTTTAAAATAATTGACAACGTAACCCAATCCACGTCACGTTAATAATATAAAGGAAAAAGCTATTTCCGCGTGTTAAGATCAATAACAACCAGATGCTTAAAAAACCGCTTATTGTTACACATTTAAATAAAAACACAGAAGTTATATACTGAGAGACTTGCAATAATAACGAAAAGACACATTAAGTGATGCTAATTAATTAAGGTGTTGTTCACCTAAAATTCGCTTAACTTCTAAACAGCCAGTACAGAACAACTCAAGGTCTTCAGATGTTACACTATTAAAACTTTTAATTGCTCTTATAATAAATGAATTTTGACGAAAGTTTGTTCGAGCAGGCCTTAGTGACAAATTAGTTCGAACTGGTAAGTGATCTGATAGGTATCCATTTACTACGTTCGCGCACCGCTCCGTGCTATTTCAACTGCTCCTGGAAATGGACACGTTCAAAAACATAGAGGTTGCAAGGTTTGCGAACGTATACATTACCGGAGCAGTTACAAGAGCGCGAAGCACAGCAGGTACGTGAACATTATGGATACCTTTAAACAGATGTTTAGCCACCCCTTCTGTGGCTCAGCACATTCAACTGATTTATTTAATGTTATTTTGAACACAACAGTTAAAAAAGTTTAGGGTAGTTCAACCCAACCTTTACATAAACTACGTTCCTCAAACCCATAGCGTGAGTGGGCGTAACCACTGCCGTGCTGGTACAGCTGGTACCAGCAACTGAACAACTGCATTAGAAAGTAATTCATATTTTCTGTTAAACCATCTGAGGTAGTCAGTCGTTTTTTTTTCAAGTATTAAGTTCATATTAAAGTGGTGGAGCTCGATGGCGCAACGGTTAACGTGCCCAGTCTGCGAGTGCTGAGGATAAGCAACTTTCGGTAAGGCCGGTCATTCGATGGGTTACCAAAAATTTATCACAATTTTTTTACCGAATAAAGTGTTCTATTTGAATGTGTAGCTTCCGCGTACACATTCGCTGTAAGTTAATGTTTGAGCGGATAAAAATTACTCAATGAAAACAGTAATTTTAGATATATTTTATTGTGAACAAATTACAAACTACAATTATTGGAAGTCCGCTTGATCCGATACATCAGGGGGCAAATTATATTCTAATTATATTCCGGACTAATATCAAGGATGCTAGCAAACGGACATCGAGGCTCAAGTGGAGTGGGGCAAGACAGTTAGCCAGAAGGAGTGACCAGAACGCTGATGGTGGCCGAGAGACGGATACAGAAAAAGGGGACATCCACTGGTGAAATGGCTCGATGATATAACCAGGATCGTAAGTCCAAAATCCAGACAAGCACAGGATCGAAATGGCGAAAGGCCCATAAGCGAAGAGAAGCCTATGCCCAGTAGTGGGTCGAGAATAACCTAGAGCTTGCGTTCGAATCTGAGACAAATTATTTAAAATCTAAAGCTATTTCTGTAGCGTTAATTATGACACAAGTATTGAAAAGAGACGAAATAAAATTACCTTACTTTACTTTATATGTGAAACAGGAAATTTTGGAGTGTCGTTTTAATTAAGAGTTATGACAGATTTTCCAATTTCAGTCGAAAATTAATAAGCCGAAAATGTGTAAAGAATATTCACTTAATATTCAAAGTTAGCCCTTTTAAAGGACACTTTCCTTATATCTTACGGTGGAGCACAGTACCTTCATCTCACCTGATGTTAAGTGACGATAAGGCCAATGGTGGAAGAGCACTTCACCCGGGATCCTCAATTACTGAGGCACTGGCTATCTTACCTGTAGCTGCCGGAACACAACAATGCTGTGGCGACATATTTAGATAACATGGTGGTAACTAGCCAGGTGGACAAACAAGCATAAAATGACATGACATTATGCATTACATAAAAATATTTATACATTAAAATTAATAATCATCCAAGTTTATTTTATAAGACAGACCGACAGACAGACAGACAGATGGATATATCACAAAAGTATTAAGGTTTCTGCTTCCTTCCTAAAAAAGCTTGCTTCCCAAAAAAACAGGGATGAGACCTAAAGTGTCTCTTCTCCATTCAAGTAATGCTACGAGCCTCAGTTGTGAAGTCGTCTTGAATGGAGAAGAGACAATACAGAGAATGGACGATTAACCGACAACTGCAAATGGAAGGAAGCAGTGTGGAATGACTATGGCAGCGGAACGCTTCACATTCGTGATTAGTATGGACAGGTGGATGGCAAGTGAAGAACACTTGCGATGCAAAATGTAAAGCTATTGGCAACGCAATAAGGTCAGAAATTGATGGCAAACTGACTCAGTTAGGTTTCGTATGGTTTACCTTCCCTTGCACGTAAACGACCAAGGAGGTTGTCTAACATGACAATATTGTTTACACCATCCAATCAATGCAGCGGAGCTAGACGATTGTCATGTCTGTTAATAAACTAACCCCCTTATTCATAAAAACTATTTAAACATTATTTAGTTAATCATTGTTTAGTCTCTTTTTCTCAAGTTCAAAATGACGTTTGTGTGACGTTGACAAAACAATATTTAACTAAATAATGCTCAAATAGTTTTTATGAATAAGGGAGTAAATCTATAAAAAAACCTCGCAAACGCATCCCGAAAACATTTGACATAAACAAACAACAAACTTAAATTATTATTTAAATCAAGGTCAGGGTCACGAACCACGAAGACTTTTTTACTTTGCAAAATAAAACAACAAAGTTTTTTTTCAACTTGCTCACTATTACATTTGTTTTTTTTTAAAGAGTTTGCTGATACGCCATCATACGGCCTTTTCACCTGACTTTTTTGGGGGCGGCAAAAAACTTAGCCCTTTAACGGGCACAGCATGTTCAAATTTTTCATTGGTTTTCGGCCTTATCTCAATTGTATAAAGTTCAAAATATGGTGGCAATATATATGCCACTGCCTTATAAAGGGTTAAAGGGTTCCTCAGCCATGTGATCAAAATACCGGCAGATTGTTTTAGGTGGTGGATTATTAACCGTTAAGTGTTCGTGAGTGCATGAGTGTTGGCAAATGAAACAAAACAGTGCAACGTCACTTTTTACTGAGATACTCGAGGGGGTATATCATTTCTCACTTCTCATTTCTATTATCATTCATCATACAGGAAAGAAATAGTGTTTATTTATATATTATACTTTTCAGAAAAATTACTTTGACACTGGCTAAATGTGCTAATCGCACGAAGCCATCAACTAAAAGAAAAAAAAAACGTGTAAACGCGGCAATAACAGGATGGGAGGACTGAAGGGAAAAGCTACAAGGAAAAAACCGCCTACGGAGTATTGAAACGGGGTTCATGAGACCCGACGACATATAATGTTTGTGAGTTTGTGAGTGATAATATATTTAAAAAGATTTACGCAAATAATAGTTTTAAAACTATGGATGTCTATTGCGAGTTCTTTTAGTGTTTTTTTAGTGACGCCGGTAATCCGTAAAAATAATAAATAAATAAATAAATAAACTTTCCTACACTTACACCAATTATCTAGCCCAAGAGAAGCTTCCCTGTGAACTCGTTAAATGGTTACTAGACAACGGATAAACATACTTAAAATACTTAAATCAAAAAATCAAAATCAAAAATCGTTTATTGCAGTCTATCAAGGTTACTTACTCGTATCTATGAACAGTGATTGGGACCATCCTAGTAGACATTCTAAAATGCCTGCTTCAGGAGGCCCCGCTCTTCCAAAACACTCTCATTTTTAACATTAGATAGACAATATTATATAAGTATTTATCAAAGCAATTTAAATTTAATTTATACAAAACTTCAAACCAATTTGTGTGAATGTGTGTGTTAAATACATACTTATTATACACAGAAAACACTCAGACCCTAAACAATTTAGAAAAACAGGTATTTCTAAATTGATCCGACCGGGATCGAACCCAGAACCTCAGAGATGGCGACACCATGAAAACTGGTGTGCAAGCCACTCGACCAAGTAGGTCATCAACTTAAAAATGGTTTCTATGTTGAAAAAATTTCCATGAGCAGGATTTGAACCTGCACCCTTCTGACATACCGAATCAGGTGCTCTTCTAATTGAGCTATCGTGGTTCTAACCAGCCCGCCGAAATTATTCAACACTTTTTACTTTGAAAGCCAAAGGCGCCCATTCAATTTTGTAATTGTAATTTGTTCACAACAAAATTTGCGTTAAAAATTATTTGAACATTTGGTTTCTTAGTGTTGAGGACTCCCAAAAAAGATCGAAGGCTACTTTTTAAGGATGGAAGGATTTTTCATTCATTTTCTCCATAATCTTAAACTTTAAATAAAATTGTAAAATAGGTGTATATAAATTTTACGCAAATTTTGTTGCAAACTCAGGTCCTAGGGAACTCGAAAGCCCTAAGAAGTTCGAGATATTTTAATTTCAATAATGTCAACTATCCTACATTTTGCAAAAGTAGCTTAACTTGCACGATCGCAGACACCAACGAGGTTCGCCGAATTACCAAAACTTAAAATATTCACTCTTCTATACCTAAATTTAACTTTTTATACCCACAACTGTTATTGTCTATCAAGTAGATAAAATAAAGTAAAATACACATATAATACTAGGGATCGCACAGTGGTCGAAATTCGAACATTATTCAAAAAATATACAATGTTTTATACACTGTCATGTAACACATATTACTTATACATAAATTTTATAATTCGGGACTCCTTCATACTAATTTTAACTATACCAAATGTCACATTGCTCCGAGCGCGCAATATGTTTCAGAAGGAGCACGAAATTTCGCTTTACGTATTTTTACATAATTATATAAACCCAAACAGATCCCATAATACTTTATTACCATCCAAATATTCTAAATATACACCACACCAAATAAGAACGAAGTTAAACATCTTGTAACAGCCAGCGTTACAGCTCAAGTTTTGTTCCCAATATGGGACCTCGGCGACAATGTTGCGGCTGAGTTGTGCGCTTAAACATCTCCCCTGATAATTTACACGTTTGATTGTGATACACTATTGTAGGAGTCAACAAATTGTATGTATTCACGTTTGTATTTACATATTCTATATATATCTATATATTATTCATTGTTATATACAAAGTTATTTTTAAAACAGTAACCATGTTTTTAGGAGCGACTCAGAATCGGTAAGTAAACAACTTTCTCCTAGTAACATGGGTCGAAATATGCATGCCAAAAATGTTTGTACTCTTTATACAAATCAGGCTGATCAGTGTTCGCTTTTGTTTATGAAGTTAAAAAAATGAGTCGCAACTATAAAGGCTACTGTTTTAAAAATAACCCTATATAAACTTTGAAAAAAACGTGTTTCATAAATAAAAATGTTAAATGGAATTTAATGCAAGATCCTTTTTGAAGGTCTTCTAGGCACACCTCGTATTCCAAGTAACCGGTGACTATTTTGAAGCTGAATATTCAAAATGGTCACCCGTATATATATAATGGTATTTTTGGCATTCATATAGAAATAATTAAATGTACCTTTTTATATTTCTCAAACACCTACCAAAACATGAGCCCTGGTTGGGCACCGCCAATAACAATCAAATTGCAGAGCAATTCAACTTAATAAACAATCAGTTTTTTAAATGACAAAATTGTCGATGATAAAAGGGTAATGCGTGTTTGTTACATTAAAAAAAAATAAGAAAAATAGAAACTTCAAATGGGTCATTTAAATGATAATCAATGCCTTGGTCTAATTTTACCTCTTAATTTGTTTACAACGAACCTATTTGTTTTTAACCACATGTCGCCACATTACAAAAGAATGGCAACAAAATTGCAGATTTATAACAAATTTACGATCGTCATCTTTCAAATCGTTAACAAGGTCTTAAGGCGAAGGGTAAGGCACACTAGCGCCACTAATGGTTTTAATTTGATAACTGCTAAACTGGATTTTTTTTCAAACATTGCGGACCTTTCGACACTAGGCAAACAAAATAAAAATAAAAATAAAATAAAAAATTGTTTATTTGTCTCAAACACAGTAAAATAGAATAAAAATACAACGCACATTGACCAACATAACTTAACGTTGAGATAAAAAGGTCTATGACTCAGTGGCTGCAGGGGACCCGCAGCCTCTGCTATTCTGCCATAACCAATAACAATGAAATAATTGGTAAGTACTTATATTACTTATTTATAAAAGACGCGGACAGCATACGATATTACACATTTAAAAAAAATACACATGTACACAAAAATCCACTTATTACAAACAGGAGCCGGGTGACTAATCATATCAATGATAGACATATTTTAAGGCCGATGCCAGGGATTGCTTATGAAGTAGCCAATTTCGACATTTACGCCTAAAGGTTGGTAGTGAGCGAGAAAGTGTAGAACGGATAGGCGGCGGTAAGTCGTTCCAAATTTTGGCGGCGGCGTACTTACTTGAAGCATCCCCTGGTGTTGGCCAACTTTGACATCGGTAGTGAAATTTTGTTGATTCTATCTCTCAGTGAATATGAAGTTTTTCCTTTCTTATAATTAATTTTACTATATAAATAAAAGGGCATTTTAGTGTGATGCAAAGAGTGCAGAAAGCATGCATATTTGAGAGTAACGGCGTTATGCATATTTAAAGTGTTACTTTTTACTAAATGAGGTGTAATGTGAATGCAAACATCTGTTATTTAATAATTGTGCACTACTTTTAGGTTTATTTTTGTATTCATTCGCTAACACCAAAAGTGGCCATTGTTTGTAAATAAATGCAATAGCCCGTTTTGTGAATAAACCACGCAACAAAAAGTAGTGCACAATTATTAAATAAATACTATGGATCTTATCTTAGTGGGGCCTGCCGAGGTTTCCCTCTTGCAGTAGCACTTCGACCCATCGGGATCTTTTGTGCAACAAATACTATGGATGCTTTCCTGTTGTCGGACGGTACGCAATGTTTAAAAAAATATCCGGTCCATTTGTAATTGTCAAATTATCAATTGGTGGCGCTAGTGTGCTTTACTCTTCGCCTTAAACTAGTTTGCTCGTTATTGTAATGATAATTAACGTTGAATAAAAATGAACGTGCCATGAATGAGTTTATAACAACTAGACATGACCCAAATATTCGATATAGTCGTGCCACTATCTCGCCTATTCCGAAGTTGACACGCAATGTCACCAATCACCTGTCTAATAAATTTCCTAGCACAAAAACAGGTGGCATGAATATGACAAGGTACTCGTTACAAGCTGGCTTTATGATGCGACACTGATGTACGCCGTTATAATAGTGATTATAATAAATTATATGAAAATTATTGCATTAATATACTACTGTATATATATATACAGTAGTGGACATATTATTAGAAATACTACCAACGAAACTTAACATTATACAAGATATTTGACCCTTATACTTTTTATTTGGAAAAGAAACAACAAATAGCATAAAATATATTCAATGACTTATCAAACAAGTACTTAAACAAGTACCGATTCAACATTAAATTTCATACAAACAACTAAATTAGTTTTAAAGTACCAGCAATAATGGACAACTAATAAGAAATAATACAAAAAAATAAAAAGATAAATAATTTATAAGTTTCATTATTGAGCATTATATAATTTAGGTAATAGATACTGTGTATAGGCTACTAAAACTTATAATTAATATTTTGTTGCATATTCTTTATTATCAATCACAGCTCTACAACGACGTGGCATTGATTCAAGCAAATTCATAATTTTTTCTAGCGGGATTGAATTCTTCGCAGAGTTTGTTGTGACTGGAGTTACGTTTGTTTGAGACTTTCTTTTTTACGACATGCCACAGATTTTCTATAGGATTTAAATCAGGGCTATTTGCAGGCCAGTCTAAGACGGAAATACGCTGTTCCCTAAGAAAATATTTTACACTGTTGGCGGTAAGTTTAGGGTCATTATCATGCTGAAAGATCCAGGTTACAGGCAAATTGTCTCTTCTAAGATGTTTTTGTATTGCAGTTGATCCATTGTACCTTCAATCTTTCGAATGGGTCCAACTCCATATCCGGAAAAACATCCCCATACCTTGATATTGCCGCCCCCGTGCTTGACTATGCTTTTTTTTTATACGTAGCACGTCAAATGACTCCAATTCACCTGATGTTAAGTTAATATGGAATCCAGATGCGACGACAACTGGTGCAGCGTGAAAACAACGCAGCATCAGTTATCCTCACTTTGCCGGCCCACAAGGTGCCTCTTCACTCCTCGTTCGAAGGACCCCATATCATAGGAAGGAGGGAAAAGTGTGCTGGCACTCTATTCCATGTTTTGGAGGTGCGACAAAAAAACGAGTTTCTTAGTGCAAATTTCAAAAACCAAATTTCTTAGTGCGCGATGGAATATTTGAGACAGTGAAGCGGGACTCCGGAGAGCAGCACGTGTACTCCTATGGAGGAAGGGAGAAGGTGGGATGAGGTCAAAGAGTTCTTCAGAGCACTCACCATGGTATAAGCGGTAAAACACGCTGAGTGACGCAATATCTCTACGCAATTGCAGAGTTTCAAGAGTATTTGTGACTTCTGCGTTGCCGATAATGCGTACAGCGCGACGCTGCAATCTGTCCAAAGCATCGAGAAGGTACTTTGCGGAACGGTCCCAGATGTGCGAGCAATACTCCACGCAAGACCGTACCTCTGTCTTGTACAAAAGGCACACCTGGTCAGGCGTAAAGAATCGCCGCACCCTGTTCAGAATACCGAGTTTTCGTGAAGCTGTTTTGATCACAGCTTCGATGTAGTCCCTTTGGTTCAGATCGCAGCGAATCGTCATTCATACCGAGCATGTTGATACTGCTCTGCCGGCTTAGAGATGTACCCTGAAAAGTTGGAAGGGGAATGGTGACTTTTTTGCCGTGAACGCACACACCTGTGTTTTCTTGGCATTGAACTCAACAAGATTATTGGAGCCCCATTGCCTGCTTCTAGTGTATTTATAATTAAAAGCATGGTTTATGGACGTCTAACGTAGCGCTTGCCGTCTAAATTTACCATGTTTATTTTAGTTTCATCTGAGAATAAGACTTTTTTCCAATCTCGCACTGTCCAATTGACATACTTTTTAGCGAATAATCATCGCTTCTCTCGATGTTGCTTAGTAAGAAGCGGTACCTTTCGAGAAACCCTCCCAAACAATTTTGCTTCCACTAATCTACAGCATACCAGTCTTGACGAGAGGTTTCTAGGGTCATCAGGCGAAAAACCTTCATTTTTAATCTGGTTGGAGCCTTTAAATGGGTCTTGTTTAGCAATACGTACGATTAGCATATCTTCTCTGGTTGAAGTTTTCCTCGGTCGAGCCTTTCTAAGAACATTTTCAATAGTTCCGTGTCTTTTATAATGGTCAATAGCATTAAAAACTTTCTTTACGGAACATTTTAAATGATCAGCTATTCTCCTGTACGTCCATTTTTGATGTGCAAATTAACAATTATTTGCCTCGTTGACGCGTCACAACTTTTATTTTTACCCATTTTGAACAAAAAATTGTAAACGAAATTCCAATTTGATGTTCAATTGCCGCCAAAACGATAGAAATAGCTAAGAAAGAAGTTTTATTTTTTCAATTTAAAAAATGGAATGTGCCGTGCCTTTTCTAAGGTGTTTTTAATTAGGCGTCCAAGCGGCCAGTAACAGAAAATAAACTATGTATGCTTTAAACTCTTTTTATGATTGAAGTTTAGATAGTTTTGTTTTATTAATGTATTTTATGAGTATTCTAATTGAGTGGCTATATTATTGCATGATTATTAAATATTTAATCTGTAAATTTTTCACAATTATTGTATGTGGACTTCAAACTTTTATAATTCATATGAAATGTTTCTAATTATAAGTCCACTACTGTACATATTTCAAACCTTTTACAAGGTCTATGGTCGACTACGACTACAACGTTGGTCATCTCAAAATTAATTAGTATACTTATCAATGATTTTAATAATCATATGCATTCTGATTTGCACTAAATGATACAATTTAATACTAATCTACAACCATGTCGGTTTAAAGAAATAATCAACAACAAAATTGCTTCCCCAAATCAAATGGGTCTATAAAGGCGCAGGTAAAATGCGATCGAGTTCATTTGCAGCCAACAGAAAAATAATGCCATAACACATAGAAAATAATAACATCATGTTGGCACCGCCGGACCATGCCGCATTGACATTAAGCGGCTGCCAGGACATTTGTGGTCTAAATGCAACACGCAAGCTCATCAGCCGCCGCAAAAATGTATAGGCAGCTCTGACCGCGGGCGTTATTACACCAACCACAGGCATTATAATATATAGAGAAGGCTTGTCTAAATGTAATATGTGTTAGGCCATCCTATTAATAGACCTATGTCCATATCAGTACAATTAATGACAGTTGATGCTGTCATCTGTGGTATTAACCAGAGAGAAGTGGGTTTTCACTCTAACCACAACTATGTCATTGGATTCTCTAAATGCGGCTTGTATCGACACTAGTTTCCCAATAATGGTAGATCCATTATTAGAAAACATTTATTGGAAATTAATGTTTTATATTGGAAACAGGTTTAAAAGTGATTAGTAGGTCTATAAACACCAACCGTAATAACTTTTGAATAGTGTTGTCATAGTTGAATTAAGTTTGTATTTTGGGCAATTACGGACTTTCGCTACTATATGTTTTAAGGAGTACCTAGTCAAGTCTGAGTGCTGACTGAGTAATCTTGTTAAAGGCTCAATAGATACTATCCTAGTACTCATTGCTTGGAAAAGTCAATGTTCCCAAGTTCCGAAGAGCTCAGTAGGGCGGAGGCGTAGATGTGAAGCAATCCATTAATAACTCCAGCACGTTCCCTCACCTGTCACCAGAGTAATTCGGGACCGCCCTAGGCAAACACCGGAGTCAATCACTGGAGATTATCTATAGCAGCGATTAAGCAGAAAGAGCATATCTAAAGAGCAGCAAAGGCTTAATGAAGACTAAAGATTCTCCATCCTTAACACACACACAGCACCAGTTTGAAGTCTTCGGATAGGCCAATCCCAGGTCTTTTCTTAGCCAGAGAGTCACAGTCTCACAGTTCGTGCCGCATTGACTTCCCCGTCCTTTACCGTCACCTCATTGCGGGGAACTGAGCAAACTTCAATGTTACCCTACCTAATTATGATTGTAGCTGGGACTATTTTACCATATTTTTTTTTTTTTATAAAAGAAGGAGGCAAACGAGCAGGCGGGTCACCTGATGGAAAGTAATCACCGCCGCCCATGGACACCCGCAAAACCAGAGGAATCGCAGACGCGTTGCCGGCCTTTAAGGAAGGAATAGGCTCTTTTCTTGAAGATTCCGAGGTCGTAACGGTCCGGAAATACCGCCGTTGAGAGCTGGTTCCACAACACTGTAGTACGAGGCAAGAAATTTCGCGAAAAACGCACAGTAGTAGACCGCCATCCATCAAGGTGATGTGGATGGAATGACAGTCGATTGCGTGTAGTGCGGTGAAGGAAAGCAGCGGTAGGGATCAAGCCGAACAATTCCTCTGAACACTCCCCATGATATATGCGGTACAATATACAGAGAGACGCAACGTCTCTCCGAAGAGATAGTGGATCGAGCCGACCTGAAATAACCATGTCGTCGACAATTCGAGCAGCTCTGCGTTGAATACGGTCAAATGGAAGGAGTTGGTACTGAAGTGCTCCAGCCCAAAGATGGGAGCAGTATTCCATATGTGGCCTGACCTGTGCTTTGTACAGTTGTAAGCGGTGGGCCGGCGTGAAATACTGACTCGCTCTGTTAAGCACACCCAGTTTTTTCGAAGCTAATTTAGCTTTACCTTCCAAATGACCCCGAAACTGGACGTCACTCGAAATATCGACGCCAAGGATTCCAATAGTCGGGTTGGTATCAAGGGGAGCTCCCTTAAAGTTCAGAGGTACGACGAAGGGATGTTTTTTTGCGGTAAATGCGCAAACTTGTGTTTTGGTGGGGTTAAAATGGACGAGGTTACGTCGGCCCCAATTCGAGACATGACTTAACATGTTCTCGGTGTCAGTCACAAGTTTATTCCGGCTCTCGATGACGCTTTCCAGAGAAATATTAGCTCGTCCGGTGTAGAGCGTGTCCCCAGTACTGTCGTCCGCATAGCAATGAATGCTGTTGTTATGCAACATGTCATTGATGTGCAGAAGAAACAGAGTAGGGGACAGCACACACCCCTGCGGGACTCCAGCATTCACGGGCTTCATGTCAGAGCACGAACCGTCGACTACGACCTTGATGCTATGCCCAGAAAGAAAGCTGGCGACCCACGAACACAATTTCTCAGGAAGCCCGTATGATGGAAGTTTAGCGAGAAGAGCCCTGTGCCATACCCTGTCGAAGGCTTTCGCTATGTCCAAGCTAACTGCCAGTGCCTCCCCTTTCCTCTCGATTGCCTCCGCCCATCGGTGAGGTGAGGTACACTAAAAGATCACCAGCCGAACGACCGCGGCGAAAACCATACTGGCGATCGCTTAGTAGCTGGTTCTCTTCTAGGTACCTCAAGAGCTGGCAGTTTGTAATGGACTCCATTACTTTGGAGAGCAAAGAGGTGATGGCTATAGGCCTGTAGTTGGACGGATCCGAGCGATCGCCTTTTTTGGGAATCGGGTGGACAAGGGCTGTCTTCCAAGAACTCGGGACAACGCCAGTAGTGTAGGAGAGCCGGAAGAGGCGCGTTAGAACCGGCGCCAACTCAGGAGCACACGTCCAAAGCACAATGGGAGGGACTGCATCAGGCCCACTCGACTTATGGATATCAAGGGAAAAAAGAGCCTTACGAACTGACCTTTGCAGGAACCGAACGTTTGGCATAGAACTAGCGCAATGCGGTATGGTTGGTGGCGACTTTTCCCCATCGTCCAAGGTCGAATTTGACGCAAAAAGAGTGCCCAAGAGATCGGCTTTCTCCTTTGCTGTATGAGCCAGACAGTCATCGGTCTTGTGCAATGGTGGTAGGGACGGCTGACAAAAATTCCCTAAGATAGCTTTGGCGAGAGACCAGAACTCACGCGTACCGGAAGGAAGACGCACTAGCCTCTCGCCAATTCTACCTATGAATGATGACTTCGCCTTGGCAATATCCTTCTTAAAGGACCTGGCGGCAAAGTTGTACCTCTTTCTGAGCACGCTGGTGTTTGGATCCTTTGATGACACCGCATTAGCCCAGGCTTGGTAATGCTGTCGCTTTCGGCGAGACGCCATTTTGCAGCAGCGACCAAACCAGGGTTGGGACCTGCCGCCAATGGGAACCACAGAGTTTGGAATGAAAAGTTCCATTCCCTGCAGTATCACATCAACGACAGAGTCGGCGGCGACATCAGGATCATCCAGCAAGAAGCAAACTCGCCACCATGGGTAGGACGCAAAGAAACTTCGCATCCCATCCCAGTCCGCTGACTTATAATGCCAGACCCGACGGCTAGCCGCTGGTTGCGTTTTTAAAGTTTCTGTGAGAGGCACAGTGCTGCGAATCAGACAGTGGTCTGATGAGCCTAGTGGTGCATCGACAGAAACTTGATAGCCATCTGCCAGCCAGGGTGCGAGGTCAGCAGAAGGTCCAATAAAGAAGATGCATGGCCCTCCACATCTGGAACCCGCGTGGGCTCGGTTACCAACTGGGTCAGACTGTAGGCCAAAGCGAAGTCATGAACGGCTCTACCCGCGTGGTCAGTTGTGCGTGATCCAAGCCATTCGACGTGGTGGGCATTGAAGTCTCCCAATACCACAATCTCGGCAGAAGGGATCCGTTGAAGAAGGGAGTCTGTCGCCGTTTGGACGCTCTCGATGAGTTGGTCAGTTCTTTCGTTACCGCTGTGGGACCTATACAGGCATGCGTAGACGCGAGGATGGTGTCCGCAGTCGACGTGTAGCCATAAGATGGAGAGGTCCCTATCTTCAAGATTGCCGAGGCGACGGACGCACATATCCTCCCTGACGTAGGCGCAAACACCGGCTCGAGGCACAAATGCATGTTCCAAATTATATCCCGGGTAGCGCAAGTAGGAGATGTCAGGAGGGGAGGATATCTGCGTCTCGGTGAGGAAGAGCAAGGCCGGCTTCTCCGTCTCAAGGTGGTAATGGACGGCGCTCAAATTAGAGTGGATTCCCCTGATATTGCAGAAGTCCACGCGAAGCGTAGGAGGGGGTGCCAAAGGTCTTGCCTTTCTACTGCCTGCAGCATGCCTTGACACGAGCGGACTTTTGCTCTCCCCAGAATACGTAGGGCAGCCTGAGCGAGGACGCTCAGGGGGGGATTCTCCGACACTGGATGTGTCGGTACCCCCCTGGGGTAAATCTAAATTTAAGTTCGCTGCCATATCAAGTGCGAGGGGGGGGGGATAGGGGCCTCCGGAACCCTCACTCGCCGGACGAAACACAATGGCACCAGGTGCCATTATTTCACGCCGAATATTCGTGAGAGGGTGGTATTACGCCGGGCGAGCCGGCCCAATGCGTGCTGCAATATCGTATTGGTCTCTCTTTACTACATTGATACGTCGTACTAAATAGGAAGATTAGGTCATATCCCACCATGATACTTGCACAACGTGGATTGTTGGATGTTCACGTCTGCACTTTTTAAGGCCTAAACCGGGACCAACGGCTGAAAGTATCTTTCAGAGCACGTAGAACCTTAAGATATTTAAATCTGGGCACTCATCCCGAGACCCTATTACAGTTGTTAAGCGTAAATAGTTGCTAAGCTTTCAGGATAGTAACTAGTGGACTCTTAAACCAAAACCGCCTGCCACTGTGACAACAAGCATCCACGTCTACGATATGGTAGAATCTGGCTAATTGAAGTGAATAATATATTACAGGGATATCTGTATCTACTGCGCACCTATTCGAAACTCGCACCCATGAAGGTAAATTTGGTTACCAAATATTTATACTATATATATTTTTTATTTATTTATTACCACATAAAGAGAAGTTTTTTATATTTAAATATAAATAACATTAGAAAACCACAAAGGTTCAACCACGTACTAATATCTACCTACGGCATTAGTAGAAATTTACAATATCCAAAATGGCAAGACTGCAACGGTTCGCGCGCTCTTAAATAGCGGCAGCCAGTTTTTATTTATTTCAAAATAAAAATAAAACTTAATTAAATTTGGCATTGGCAACAATAGTTCTAACAAGGTAGTCGAAAGATCGTCGATGAGATCTTAAGTGCCTATAAATTTGCAACACTACTGAGATAGTCAGTGCTCTTTATAATTTTGTATAGGTACGTAGATTAAAAATATTTCGAATATTAAGTTCATTTCTTTAATATGCTACGTGAAAATACTTACCAATAATTACCTACAATTACTAACGAATGGACCTTTACACATCAAAGTTGTAACAACGAGTATCGGTCCAGCGAATGCCCCAGGCGTGCCTATCTTTTGCAAAGAAATGGATGCTGGCTGGCAAGGGTCTCGAAAACCAATTCTTATATATATCAAACTATCGGATGTATTTTATTTCAATTTTAAAAAGACATTTTGAAAATGGAATATTGGCCATATAAAATTATCTTCAGAATGTATTTTGTATAAACGTCATTTTGTTCACTTCGAAATGTAAAAATACAGCGGCCACTACGCTTTACATCTCCTAATAATAATTCATGATAAAACGAACTTACCTGTACGTGAAGTTCGATCATAATTACTCGAAGTGCTTCGTTCGAAGATATTAGCATCCTTCCCTCCCCTGCTGGTTAAAAGCAGAGCCCATGTCGTGAAATATATATAAATAGCTCATAAATTCTCCAAACGTAATGACACCGACGCCACCTTACAAAAGCGAGGAGTGCGCAGGATTTCATAACTACCTTAATTAAAATTATTCTTTTTTACTTTATTTATTTTTTATTATCTCTAAATAATGCGAAATGGCGAGCCTTGCATGTGAAACTACATGTGTTATTATTACGCTTATATCGAGAACGAAGCACGAGAGTAATTCCTGGATTTGTGTTTGTTCTTTAACCTTAAGTTTCTTGCCTCCCCTAAAATCAGTTGTACTGTCGGTATAGGCCATACATGGCCAACAGCAAATTTTTAACAAAAATAAATTAGTAGTGTGTAAGATAGAATAGATAAAACTAGTGTTAGACGTAACTCTTACTCTGTATTAATGTTGCAGATGACAAGAAAAAGGAAAATATAAAAGAAAAACTTAAGCGAGGAAACAACAAGCTCTGCCAAGTAGACTTAGAACAGTTATATGATGATGATGATGTCATCCTTTTATCCCTTATCAGGGACAAAGGACTTCCACTCCTTCCGATTTTGCACTGCAGCTTCTATGTCTTTCCAGCCGAGGCCAGTTGTTTTCTCAACTGACCGCCTCCAGGTGGTGCGAGGGCGGCCTGGTCTTTTTTGTCATATGCTTGCCACGTCAGACTTTGTTTGGCGATGTGATTGTCGGCTCTTCTCAACACATGCCCAATCCAGCGCCACTTGTGAAGAAGAATCTCTTTATCAATGGGCTTTTGGTCTGCCAGCTCCCACAGCCTTGCATTTGATATGGTTCGTGGCCACCGGATCCCCAGGATGCGCCGCAAACATTTATTTACGAAGACCTGTAGTCTCCCCGTGACCTCGTTCTTGACAAGTCATGTCTCACATCCTTACAGGAGGATCGATTTGACGTTGGAGTTGAACATTCTGATTTTAGTGTTCCGAGTAATTATTGGCGACGTCCAGACTGGTTTTAACTGCGCAAATGCGGCACGGGCTTTGTTGATACGCGCTTCCACATCCGCGTCCGCTCCCCCCCGTGGATCCACAACGCTCCCCAGGTAAGTGATATAGTTATATAGTTAGCACTGTTATATAGATAGCTAAAAAAGTTTACACTTCCAATAGTAAAAGTTACTATCGAGTGTGGTTGCGATCCACTGGGAAGGCTTATTTTCATCAGTGAACCTCTGCAGGCTGACGATGACGACTATCAAAGTAGTAGGTATTAAGAGTTGGCAATAAAAAAACAAAACATTCATTCAATAAAAATACATTCTTAGATTTGTTTTTAAATATGGTGTGCTACAGCTGGGCACTGTACTGTAAGTCCACATAAATATAATCTTAAACATTGAAACTTTACCGAAAGCAATAAGTGCTGATTTCACAAAAAGAATCTCCTTCAAATATTTATAGGATACAGTTAACCGTTCCCACATCGAGTATATTCGGGATAAAATATCGCATTAAATGTCCATTAAGTGGTTTTCTCGGCAATAGTGGGTGATTGTATGATAGATGATCGATGTTTCTTGTACCGCGGTGGCAAAACTTCTCAAGCGATTTTGTAAGCAAATATGAACTTTATGGCCTTCGTAATACGAGCTTTTTATGTTAAACTTTTTATAAGCCTAGCGTATTGTTACCAAAAGTAGCACTTAATAAAAACTTCCAGCCTCAGGTGGGAGTCGAACCCACGCTCTCTTGCAATCTGTACGACAGCTCTTCCAAATGAACTACCGAGACTTTGGTTTGTCTATCGAATTGTTTTAGACACCATTAGATAGCGTCGTTTTATACTTTCAGGTATTTTAAATATGCGGAAGTAATATTTTTACAAATACTTAACAATCGGTTAGGATAAAACAGCCTTTTTGATTTTATTAAATATTTTACACATTTTAAAAAAATCTAGTGGTATTTTTAGTTTTGACATAGTGAATGTCAAATACTGTATAGTATAGTATACTACAAAGACTCACCTCAAACCTTCATTTTATAGAGATTCATCGTGATCCATTGAACCTGAAAACAAAGAATTATAACGATTAGTACCTAAGTTAATACAATTACTAAGGTTAACAAAGATTATATTGAATATTTAGAGGTAATATATAAATATTAATATAAATATAAATAAATATATAAATTAAAATACAAATACATCATTATTTTTTAGACAATTTGACATTTATTGTTTTCTAAAGTGTTCACGAACGATGTGTTCGCAGTGTCTGTGGTCACAAGGAGACTGGTCAGTCAGTTAAAACAGTCAAGTCACACTGTTTCCGTGTGACCACGGACCCTGCAATTGGATCGAAACTTCAGAATAAAATCAATGTATAAATTAAACGCCAGTAGATCCTTAAAAGTTGTTTCAATTTTATTATCATTGTTTCATAGAAAGTGTGTTTGTTTGTCTGTCTTTTTTCATGTCACAACGGAGTAACAAATTGACCTAAATTTTGCTACAAACATAATTCTAAAGAGCCGGCGAGCGCGCGTGGAAACTTGTAAAACATTAAAACCTCAACAATCGCATTATCTTATCTAAGATTATCAAAACGTTAGCGTGACTGCTCTCTCCAAATCCAATTACATCATAAAGTAAGCAATATTTTATTTTTCGTTTCTTCCATCGCGAACGGAAGGAGCTACAACCAGTTTTTTATTCTAATTAATCGCGGCCATTCATCAACATCAAGTATTTGTTTTAATTACAACATCCGCAACAGAATCGAATCACCTTGCGATTCGTAATTTTCTCCCATTTCATTATCACTGTTTCTTTTCTCGAAATTCACATTTCACATGATTTATACACAGTCGACGGGGATTTCGCGTAATTTATGAGTTTCGCCGCCGCTGGGAGGTATCATCAATGAATTAATTATATTTCCGCCTTTTATCTTCACATGTTGATATCGCTAGAGTATTACACTCTGCTATGGGAATTTTTAATATTTATTTGCGGTCAATATACGAGTGCAGTATCAACTCCACTCGTTATTGTATATTTTTTTAATTAAACTTAATTATTCTTTGTTTCGTTTATTCTTTCTGGAATTTCCTAATTTGGCTATCAATTTTAGACTTCCTTTAGTTGCCATTAAATGTCATGTCGATAAATGACAGACAGAATTTTTAGTAGGATGATACTTAATTCTAGAAAACAAAAAAATATGCAAAATAAAGTTTGGTCTCTATTGTCAATAAACAAAAACCTATATAAAAGAATTCCATAAATTCATCAAAAACTAAAATAAAATAAAATAAAAAGAAGACACATCAAATCAAATGATACAGACAGAGATCGTCAGTAACAAGCCTAAAACAGACCTCAACAAATGCCAACAAGCAAGCAAACATCAATTCTACTCCAAGTTGGTAAAACTCTTTTTTGCCCAACCGTATCCGTACCAAATTTTAATTACGCAGTCAAATGGCAGACAGACACGTTTTATTTCAGGCACTCGAAGAGCCACGTCTTCCTCGGAGCTCCGAGCTCGCGTGCGGTCTGAAGGGCCGGCCGCTCTGTAATTGCAGCCCTTTCCACGTCACGCGATCGCGTGCCGACTGCCGAGCCAACGGCGCCTCGCTCAGGGTTCAGCCTATAATAAGGAGAAGAAAAAGCAGAAGGTAAGCTTCGTACAAACGCGGTCAAGAAACGCACACATAGACAGCCTCTCACGGACATGCACGGAATCTTGCAACAGCTGCTGCGCTCGGACTGTTCCGAGCTGTTCCTTGAACTTTAATCACAAATAATGGTGGATGCATGGATGAGATAAAACGACGTATGGCCATATGGACAGAAATATAACTAAAACTACTAAGACCAGACTCGTACGATCGCTTATTTTCCCCATATCCTGTACGCTGCAGAGACGTGGACATTGCGAGAAGTGGAAGGAATGAAAAAAAGATGCTTTAGAGATGTGGTGCTGGAGAAGAATGCTTGGAGTATCGTGGACCGAGTTTCGCACTAACATCTCGATACTCCAAGAACTCTGCATTGAGCAGCGTCTATTTTCAGTAGTACAGTCTCGCATACTCACATTCTTCGGACACGTCTCTCGACGCGACCATCAGTCCATCGAACGTCTTGTCGTTCAAGGAAAAATGGAAGGCACAAGACCGCGTGGAAGGTTTCCCATGCGATGGATTACCACAAATCCGCACTAGGCCCGCGTGGTGGTTTATGGCTCGTTCTCCCTCTCCGCCCATAGGGAAGGCTCGTGCCCCAGCAGTGGGGACATGAAATGAGCTGATGATGATGATGATGATGAATAGCTCTATGTGAGAGTTGTTCGAGCGCGGTATGTATAAGCTTACCTTCTGAGTCTCTTTATTTTTTGGCTCAGCTTTGCCCCACTGGGCTTCTTTGGCTGCGATTATTACCATTTTTTTAAAGAAAAAAGGTTGTAACTACTCGCTGCGGTTATTTTGCCTTGCTTAAGCGTCGGTCGCGGTAATTGGAGATGCTTCACGTTGTTTGCAAACAACTTAGAAACTATAAGAAATGGAGGAAAATACTCAAAGGTTTCTTACTCGTCACCGATAAAGTCTCACTGGGATTCGAACCCATACAATACACTATTATGTGTTGTTATGTTCTTTCTTACTTGTGTAATAGTGACATTAGTTTGTTATACTTTATTGTTAAAAATATAAATAAACGATCAAACGTTTACGTTTAAACAAAATGATTAACGGGTTAACGCTAACTCCTTATTACAGGTATCTTGCGTAAACCTTTTTAAGTACCTACACGAACAGTAGTTAATCTTATGTCATGACTCATTTGTGTAAAATTTAATTGACATTGTATTTTAATTTTTTTTAAATATTTAAAACTACGGAACTGGACAATCCACGCTTATAAATAGTTAGTAGGGTAAAGCCACCAATGAGTACGCACTACCAAAGAGTACGTATCATATATGCAATTCTATTTTTCCTATAGACAAACACACAAGGGATTGATAATTACTAAGTACCATATTCACTCCATGCACACGCAAGCAATATGTCACAGGCAAGCAATTGCTAACAGTTTTAATATTATTCAATTAGTAGCACTAAGGTACTCTTTGGTCGTGCGTGCTCTTGGGGAACTTTACCCTAAGTAAATAGCCTATCACTGTCCCACTGTTATCATTACAATTGATGGGTAATGGCCTAATGCGGGTTGGTAATCACAACCCGGCCACCGAGGCGTTAGGCTTATAAATAAAACTTCTAAAATCATAAAAGGTCAACGATTGATACTGACATACATGCCACTGCTGATTTTTTTGTACTTTCTTGCTGTAGACTTTTAACAATTTTATATTCAATATTTAATTAAAATTTAAAAAAAGACTAAGTGTTGAAAAAAATCCACGAGCGGGATTCGAACCTACACCCCATGACATTGAATGCCCAGGGCTCCTTTGGCTTACAGAGTAAGAGTAGATTCGTGGAATTTTTTTAACACTATGTCTTTTTCAAATTGTAATTCGTTCGCAACAAAATTTGTGTAAAATTATTTAAAACCATAATCATAGATTTAATAAAAATGCAAAAGTGACGTAGTAGTAGGGTGCTGCCATGAAGCTGTTATATCTACAGCTTCATGGGTGCTGCAGATTCTGTGTAAAGATGGACGCTGCATTAATACTTCATGCGTCTAAGTAAATGTAGCCATTTGGCGCTGTCGCCGCCGCCGCCACGTTTCAAAGACTGCCTCCAACAGGCAAACAAAGCGCCTTTCTATTAGCATTTATTAAAAAGGTTGTTGCTTTAGAGTCGCTTTGACATGTTTTGAAAAGGTTACAAATCGAATTGTGTACATATAAATAGTAAATAAGTAAGTAAGTTTTTAATTTGGCAAGCAGTGTTTGCAATCTTACGAGTGTATAATGTTTTAACCGCCTCTGTGGTGTAGTGGTTAAGACCACTGGTTTAGACCCAGGGGTACATATTTGTGTACTCGGTTTGGTTGGTGGTAGTAGGGCCTCACGGATCACGCACATTCAATCTTTTTGTATATATACATTTGCCATGTCTTTAATATAATATATAGGTAGGTAGGCTTTTAAAAGTTTATTCTTCGTAAATAGGTTTACGTTTACGAAGAAAAAACTTTTAAAAGCACATTCGATCAGTTCAATCAATTACAGTACCTACTGTAGTGTTCCCACTGTTTAGGGAATCCTACTAGGATATAAAATAAGAACAACAGTTGCACTTATCTTTGTGTATTATAATAAAAACATTACATTAGATTAAACCGATTTCAGAGCACCTCGGCTTTTTAGCCGGGCTGTCTTGCTTCTGTCTACCACTGTGTCAAACCGTTGCAAGCCTTTTTAATTTTACATGTTCGATGATTCAAATATTCATCCAGACTAAAGAGGCTTACATACAAATGCAATAAACAAACTGCATGTAACCTCCTTACAGTACACAACTTTTTTTTTATTAAAAACAAAATACAATCTTGGAGAAGTAAGGGTGTTGCCGAAACTTCGTTGTACGTAGATTGTTATGGACCCTTGTTAGAAACTTTCCACGGCGAAAAGGTAAACGCTTATCGAATAACGCAGCAAGTAATCGGATGAATAAACTTTATATTGTTAACACACGCGGTATATTTATTCATACATGGCAAATTCGTAGAAACCTTTTGTTCGCATCTAACAACTTTAAATTCAATTTAGCGTAACAGTGACAAGGGTGAAATTTAATCTGTTGTGTGGTATACTAAGAAAGTTTTTCAAGGTCGCACGATAGGAGTTTTTTTTTAGTTTGTTATCCCACTGATTTTTTCCTTGAGGCATATTAAGCCGTTCACCCTTTTTTTGGACAGGCCCCACTTTTCCTTGAGTTAGGGTATTGCCGGGTAGGTGCAAAAGCCTTTAACACAGCAAAATCTACTGAACGACAGAAATACACGCTAAGAAAATCCAAGCGCTTCTTAGTTAGGTAACTCAAATTGTTTAGTTTATTTGGAAATGAAGAAACGTAAATTAGTAACAGTTTTTTAATTATACATAATTGGTTAGGTTAGGACTTACTTATAAAGTAAGTATACTAGAAAATACCTAATTAAATTCGGTAGAGGGGAGGATAACTTATATTTTCATTTATTTACATCGTTTTTAAATTAACTTCAAACGAAAACCACTACGTACTTTTTTAATCGATTTATACGTAACAACCTGTTTACACAGAATGCATCACCGTTACCATAATACCTGTCCTGGGGTTAATTATGTCGCCAATATATTATGCGATTAATACAATATTTTATGTAGTGTCTTTTCTCTTATTTTAAAACTCAAATACAGATAAATTTTCGCCTCATTTAAGCCTTCCGTCTGAAACGAATCTGTAACGCTATAGTTTCAACGTTTTCTTATCTGCTAACTACGAAACTATAGAGTAAATTTAATAGTTAGCAGAATACGAGAACGCTCTAATTTCAACATTTTCGTATTCTGCTAACTACGAAACTATAGAGTTGATTTCGTAGTTAGCAGAATAGCGAAAACGTTGAAACTATAGCGTTTCAGATTCGTTTCAGATCAAAATAAATAGAGAATTGGGGGGTGGGTCAGGTGCACTTCTAACTATGCTATCGTGGCTCAATCCAACTTGCCGAAATTAATCAACACTATCTACTTTTACTTTATAAGCCAAAGGACTGATGAAGAAGAAGGATTGATGACGTAGTTGTCGACATTGAATAGGGCTCCTTTGGCTTATAAAGTAAAAGTAGATAGTGTTGATTAATTTCGGCGACTTGAATTGAGCCACGATAGCATAGTTGGCAGTGCACCTGACCCGGCATGTCATGGGGTGCTGGTTCGAATCCCGCTCGTGGAATTTTTTCAACACTTTGCCTTTTTTCAAATTGTAATTTATTCGCAACAATATCTGCGTAAAATTATGTGTAAATAATCATCAAACTTGAACTTGAAAAACATCCTTCAATGCCAACTTTTAGATGAGAAATAGAAAATTATTAATCTCTTAATATCAAAAGTTTACGGAATATTCAATATTGGATCTTCATTAGTAACTACAAAGTTTTTTTGTTAAATACAAAACTCTTTTTTAAAGCTTTAGGAATTTCACCAAATTATTGAGACTACATTTTGATTGGAAACTGTTTTTTTTCTACAAAGTCGATATAACAATTAATGACCGAAGTGTCTGTGTTAGGGGTTCGAACAACTGAATAAGGCTAAATTAGACAAACCAGTGGAAAATGTAAGTCAATTCGTGATAAGAATAAATTAAGGGGCTTCCCCTTCTTTCCTATATTCGGAGAGTGTGTTTGATCAGCTTATTGCACGATTGGTTAGTATGATACCTCTCAGTTCCTATTACTGTCAAAACCGTCTTACAAACAACATATTGATATTATAGCAGCATCATTAGTTTTTAAAGGTTTCGCTACTGGAAATAGTAGTCTATACTAATATTATAAAGAGGAAACCTTTGTATTTTTGTATGTATGTATGTATGTTTGCAACAAATAAACTCAAAAACTACTGGACCGATTTTTTTTTTAAATTCACCATTTGAATGCTACATTAGCGCTGAGTAACATAGGCTATATTATATATATATATATATATTTTATTGCACATATAAACACACATACACATACACATCTTTGTAGATTGCAATGCAACGTCGATAACAATTAACAATAAACTTTTTATTATTTTGAACTTTGCATTCACAATGCTACGAGTATATACAATCTGTAAAAAAAATGAGCAACATATACCCTGTAATGACTTCACTGCTTAAATATCACCATTAAATGTGGTAAAAAAAACATATTTTTTTACTTAAATGTAATGTTAACATTTTGTACAACCCCATTTTGTTGTTGATTGACAAGCGCAAGCGCAGTGCCGGATGAGTGACCTTTGATACGTGGCACGCTTGTACCCCCGCCGTCTCCCCCGCGCCGCCGCGCTCTTAGGTCGCCCGCGCCTGCCCTTTTTGTCTAAAAAATGTAATTTTTTCAGCTACCTATTACTTGTGAAAAAAACAGTTATCACCAAACATGTAGGCTACTCAAATTTTATTGCTTATTTTTCCAGGTTGTATAGTTCCAAGATAAAATTTCACTGGAAAAAATCAGTATCAGTAAGTCTCAGAAAGTTCGAGTGGATTAACATTATGTTATTAGTATACCCGAATGCATATAAAAAATAAAAGATCTACCGTTACCTAGATAGGTTCTCCTTTTGTGACTTATTACTTTGTTTACCTAAATGTCAATACAGAATGAAGGAGCGTCGACATCCAATATATTACTGTAACACCTGGTTTTATTAACACGACTGTGTAAAGGAAAAAGCTAGTTCTTTTGGCAAACATTGTACTGCGTGTCAATATGAACGGCATTAATGAAATATAACAATACATTATTATTATCAGACACAGTCTCAAAAAAAAGGTTAGGTACAACCTGCATGTACCATCTTGCATACTTTAATCGGTCCTTTTTGTTTAATTTTGTTTGACGAGGCCAGTTGCCACTGCATCTTGTTTGAATTGCCTAACGTTGAGCTTTAATCATTTCTAAGAAGCTCTATACAGTATCTCCTAAGTTAATATCACCTTAGTATGCATTTATGAGCTGATGAGTGGTCACGAGATGAGGCGATACTTAGCTGACATAGTTACGTCGCTTTATAAAGTATCCTTAAAAGAATTGTCACCTTCCAAGTGTGATAACTAAAAGCTTTTGGATCCGATTTCAAGGGACACATACTGGATAAAGTTGCCGCTTCTCGACCCTCCATACGTTGAGTTAGAAGATTTTTTTCCAATATGTATGTAAGGACAAAGAGAATAATAATGAATACGGATTAATAACAAACATATCCATATTTTATCTTTACTTTAGCTACTTCTGGTAAAATCACTAACTAAATGGTTTTCCTTTTTGCTGTTTTTGAACACATAATCCGTCGCTAGCGAGAAGCGTGCAACCAAACTCATGGTAGGTAGCACACGAACCAAATCGCTAACAAACTTGGTTAAATGATAGCTAGTTAGATTAGTGCCCTAGAAACTTCGAACAAATAGGTCGTCTTAACCCTCATCACGGCCGGACAGTCCGCTGACAGCATTAACACCTTGTCACAATACTTGTAATTAGTACGTAATCTTAAATGACGATACAATTTGCAATACCGCACCACTTGCAAAACTTCCAAACTTAACTACATTAATTAAATTTATCAGCTATCTTATCTGTTACTTCAACAGTTACTTTAAAAAGAAATCATAGTGTCCAAGCTGATAAGGTATGGTTTATGGTATGGTTGCGAAGCTTGGACATTAATCCTTAAGAAAGTAGACTCCTAGTAGCAGAAAGGAAGATTCTTCGGAAGATCCTTGGAGCAACAAAAAGTGAAGACGGCCAATGGAGATATAGAAAGTACAGGGAGATAGAAAACCTAGAGTCTGACCCTAACATCATCGGAGAAATCAAGTCGGCCAGACTCCGTAGGCACGTGGAGAGAATGGGAGAAGATCAGGCTGTGAAGAGAGCATACCTACATTTGTCGGCCAAGCAGGCGTCGTCGGCCGGTTGGGCGTCCTAGGTACCGCTGAAAGGAAAACTAAAAGACCTACAAGGGCTCCAGATTGACTAGTGGTCTGAGAGGGTAGAAAGTAGGGAAGATTGGCATTTTGTTGTATCTTAGTATCCACTACGGGTCACTGAGCCAGCGGACTAAGTAAGTAAGTAAGTAAAAGTTTAAAGATTTATTAGCATTGCGCTAATATCACATTAGGGCTGATTGCCGCTGGGGTGAAACAGTTCTTGAGTGGCGAACGCGTACCTCCTACAAGGTGGACCTACGATCTGGTGAAGGTAGCCGCTAGATGCGAACAGCACATAACCAGTCTTTGTAGAGATCATTAGGGAGGCCTATGTCCAGCAGTGGGCATCTTTTTGATTGGATGGACTGAACCACCATTAATCGCATTTAGCCCGAGCATCTACTCAAACGGCTAGTGACGATAAAATTTTCTCTAATAACGTAATTTTATGTTCTGTCTGCAAAAATTTGCCATTTCAAGTGAAATAGGTTTACATTTTATAGTTAGGTTCTTTTTGAACGGTCTGTGAGAAACAACTCTCCAACGATCCTATTTATTTCAGCAAACAATTGTATCGGCGGTTTTACAAACTAGTTAAAACTTTCAACTTGTTTTCTACTAGTTGATCGTTTACAAAAAAAAAGTAACGATCGGCACGGACCACTTTGAACTTGTAAATAGTCATTCGCAGTAAAGGCATTATCTTTTAAAAAGTGAGTTTTTGTAAAAAGGTTATTATGAAATTACGTATGAATTTTAAAATGCGCAATTAAAAGTTTAATCGAAGAGTTTTTAACCATTAAAACCGTTATAAAGATCAGTGTTTATTACTTGTACTGTGTGGATGATCCTGGCGTGTGTGTGTGTATCTTGGGAGTAAAACCAGCAAGTGGATTTAAGTTTAATTAGTAAACTTTGATAGGTACTTATTGTATTGTTTGGTCTCTACATAATCAGTTTTGAATTTATTAAGGCTTTACTAACAAAGTGCTGATAGAATTTCGGAACACCGTAATTTTAGATTATGAATGAAATCTGAAATTTCGGTTTTAATAACGATTTTCTATTTCTCGACAACAACGCAATTTCAAATAGCTATACAAAAAAATAATTTAATAGTACCTACGTCGAATTAAAAACTATTTTTTAACATATTGAATGAGTTGAATAATATTTTCGAACAGAAAATTATGTGATCTGAAAACATTTTACGAGTATATGTCATTAATCTATACTAATATTATAAAGCTGAAGAGTTTGTTTGTTTGTTTGTTTGTTTGTTTGGTTGAACGCGCTAATCTCAGGAACTACTGGTTCGAATTGAAAAATTCTTTTTGTGTTGAATAGTCCATTTATCGAGGAAGGCTATAGGCTATATTACATCGTGCTACGACTAATAGGAATGGAGCAGTCGCTAATAAACGCGGGTGAATCCGCAGGGCACAGCTAGTCTATCATATTTCTAATTGCTAATTAAAAACCTATGGCCAACAAGCTTAGCAGCTTATATTATTTTTTGCAATTTTCCTCAATCTTGGATTTACTTCAGGATTAGACAACTAATTGAGTTACATGTCCCATCAGTAAGAGGTAAGATAGCCAATAACTCATTGATTGGGGATTTCGGATGAAGAGTGCTTTCATCTTCCGCATCATCTAACTTTAATTATCATCAAGCGCTAACAGTTGTGTTTCAAAAAAGTCTATCTTCATCATCAGCCCATATTATTCCACTGCTGGACATAAAGGCCTCTCCAAGTGCACGCTTCTGGGCACGATCTGCGACTACTCTCACCAACTCTTGCCAACCACCTTGCGAAGATCGTCGCTGCATCTAGCATAACGGACCCAAATCCAAAATGAGAATAAAGAACAACGTTAAAAAATAAGTCTAAAATAGCATGGTATAATTTAGCGTCACAGTTTTACAAACATAGCTGTTATCAAATAGCAATAACATAACAGTTAGGGAGTCTCTTAATAACAAACCTCGGCTAAAGGACGCCCGAGGAGAACAAACAATACTTATTTATTTGGCCGCGGCCACAGACCACCGGTCACGTCCGCTGTTCGATATTAATCTGAACACAAGCCCTACTACGAGTTTACTTACTCGATACTCACTAGTGATCATGTTTAACAGAGAAAAGTGAGGCGAGAACTTTATTTTTTTTGGAAAATCTCCTTTTGGCCGATTATGGTCCTTTATGTCCTTACAGCGTAACTGGACGTTTGTGGGTGGCGAGAAACTTAAAGGGTTCCTCAAGTCGTGTTGTCGAAACATCCTCAGAGTTTTTAGAGATAAAGGTATCACGCCAGCGTTCCGTCCCGTCCAGTATTAGATTCTTCGAGGCTCTACAGATCGGACACAAAAGAGATATACGTCAATAGGCGACAACCGTGCGCGCATGTCTCCATTCAGAGCTGCAGTAACAATTGACTTATCTGTCAACTATAGGCTTTTTTCAAGTTTAACGAACAAAGCTAAAGCGATTCACACGCCTTGACGGATGTCGGAGCGGCATGCGGCTTTTTAACGCGGCTGCCGTAGTAACGTGCGTCAGCGCGACTTTTGTATCGTGCGTGGATGGCCTAAGTAACAGTTAAATGTTTAGACAAACACCTTTAAAATTAATATTGATACAACATTTTTAATAAAACAATTACCTACTACTCACTTTACAAAGTACGACAGTTAGTGTTTTGCACGGCAACACGATCCTTCATTTCATGTAGACTTCGAAAACTCATGGTAAGGCTGCAGGACAACATATTCTGATGTCGAACACGTACTTTCTTTCAATTGCTTCCAATGTTTAGATGTCTAGCTTGAATATTTAATATGGCTGTAATACCTTCGTATAATAGGTAATACAGTTGCAAAATCGATCAATAACCGTAGTAGATACGTCGTCCGTCGGATAATTTAATGGCGATAAGACTTTTATGAAAGACTTCGATAGAAAAGTCGTCTTGACTTGAAAAAACATGAAAATAACAGAATATTGTTACATAACTCTTGAAATTTGCATATGCTGGTATTTTTATAAAGTTTAAAAATAGTTTCTTGTAATTGCTCTTATATCCTCACCTTCTTTTACACAGATTTGTTGTTATATTGTACGACCTAAGCTAAGGTTTTTTTAAATAGAAAAGTTTGATACGCGCTGTCATTAAAATAAAAAGATTATGTTTAGAAACTACTATGCTACTAATAATAATTTTAAATAAACTGAAAATATTTTTGTTTTATGTTCTTCAACCACCCCGAAATGGTTTCGATTCGAATAAAATAATAAACATAGATACGCATATCCCGGATGTAACAGTATTATTTACATCCTAGGAAAATATCTGAGTGTTCCGGCAATTCACGAGTCGATACTGACCGAATTTTAAGATAGTGAAAGTGCAGGCGTATAATAAAATGGTGTGTTAAGTGGTCGCCTTATTGAGGCCTCCGATGACAAGAAGGCTGGCAGCTACCTCTGCCAGCGTATTAGCTTGGCAATCCAGAGGAGCAATGTTGCCAGCATTCTTGGGACCGTTCCTCTTTCATTTAAAGGCATTTAGTTTTTAATTTGTTATTTTTATTTCTTTGGTTTTTTTTTTAAATTCAGTTAAGTTATGTTTCTTTTTATGAGTATTGTTCTGTATAGTTGTTAGTTTCATAAAATAAAAATAACCTAAACATTACAATATACCTTAGTAATTTCAATAAGTGAAAATCTACACGAAGATAAATTAATCCGCAATACGTGTATAATAAATTGGATACAACATTTTTTCCTTTTTCTATTCCGCTGTCATCAGTCTAAATTATGTTTCAATCTTTGCTAAGTTTATTCATCAAGATAGCGGGAAGTTTCCCTCCTCAGGGCTGTTTCCGCAACGGCCGCAAATAATCCCTAATAAGACTTTATTGGATTTCCAAAAGATTGCTCCGTTGCGTATAAACAACTAACGAAGTAACTCGCGAAGGGAAGGTAAAGCTATATGTGATTTAAATTCCATGATATAGTAATTTTCGATACTTTTTGCTTATCTTATCTTAGTGGGGACTGCCGAGGTTTCCCTCTCGCAGCAACACTTCGACATTCATCGTTTGTGCAACTCCATCTTTTCACTCTTCTTCCTCTGTAAAGATAGATGCCATAAGCTTGGCAACGTCCTTAAGAGCGAAGAGCTTGAAGTCCTCCGGTTTCGGATAGGCCGACCCCAGGAGTCCCATTCTTTTCCTAGCCAGAGAGTGGCAGTCACACAGTAGGTTCTGCATTGATACTTTTTGCTTATATTATTTTAAAGACTTCAAAAGCAATTTTCGCTTCGTGGGTCTGGGAAATCCACGAATCCACTCGCACCCATAAAAAAAATAAAAAGGAGAAAATGCATACCACTGCGCTCGAGATTTCTGGGCCACTACCCATGACTGCCTCAAGAGGGAAGGCATAAGCACTTAAAACTCCTGTACTTCCCCTAACGTGACTCTAGGGTGATGCAGGACTGCCATAAGCACCATTTTACCCTAGCACTCTACTCCCATCCTGCCCAGTTGGGAGGCGTTTGACGGAGCGCATACCCTCTAATGAGGAGCTCGATGGCGCAGTGGTGAACGCGCCAGGTTTGCGAGTGCGAGGTTAAGCAACTTTCGCAAAGGCCGGTCATCGGATGGGTAATCGGAGGAAAATTATCATCTTGAGCTTCTCCGTGCTTCGGAAGGCACGTTAAGCCGTTGGCACGGCTGCATTAGCAGTCGTTAACAACCACCAATCCGCACTGGGCCCGCGTGGTGGTTTATGGCCCGTTCTCTCTATCCATCCATAGGGAAGGCTCGTGCCCCTGCAGTGGGGACATAAAATGAGCTGATGATGATGATACCCTCTAATAAAAGCATTACCATCCCAGCACTTGCGGACGGGACGGGGCTTGGGACCACGAAAAGCAGGCACCCCGCACAGAGTACCTAACACCTCAAGGACGTTATGTCACACCTAATGGGTAACAATACTCGTACTTGTTATGATTCGAATATGGCTCACTTTGGCTTACAAAGAAAGTTCCATAAACAAGTGAAAAGTAGCCTATACACTTGCCCGCTGCTGGGCAAAGGCATCCATCATTGAAATCATGTCATCACGTAAAAATTTATAGGTATTGGTCTAACCACCACGCTTGCCAAGTACAGTTGGTGGTTACAAACCAAGGCTCTACCTATCAAATCATTAAAAATTGAGACACTTTGCCCGACCTAGAAATTGAACTCAGGATCTCCGTATATTGAGCTGAACGCTTTGCCACTCGTCCATCGAGTACAATGAAAGACCGCTTTCATTGTACTCGATGGACGAGTAATAACCGGTAATAACCTGCGAATAATAAACCGGTGTTTATACAAATAAGTAAAATTGTAAAACCTACTTCGTTGTTTGTTTGGGTTACCGAACAAAGAGATTGTTGAGTTGAGTTTTTAATTGTTGAACGATAACGATAATATCATGACCACACTAACTCCGGATTAAATAGAAACCTACAATTTTTTTTTTCTAAATTGATGTTTGGTTTTTTTTTGTTGAGAAACAATATAGTTACATAAACGAATCCAAGAGTATTAAATTAACTTACATTATGTTAATTTAAAATTAAGAAAGTCGTATTAAAAAACCAATAGTTCCTTAGATTACAAGTAGGTTCCATGGTTTCCAGGTGACCCGCCTGCTCGTTTGCCTCCTTTTAATATAAAAAAAAAAGATTTTCTATTGGCTAACCAGTCAGCTGCCCAATTGCTAACTCTTGATACAAAATTAATGTAATAATTAATTTTACGTAGGCAAATTATTATCTATATATTAATACGTGAAGCAAAAACTTTGTACCCCTTTTTACGAAAATTGCGCGGAGGGAGGAGTATGAAATTTCGCACACTTATAGTTTATATAGAGAAGGATTATAGAATGTTTAAAAAAATCTAAATTATGCGTAAAAATACATTAAATCAATAAAACAAACATTACACACACTACTATGTATTTGACACACACGCATAAATACTCTTTACAAAAATTTCAAAAATGGAAGCGGAGCGGCCGAAATCTGTCAAAGCCAATCCAAACTCAGCAGCCTTAATAAAATTACGGTCGAATTTCGACCACTGGGCGACCACTAGTTTCTTTAAATGTGCAAAATTAATGTCCGTTTCATAGAGTATTAAAATGTATAAACTGTTTACTGCTAGTGCCTTTCTCGAGATGAATCAAGTTGAATAGAAAAATATGTTCATCACAATGTATGACTAGACGAACTCTTTTGCATCGAGGCTCGTATATAATAACATAGAAACTATAACATATCTTTGATGTTTTATATTGTTTAATATAAAACTTAAGTGGTTTTGGTAACGATCATGAGTTATAATAAACGGAGAGAAGCTCCCCACTAGACTAAACACAGTAAGAGTAGACAAACTTTATGGAAGAATTATGGCCAAAGAAAAAAGCTTAAAAGTTTAGTAATTACCTAAACAGACATGTATGCGCACAAACTAACTCTTTAACTTAATTAAACGCATACGCACATTACCGTCACCTGATTCGGTTGTTTTTTCATAGTTAGCGCGGCAAATGACTCATCTTCACCAAGTGGAAATGGAGTCCAGGCGCGAAGACAACTGGTGCAGCGTGAAAACATCGCAGCATCAATCACCCTCACCCTACCGGCCCGCAAGGTAACTCTTGACGCCTCGTTTGAATGATTTGATTGATGTCCAAATCATGGGAAGAAGGGATTTTGCTATGTCTTTCATTTTCTTTGTTTATTAAATTATTTATCTCTAACTGACCCGGCGGACTTCGTACCGCTTTGACAGTCCATCATTGAGTTAAATATATATCAATGGTTTCCATGACAACAAAACGAATAAATCATTTTGTATTGGAAAATTAAATTGACGTTTTTAGTATTATATATATATTCACATTACAATTATATTTATTTACAACATAATTAAAAAAAAAAGGAAATAGAAATAAAAATATACACATAATTTTTACAAATAAAAAAGGGACTCCAAATCGCTGCCAAGCGGGAGAGTGCCCAGGACGCTGGCGGCGTTGCCTCTTTGAATGACCAAACTTAAACGTTGGCCAAAATACGCGCCAGCTCGAGGGTCACCAGTGGTCTCTATAAGGCGAGCGGAAATTTCTTTAAATAGCTTTCGAGCTGCCGGTCCCCATGGTCCCAAAGTTTCAACCCCAAACGGCGCAAATATGTGCCCAAGGCTTAGAGAACTATATTTACGCCTTTTGAGGTCCTCAGCCGCTGAAGCTGCTGCGCCAGCACTAACCGAAGTTGCCCTAATGTGGGATGGAGCTAGGGTGTCCACGCACGTCGCATCCCACACCAGGGATCGACCTTGCGACCAGGCAACGAGCGTCATTCCATCGGGCCTCTTTCCATCGTCACGAGCCAGCCCATTGGGTTCCAATACAGCTGGCACATTGACGGTAGAAAGCGCACGGCGAATGACGTCGTTTAGATTCGCGTGTCGCGACAGACGACCAGCGCTTCGCTGGCAAGAAAGACCATGGTGCCCAAAAAGATCCACTTCAGTCCCGCAAAGGCAACGATGAGGTTCATTTGTTTTAATGCCCAGGCGTAAGCAAACTGACAAAGTGAGTGTAGGGCCGGTTAAAAGGGTGCCTGTGTTGGGTGAAGGTATGGCGTGTAGCCAAAAACCGGCCTCCCTCTCCGAAACGGCAAGAAGACGAGCTCGTTCCCTATCATTAACAGCACTCTCTATGAGCGCGGAGAAAGTCATCTTACAGAGCGGCTCGTCCCAGTGTCTTTGAAATATATATATATATATATATATATATATTTAATATAGCCTATTTTACTCAGCGCTAATGTAGCATTCTAATGGTGAAAGAATTTTTTAAATCGGTCCAGTAGTTTTTGAGTTTATTCGTTGCAGACATACATACATACAAAATTACAAAGGTTTCCTCTTTATAATATTAGTATAGATAATTTGTAAGTAATTAACTCTTAGAGGTACATTAAAATATCAGCTATACTTACTATTGTTAACATAATCTTGGTTGTAGGTTTTGTTAGTAATCTATATATTAATACGTGAAGTACAAATTTTGTACCCGTTTTTACGAAAATTCCGCGGACGGAGGAGTATGAAATTTCGCACACTTATAGTTTATATAGAGAAGGTTATCCGAACGTTATTATTTTTTAAATTATGCATAAAAAATACATTAAATCAACAAAAACAACATTACACATGTATTTGACACACACGTATTGTTTGTCTTTAATGCGGCCGACATCTGCCAATGCTAATCCGAACTCACATTCTATCTTTTTTAATTTTTCATTGCTTAGGTTACAATTAGTGCAGCTTTAATAAAACTACGGTCGAATTTCGACCACTGGGCGACCACTAGTCATCATAAATAGACAAATAAAAGCGTGAGCAGAAAGAGCGAGAGATATTGACAAATTTACCTTATTTCGAAATCTGGTATCAACCAGATTTCGAAATATATCAATATTTGTCCAAAGGCACTTGATGCATTATTGTAGCTGTACTTTACCTTGTTACATTGTTTGTATGTGTAACGTTTGTAATTTCATTAATAGCGTCGTGGAGGCTACTTCTTAAGCTTGTGTCAATCGTCATTCATTACGTCACATGGCGGCATCGGTGAAAATATGTTAAAAGGAGTGTTCTTACAATAGCGTTATCATAAGCATATTATTTAATGTGCGATTCATTATAATTTATAATGGAAACACGCAAGACCACTACCGGAATTGTTAAAAGGCAGCGTCGCCGCCGCCGCCGCCGTCAGTCGGCTTGACGCATGGAAGCGTTGGAAAACGCAATTTAATTTATTCTTGAAAGCGTCTGGGGTGCATAAAGAAGCGGAAGTCCACGGTAGTCGGCTAATAAGCTTGTTACGGCCGGAAGGCTTCGACGTGTTTGAGACGTTCACATTTCAACAGCAGAAAGGACACTATGAAAAAAAATTATTTTTTCCTGTCATGATTTTAATTTTGAAGTACTATGACTCTTTACGGGGCTTAGATGGAAAAGAGATGCGATATCCTGGCAAGGTCGCCATGAAGTACTATGACTATTTACGGGGCTTAGATGGAAAAGAGATGCGACATCCTGGCAGGGTCGCCATGAAGTACTATGAGTCATAACTCTTTACGGGGCTTAGATGGAAAAGAGATGCGACATGTTCGGTGTCAAGATGTTTATTGAGAAAAATATATTAAGTAAAATAAAAGATACAATCAACTTAGTCAGCAACCTTATTCTTAATTGCTGAGAATGCTACGTGTGTGTTCCAATTTTATGTTAATGCGCGTTAATGTGAATATCTCGTTTGTGCAATGTTGCAATCATACTTCAATTTCACGCCTTGGTGGCCGAATGCCATAGCGCTCGGTGGTTCCAGGTTTAATTCCCAGGCCGTGCAAAGTGTGTTTCAGCTCTTTCGATACATAGCCCGGGTTTATGATCACCAACCCGCATTCGTTAAGCGTGCTGATTAAACCAATACCCATCAATTGTAGCGATGACTTGATTTCAATGATGGAGGCCTTTGCCCAGCAGTGCGACAGTATATAGGCTATTTTCTTTCTAATTGCAACAGTAGGTAAAATAGTCCGTTGTTGACAATATTTTTGGTACTCAAATGCCTACTGTTTATATTTCGCAATGTGTTCGTCTCTTTGACAAGTTGCTATGGAAATATATATATATGTATATTTAGTAGTAGTAGTAGTAGTAGTAGTATGGAGATTTACCAAATGGCTACACTCGTATAATATTGTAAAACTGGAATGAGAAATACCAGAAAAATAAAAATAACAAATGACGTCTGAAATTATGACACAGATTTTTATAATCTGTGTCGTAATTTCACTTGTATATTTTATAATTATCAAAACACGCTGTACTCTATGAGCGGTACATATTTTGTTGTTCTACTTTATATTACTTATCCTTAATACATAGTAATTAGTAATCTGTCTCCTAATATCATCTACTGAGCATAGATCTTACTGTGGAAACATGTCTCCCATGCTTCCGTTACCAGCGTCATTTTACCGTTTGTCATTTCCTCCTACAGAAATAGCAAAACCGATAACAAATTATTATTTCCCTTTTACGTGATATACAAAATAAACTATTTTGTCACTTTCTTGTCTTCCACTTCTATTAACCGCCGCTTTTTTATAAAATCACAGAATTAAATACAAACTGGCTGAGAGTAGCCGCGAACCGTGCTCAGTGGCGTGCACTTGGAAAAGCTTATGTCCAGCAGTGGACTAGTATAGGCTGATGATGATGATGTTGATGATGATGAAGATAATGATGATGATGATAGTGATGATGATGATGATGAAGATGATGGTGGTAGTGGTGGAGGTGGTGATGGTGATGATGATGATTATGATAAAGATGGTGATGAAGTACAAAATAACATTATCAATTTACCTACTAACTAAGTAAATGATCGTGCCATACTTCTAAATTGAGCTGTTGTTAACTGTGCCTATCGTATTTATTACGTCAAATTGCGGCATCGATGAAAATACGTAATAATAAAACTATATTTATAATAATAAATAATAAAATGATGCTAGCTTACTTGGGCACTCTGCCTGATTTGGATGATTTGGGGTAATTTTTTATTAATTTTGAGTTATAGTTTATAGTTTTTTATAAGTTTCATTTTAAGTTGTTTAATTTACTTGTTATTGTCTTTGTTTGTACATAAATTATTTAATAAAAAAATACAAAGGTTTTTATTTTCCAAAAAAGAACTTTACAAAAGTTGTTTGTGAGGATTCTCCAGAAAATAATAATTGTACTCGTGTTGGAGATGTCTCGCTCTTACCATTAGCTGACAATACCAAAGGAAAATAAATGTAATAAAAAAGTTTATATATAGCTTTAAAACCGCCATTTGCAACACTTCTTGTAATGTCCTCTGTGTGTCTTTTTGTGTGGTGAACAATAAAGTATATTTTCATTTTATTTTTATTTTCACTTCACTACAAACCGTTAAATTTATTCCTAAAAACATTTTGAATTCACAATAACAACAAGTTCACTTCGGTACTAATATAACTGCGATAGCTATTTCGCAACCCAAACAAACAAGTTAAATAAATTGAGCCAGACTGCGTTAATGTACTATCAGTATTAAAAAAGTTTTATCATCTGTAAATAAAAGCCTTACTTTTAGCATAAATGTAAACTTAAATTTTTTACTATGAAACTTTTTATTGTCGGTTGTGTCAGCTGAAAAACATCCTCTATTTTGCTGTTGCTTAATATAGGCGATTGGGAATCGACATTTATTAACTTAAAAACTGGTCTCTTAATAATATTATCCTTACAGCGTAAACTGACTACACGGGTAACCTTGTCCAGACCAGGGTGCTATTATTATTATTATTATATGTGTTCATCTGGTTTTTGAGTAATCAAAGCGCTGAGTAGCTAGGCTTGAGCCGTAGGAGTACGTGATCCAATGGCGTACGCAGGCGCCTGCCCCACCCAACCACTGCAGCGTAATGAGCTATGCAAGCATTGCGACAGTGTGGTGTGATTGAGCTGATGGACTGATTGAATTGAGATTGTAACATTTACATAGCACACCTGGCTGCGCCTATTTTTTATGGAGAGAGTTTGCTGATAACCTTCTACTGCCTTTTCAGTGTCCTTAGACTTTTTTGGGGGCGGGCGGCGAGAAACTTAAAGGGTTCCTCAAGCGGTGTGATCGAAATACCGTTAGAGGGTTACTAGAGGGAATGGCATCACGCACTTTCCCTAATAGGTAAGATTCTCCGAGGGGTTTGGATCAGATCGGGGCTTGCGCCTCCATCGAGTTCTGTCCAAAGTAGCATCATGTGTACTTTTTCTTTTTCTTTTTTATATTTTACTTATGTTAAGTGATGATAAGGAAAATGATGAAAGCGCACTTCACTCGGGATCCTCAACTAGTGAGGCACTGGCTATCTTATATTTAGATGCCGGAACACAAAAATGCTACTAACATGATGTTATGGCGACCTATTTAGATAAGATGGTAGTAAGTAGCCATGCGGACAAACAAGCCCTACCACCAACCACACCGAGTACACAAACATGTACCCCCGCTGAGAATTGATGCTTGAGCCCGGGATCTCTGGGTCTAAACCGGTGGTCTTAACCACTAGACTACAGAGATGGTTAAACGGCTTACGGTGATAATATTATTTGCTAGCCTACGAGTACATGCCGACATTCTAGATTTCAAGCTACTAGTTGCCGACCTGTGGTGTATTTCGGTACGCGGGAACGAGAAACTACTTACAAGTCAGGCACTCTGGAATCGTCTCCTTTGCCTAAGTCGTTCTGCCGCCAAGTGCCATGAAAATTAGAAACGTTTTCGGCTAAGCCCAATCCCAGACTTAAATCTAACCGGGCCCCAAGTTCTGCAGTTTTCGAAGCCGTTGTTTCCGGCAAAGCCTTACCGCTCTCAGTTTAACACAGGGGCTTTTAGGTTTTCCACTTTTAGCTAAAACAAATCCACTTGCAAGTTTTACTTCAACTTTGGTTGCAGCTAACAACAATTTTCACTTTAAAAATGATATTTTTAAAACTTTGATCCGATTGGTTTAACTTTTTGTTGGGTCCTTACCTATGAAATTTACGTTTTTTTCTCAATCATTAATAAGTCTATTATTTCTAAAACTCAATGCCGGTTGTTAATTTTATTATACACCTTTAAAGACTATGTTACAGGCTTCAGTAATAACAATGATTTTTAATTTTGAGTCTTTATGACACTATTTTTTTTTAAATAGACTTCTTTTTTGTTAGCGAAATTAACCTCTTGTTTCATTGTAGCTTTAAAGGGACTTGTATTTTTTTTCCTTTTATGCTTAAAAAATTAAAATAACTATGTAAAATAAATAAAATAAATAATTAATTATGAAAAATATAATTGTATAAAAATCTTGATACAAAACGGCAATTTCATAGTAAGGACCACAAAGAAACTTGGTAAGGACCTAATACCACATGAGTAAATATTTACTCATGTGCTAATACAAAGATATAGACAAGACATGAATTTTCCAAAATGAAATTACTTTCCCACGTAAACAAGTGTGGTGGGATATGTGGTGGGTTCTAACAACTATTGTAAGGTCTATAATCAGTAACAACGTGCCTTCCCAAGCACAGAGGAGCTAGATATATTTAAATTTGGTCACCCATCCGATGACCAGATCATGCAAAAGTAGTCTAACTTTCAAAATAGCATCCCAAAAGTGCTAAACATTGCGCAATAAACGTCCATTCTATCAACCTAATGTTTAATTAAGTAGTTAAAATATAACGCTTAGATACTCAATTTAACTTACAGAAGTTGAACTAACTAGAAAGAAACTTGAACTAGGCACACTGTAGCCTAGTTCAAATTTTATTTGCAATTTGATCACGACCCACTTGGTCCGACAGGGTGTTATAAGTTTAGAGTTTTATTTACAACAACACACAAACACCTGGTAGGCTACTCTTGACGCAAACTCAATCTCAATACAATTCCAATGCGATTAATATGTATCGATATTGGGATAAGTTTCGCAATTTCGGAACGCCCCATCTCGATAATAATTTGTTCACTCAATCTCCACGCAATTTAATTCCAATGTAGCGCTATTATCGCTTTTAAGAGTGCCATTTGAATTTTTTAGATTTGTGATTGAAAATTGATTATTGCAATTGTGTTTCAAGAGTAACCCATCTGGTCGGACGACATTGCAAGTCTCCTCGTTTGAAGCGTATCGTCAACTCCATACAAATTGTGTAATCAAAGAGCAAATAGAAGCTCTATGGCGCAGTGATAAACGCGCCAGGTCTGCGAGTGCCGAGGTTAAGCAATCTACGCAAAGGCCGGTCAACGGATGAGTGACCAAAAAATATATCATATCGAGCGCCTCTGTGCTTCGGAAGGCACGTAAAGCCGTTGGTCCCGGCTGCATTAGCAGTCGTTAACAACCACCAATCCGCACTGGGCCCGCGTTGTGGTTTAAGGCCCATTCCTTTCGGATGGATGGGAAGGCTCATGCCTCAGCAGTGGTTACCCTGGTTTTCGTTTGTGCTACATTCATTACATGAGTGTTTAATTCACTGTAGTACACCTCCGGCTTTGTATTAAAGTAGCATTTTACGTCACATCCAGTAAGAGCGATGGTGTTTCTATTCTAATCCTCTGCAGATTAGGACCAGCACATTATCTTCAACATAATTGTTTCACTATTGTTCTCAACGTTTTGTTACTACCTGAATTCGTACATTAAATGGTGCTTACCCACGAATACCTGGTACAGTTAGCCCCAAATAAACTAATACGATTAGTTAGTCATACAATTAGTCTAATCGCCAGCGATTTAGAAAAAATGGCGACAGAACTTTTTTAACAAGCAGATATTGTGTTGTTGTTTTAATTTTTACCTGACTGCAAAGGAAGGGTATTGTTTTTCGCGCCTATCTTGTATGTAATTTTTTCTTTTTTTTTCTTTATTACCTCATAGCTCCAGATCCGCTGAACGGATTTACATAATTGAGGTATCGTTAGATTCGTCTTAGCTGCCCAAGTGTTAGATAGGTGACGTTAAAAAAAACATGGCGGCTGTGCGGTGCCATTGGACTTGGTGAAAAATATATTTTTTTGGAATACTACATTATGGATATCAAATTAGAGGGCTCAACACAAGGATTTCAAAAAGATATATCATGATTATCATTACCGTTATATTAAAAAAAAATCATCAGCCTACGATTATAATAATTGTGCCCCACTGCTGCAGGGGCTTAGACCTTTAGAGAGCGATTGGGCGTCAGAACTAAAAAGACATTAATAAAAAAAAATTTAAAAAAACCCGCCTGGGTAAAAAATAATAACTAAATAGAAAATCAACTGAAAAGGCCGGAACACGATAAAAATTCAATATTTATATAAAGCCAGCGAAAAAAAATTTAAACAATATCAAACATAAGTACCTACTTTATACAATTAAAAATATCAATACGGTAGTCCTTCGAAATTTTATGCAACATCATAGATAACATGCAGTCGGAGGCATAAAATTTAATGATAAGTCAAATCATTCTCACTTTGTGCGTGCCTCCGACTGTGTGTTATGTGATGTTGCATAAAATTTCGAAGGACTACCGTATTGATATTTTTAATTGTATAAAGTACATACTTATGTTTGATATTGTTTCGATTTATTTCGCTGGTTTTATATAATTATTGAATTTTTATCTTGTTCCGGCCTTTTCAGTTGATTTTCTATTTAGTTATTATTTTTTACGCAGGCGGGTTTTTTTATTTTTTTATTGACCAACAGCTTAATATGAGGCCTGATAGAACAGATTTAAAGAAGATTATTGCAAGAAATTATTCGTTCTTTTGGGTGACAATATTAAAGCAGAGACCACGTCAAGGGCGCACGGGCGTCACTGAGCCCTAGGGCTTGACGGAGAACACTTTGAGCGTGAACTTTTTTTGATGTGAACCAAGTTATATAAAGTTAATGTAAAGTATCACATAAGTCGTGATACTGATACTAATGTTTCATTGATACTTAAGTACAATTATAGGTACTTAAATATGAAGACATTTTACACTATTACTATGATGTGTTCATAAACTGTATACCGACTGTACAATGGAACTAATCTTTCGGCGAATTCATCACACCACACCTACACAGGTCGTACATGTGTAAGGTCCAATTGTTCCGTGCAAATACAAGGTGAGGAGATCTAAATTGGACAATGGGTGCTGTCATCGTCTCCGCACCGGTATTACAACTAATTGTTCGCAATCCATCCGATTATTGTCCAAGGTCCCTCAGATTAATACGTTGTTTGTTGTCAGTATCACCATCGCTGGGGTCCTGACGAATGATCTATGCTTAGTAAATCCATTTGAAAGGGCTGTTTCCCTATGGATAGATAGGGAGAACGAGCCATAAATCACCACTCGGGCCCAGTGCAAATTGGTGGTTGTTAACGACTGCTAATGCAGCCGGGATCATCGGCTTTACGGGCCTTCCGAAGCACGGAGGATCTCGAGATGATACATTTTTGGTCACCCATCCGATGACCGGCCCTTGCGAAGGTTGCTTAACCTTAGCACTCGCAGACCGGGCGCGTTAACCACTGCGCTATCGTGCGCACTTCGACCTATCCAAAACTGTCATTAATAAATGTTCAACCATATGCCTTAGACATAAAGTTTTTCTTCTGCTTCTTCTTTTATTTATGGAATGTTTTGTGTCTAACACAATTCCGCCAATGTCACGTAGGTAACCAATACACGGAAGGATTCGTATGGAATAAATTATAATTTTGCGTTTTTAAGCAAATTTACCTAGAACAAGGACATGACATGAAGTTAAAGTCTATTGATGAAATTTGACAGTTTGTCATAGTCTGATGTCCAAGCGTGTGTACAAATAAAAAGTTTTTAAAATGAAACAACTTTAACGAAAATACTCGCGTTTATTTTACACATTATTTTTTAATGTTTATCCTGACGTTGTCACAGGGAGATTAGTTTTATAGTAGCTTGTATACCCTCATTTAAAAATCAGGTGTTTCAAAAAGTTTTTACTCCGGCCACCGTTCACCTAAGGCGCTCTGCAGACAGAGCAAATTTGATCTCCGTGTTCATTTAACAAATAATTACACTATTGTTTTTATAATGTTTGAAATCGCATTTAGTTGATCAAATGCGTTGAATAAATAACTAGGATGTGGTGCGTTCAAGGTTAAATTAATTATTAATCAACTGAGCAAATAAGGTTAAGTTGTGTAACGCGAGAAGCTCGTTGGCGTTGATATGATTAGAGAAACACAACCTTATCGTTACCAGCGTAAGGTTTGCTTATCTGTTGAGAATTATAGCAAACAATTTTAAAAACCACACAAAGACGAGGAGCTTATTGATGCACGCGCTAGCGCGTTTTGAAGACTATATATAGTCATAGTCATAGTCATATACAGGGTATACTCGGGAGAATGTCACGAGTCACGACAATTAAAAGTTGAAAATGATGACACGAACAGGAAAACTTCAGTTGATGCTTTTAAATCGAAAATCCAAAAATAAAACAGTTCAATAGAAAAAATCGTAACATTAACGTTTTAAAATATCTTTACCGTTTCCAAGAATTACATTATAAGTACCTTGTAGATGAAAATTACCATTCCGACGATTCTCATTAACATTCAAAAGAATTAACTCGTTATTGTCACTGGGAGGAAACGGGGCAAAAGGCGACTGTCGTAAAATCTTTGCGAGACGGTGAGCGATTGATATTCATTTTGAGACTTTAAGAAATGGGTGTTGTTGTTCTGTTGGATGCTGATAGCATTGGTGTGTAGGATCAAACTTAACAATATTGGCTAGAAACTCTACTTTACAAAGTGTACTCGCTAGTGCAGTTTAAGCCACAAGGTTTAAGGCTTCAGCCACAAGCACGAGCGTCTTGCGACGCAGGAAGCGACTCTCTAGTTCATTGCTCGTTATACCACGGAAGGAACTAAGAATTGGTGATAGAAATTACGCATTGTACAGGGAAATCGCGCGCCGCGTCGCAAACCGCCAGTGGTCGTGGCCGAACGGTAAAAAATTACCTACGGTAGTGGCATGGGTGTTTGAAAGAAACTAGCGAACGACATCTTGTTCCCTTTAATCACCGAAAAATAGGGTTCAGCAACAGATTTTTTACTTTAGCAACTATTGAACACAGTAAAATTTCAATGGAATTCTGTAATTTTTTGGCTTCGAAAATCAAGTGTCAATCACGCAATTCTGTGTCAAACACAGGTGCCACTTTGTTTCCTATTTTTGGTACGGAGTAAAAAAGTCCAATTTGCACAACGTCATCGTCATGTTGTAAAAAAGGTCAGATTCGCGGTACGCCCGATTTGCGGAATGTCCGTTTCGCGGAATGTCACATTCTCGACGCGTTCGCAGAAAACCCTACGTTTTGAGAGTAATTTCGCAGAAATATAAAAAAAAAGTAGTAATAAAAAACCAAGTGATTTTTGTTTTGGTGGTATGTCTTCTCTACCGTATTTTTCGACATCCGATATTTATACATTACTAGCTGACCCGGCAAACGTCGTTTTGCCATAAAAAATAAAAAAAAAATTTAGGGATGGACTACCCCTAACATTTAGGGGGATGAAAAATAGATGTTGGCCGATTCTCATAGATACCGGATGACCCGGCAAACGTTGTTTTGCCATAAAAAATAAAATAAAAAATTAGGGGTGGACTACCCCTAACATTAAGGGGGATGAAAAATAGATGTTGGCCGATTCTCATAGATACCGGATAAGCACAAAAAATTTCATCAAAATCGGTCAAGCCGTTTCGGAGGAGTATGGCAACGAAAACTGTGACGCGAGAATTTTATATATTAAGATTATTTCATGCCTAACGTTCACTCGCTACAAATTGATGTAAAATAAGGATTCTGTCTTTTCAGTCTTTTGACTTTATTTGGTGGACTTTTTATGGTGTGGACATATATGATATATAATATTTTTTATTAATTTTGAGAATTCGTAACGAAGTGTCCTTTTTTCCTGTATATTACTTTCGATATTAAACTAACTAGTTTTCTCTGACCATCTTTATGTAGATGATGATGCTATTAACTTTATTTGGATCCAAGCCTCTCTTGGGATCGACTACTAACATATTAGTCGCAAAATTTTGGTTTTGTCTAGGTTTTACGAATCTCTGCAATTTCTTATCCACTTCCATTAAAGCTGCATTTCGTTTGTTTTTTTTTTTTACAAATTTGTTCTTCCTTTCGCTAATTCATTAAAACAAGCTTGAGCGACTTAGTCGCGTTTTTATTACATTTATATTTATGACTAGCTGACCCGGCGGACTTCGTACCACTTTGACAATTTCCATGACAACAAAACAAACAAATCATTTTGTATTGGAAAATTAAATTGTTGTTTTTAGTATTTTCCGTTACTTAGGTATTATTTATGTTTCTCACCGTTTAAACCTTCCCTGAACTTCCATTAATATTTTAAAAACAAAATTAGCCAAATCGGTCCAGTCATTCTCGAGTTTTAGCGAGACTAACGAACAGCAATTGATTTTATATAAATAGATATATATATAGATTATTTATATATGATTTTACGCAAATATTGTTGCGAACAAATTACAATTTGAAATTGAATTTGGTAGTGCACCTGACCAAGTATTGCATGGGGTGCGGGTTCGAATCCCGTATTTTTTTTCAACACTTTGTCTTTTTTTTACATGACTGCAAAAAAAAGGAGTTTTATGTTTTCAGGGTTCATGTATGTATTATATGTATGTGATATTTCTTTATTCCACCATAACTTCTAAACGTCTGAGTCGATTTAGATATATGAGGTATCGTTACAATCCTTGTATCGTTTTGAGTAACATAGGCTAGTAAAAATTTGAAAATTCTAGCCCTATGTGGGTAAAAAATAGGGGATGAAATTTTGTACTGCTAAACGCCTGAACCGATTTACTTATATGAGATATCGTTACAATCCTTGCATCGTTCCGACTAATGTAGGCTAGTAAAAATTTGGAAATTTATGTATTTATTTATCTGTATTTATAAAAGTGAAATGTCACTCATTCATTCACTGACTAAGTATATATAAAAAATCAAAACTGCTTGATTAGAAACAAAAATAAAAAAAATAAAATTTTTTAATTTTTTAATAAAGAAAATATTCCGCAAAGCGATTAAAATTTCAGTTTTATTAATCAAGCAGTTTTGATTTTTTATAGATAAGTAGTCAGTGAGTGAATGAGTGGCATTTTACTTTTATAAATACAGATAAATAAATACATGACATCTTTTTTTTAGCCTTTTAATTCTTTTTTGTCATTTTTTTTTTAATTGTATGTTTATTTTTGTTTTACGCATATGTTCTCGAATGTCGCGCTGATCTCAAGTGGTTGCCAATTCCTTTTCTTTGAGGTGTTCATACTGTTTTCTTACTTTACAGTAATTCTATCATCTCTTTTATCTAAAAGACCGTTTCCAATTTACCGTTATTTTCCCATACTCGCTTCTTGAGATCATCGGAGAACTTGAGTTTGCAGGTTCCAGTGCATTCGGTTAGATTCTACGACAAACCGATTACGGTTCACACTGCTCGTCAGCGGAATGCTTTGCCTGTGTTGTGAGATGTGCAAAATGTCTGCAAGTTTTTGAAAAACTCGTCAAGGATATCACTTGTCGTTATAATCTCTCGGTTAATGTATTTTTTGTTGTATTTTTGTATGTCTAATTGTGTATATTGTAGGCATGTATGTATTGCAAGTATGTATCACATGTATTCACAAATTTTAAAGTAACTGTCAGGGATGAGACAGTTATTTTTCACCTTGCTTTTTTTTGCATTTGTAAATGTTTATATCTTTATGTGACTTCGTTATGTGGGATTCGAACCAAGCAACTTTACGTGTACTCCAGACATATAAGTAGATAAGTAAACATAAAAAACACACAACAAATTATAAAATACCTAAACATAAAAAATACGGAAACGATATTAAAGAAATAACCCTTGGGACGATGTCAATAGCTTTCAAATTATCGTCTTGGGAACCGGATTATATTGAATAAAGGAATAATACCGTAAATCTATCGTAGATTTGTGTATTGGAGAGGCATAAATTTTGCCATATGAAAGGAAATAAAAAATAAAATGATGTTGGTAATTTCATTTCTATGAAAGATTTTTTACCTACAATATTTATTTTATCGTTAGGTTTGAGGACAAGATTTCTTGTAGCGTCGTCGTCGGTAAATATATATCGAGTAACAGGTAACATGAGATCTAGGCTGTAGCATAGTTACTGTGTTATTTGTTTTGATGTAGAATGACGTCAATATACCAATACTCATGGCTAGTTCTTTTTTTATTAAATTGCGAGTCGCGATCTAACCGCAGTCTCTTTTATCATAACGTAAATAACCGTAGAATAGTCATTTTCAATGTATTGTTTAATGTTCCAAAGTTTAATTTAAGTCAATACTTAGTATCAAAAACTTTTGAGAAAGGTACCTACATAAGCTCGCATTGAAACAAGTGAGCATAACGCATGTAACTGTCTCAAAATATCGGGTACTCAAATACAACGAACTAACAAACTAACTAACTAGGTTGGCGCAGCGACCCAAATGCATATTGGCCTTGAATACAACGAAAACCCTGAAAATAATCATGTAAATAATTATTCGTAAGATTATTTTATTTGTATGCTTACTATTTTAACAATACTGACTCGAATGATTGTTATGGCGATAGATTGAGTTAAGATGATGGTAACTACACCACCAACCAAACCGAGGACAATGCTTAACCCTCTGGGAAACCTTTTAAACGAAGCAGACAAAGAAAGTGGTTAAAATATGCATACAAAAGTGGTCAATGCTGAAATGTTATCTAATCCTATTAATTTGAGCGTGAAGACGCCCTGCTAAAAACAAGCGAGTGTAGAACGACTCGTGTTTGCGCAAGGAGTTTTCTGAAACCCCAAAAGTTACTTTTCCTAATCCAATTTCCACTCAATCTTTATCGAGGCTGGCATCAAATTGCTCGCGCCGTATGTAGGGTACAAAGTGAAGTACATAATTGCGCAATTTCTCTCCTTTTTTGTAAAACAACCGGGAAAATGCGAGTGTACAACTATTGGACTATACAAAGGCAACCACGTCACATGGCGGTGCTGGCAAACGGCAGCTCAGTTAATATCAAAATGAAATTTTCCGCTATATTATCCGGCAATGAAAATGTTATAAACCTGTGGGTAAACATAATATTACTGTTATTCTTACTTATTAGATTTTCTCAACGTAACCTTTCTGCCGTTCAAAGTTTGTGAAAAAATATTTTAAGAGTTAACTTATGGAAAGTATTTTGTATCCATTTTATGAATAAAATTGATAGACGAATACATACATAATATAAATACGAATTTGTACACGAAACACCAAAATATCGTTATAACCAATTATGTACCTCTATCTATTTGTATTTACGACGGTCCTTTTAAAAACAAACATAAAACATGCTATGACGTTAAAGATTTTAGTAGATGTTTTACAGGAGTGTTTTTTTTTTCTGGAATAGATCCTTTTGTGCGTAGAAGCCGTCGAAATCAGCTTGAAGATTTGTAATTAGAGACAGTTGTACTGCCGGATAACACGTCCAAAAAATGATAAGGGGTTACGATACGAGGTGACGTGCGCTTATCTTATCATTCCATCAAGTGAGATCGTTGTGGCATATAAAACAAAATAATATAATGTAAAAACAAGAGTTGATGTAACGGTATGCTAATCCCACCATAACATAGTTTTTAAAAACCTAACTGCAACGAAGATGATCATTTTTTTAAGGAGGTTAGAAGTCCACAAGCACTTAACCTCTTTTTGTTTCTTTTTTATATTTTATTCCTTCCAAATATTTATAAGAGTCATAAAATAACGGTGTCCTAATAAAAACTAGGAAAGAAATACCCCGAAGTACAAAATTTATTGGGTCAAGAAGCTGTTTTACGAGTTATCGAAGGTTACCGTAACAGGCTCCCAATTTCGGTGCGTAAAGTAGAATTAACGACTGTGTTAAAAGAAATTAATAACTTTCCATACGGAATACTTGTCCCAGTTATTTATCAAAATGGCTATTATGAAACACTTAGGCTGCTACACGATACAGGTCGAATCGATCGACGAACAGGTAACATTTCATTCGTTCCACAAGAAAAAATAGGCATGACGCCTTAACATTCGGCGCACGCAGAAATAAGTACGTGCCCAGTTTTCGATATTTGAAACAATGTGAGTCTTGACAAGAAACCACAAATCAAAATGTAGTAGCCATACCGTTTCAGCTGTCAGTGTTTGTACAGAGGTTTGCCTCTCTTGATTTTGTAATCTAAATAAACGGGCGGTGTAGGGGAAATTCAAACTTCCTCTGAGTGACATATAACGAGAGATATAGAATGAGTACAGTCAGCGTCAAATCGGTTGAAGTGGCACAAGTCGGTATTAGTTTATGGTATTAGAAAGGAATATCTCTCCCCATCTCCCAGGAATCTGTCCCCAGTCCGATGTTTGCAACCGCTTAATGATTGATGCGTATGATTTGTATAGTGCACAAATATAAAGCTACCTACCCGTAATTTATTTGTTAATTGAATTTATGTTGTAAGTAATATATTAATGTTTTCCCCTTAGTGTTGACGCGACTTCTAATTATTTAATTATGTAATGCGTGTGTTACCTTCATTAAAAGAAAAATGTCATAGGAAGTAACTAGCATCTATGACACAGGCTCGGCCTAGTTTTGATGCTAGTGATCTTGTATTCAGTCTTTTAAAAATTGTTATCATTGTTTTAAGTCTTATATATTATGTATTCTCTTGGTCAATAAAGTATTATTATAATAATAACAATCAACAAGGTCCTTTTGATATAAAGGAACTGAATTTAAGTTTTAAGTGACTTATTTTACTTTAATATCTTTGAAATATTATTGACTATTAATATAAATAAATTCGAATAAATAATAAACAAAAAAAAGAACATGAACACACACCTCAATTAAAAGTAATAATATAAGCATAGACATACCATTAAAATAGTTTTGATAATAGCCTTCGATAAATATAATTTCATAAGAAATAAACAAAAGTTAAAAACAAAAACATTTTAATATCGAATACGGCATCGGTGTTTTAAATGACGCAATACATTATTTAATTTCTTCCAGTCTAACATAAAAAAGCTTTACATTGATCATTACACAAGTAGACTTTACCAAATAATGATACAAATTATGATTTAAAAATATTTTGCCAGTTCAATGAACTCTTACAATCCGGAAAGCAAAATCAATCTTGATTGCAGAAAGAAATATAACTAAGTCAGTATGAAGACGTAATGTCACCTTCATCACAATTAGGACGAATTGGGGGAATGACCAGGGCTACCTATTTCCATAACATCGAATTTTTTTTACAGGAAAAATGTGTTTTCAGAAACTTATATTTTATTCATAATACACATAACTACAGAACCAAAAACCTAATATGTAGCTAGTATGACATATCATAAATTATACATGGAAGAAAAGAACACAGATTAAAGTAACATCCTTGACATTAGTCCATAATAAATATTAACCAGGCGTAATCTTAAAACACAATTTTTCTCTGTTTTTTCCGCGAACAACTCAACGGTATTATTCTTCTCTCTGTGTCGCCAAAAGTGCCCTTTCTGTCATACGTAATGTGCCTGCATTAACTCTTCACAGACGGATGACAACCCTAAAGGGGGTCGACGCTACAAAGATAATTGACGTCACGAAAAACCTTTTCTGCTCTCCAATCGAATCAAATCGACGCCGCCGCTCCGTACCTTTCTATTTATTACAGCCTAGACTTAAAGAAATATGCGCGGGAAATCTCTGCATTTTACGTAATTAATATTAAAGCAATAAAGAAAATGTTTAGTTGACTTACAAATTTCAATATGTAAGAAATTGATTCATTACAGCATAATATAGATGTAACTATCTCCAATGACTGGTTGGAGAAAAAACAAAACGCAAGTTAGTAAGTGCAAATAGTTTGCCATTTGTACTTGTGTACTAATATTCTATATCATCATCATCATCATCAGCTCATTTTATGTCTCCACTGCTGGGGCATGAGCTTTCCCTATGGATGGATAGGGAGAACGGGCCATAAACCACCACGGGGGACCAGTGCGGATTGGTGGTTGTTAACGACTGCTAAAGCAGCCGGGACCAACGGCTTTACGTGCCTTCCGAAGCACGGAGGAGCTCGAGATGATAAATTTTTGGTCACCCATCCGATGACCGGCCTTTGCGAAAATTGCTTAACCTCAGCACTCGCAGACCGGGCGCGTTAACCACTGCGCCTTCGAGCTCCTCTCGTATGGCCTATATTTTATATATAGGCCATAACATTTTTGTTTTCCGGCAGCTAGAGATAAGATAACCAGTGCCTCAGTAGTTGAGGATTCCGGGTGCGCTTCCTCACTCTTTAGCGTTATTATCACATCGGGCCATCAGGTAAGATGAAGGGTAAGTGCTCACTTTTACGTGTAGGTAATAATAAAGAGCGTGGGATTATGTTATCAAAAAAGAATACTTACTATTTTTTTCTAAGTTCTTAATCGGTAGCTATATAAGTTGCCCAAGCACTTCTTCATTTTATTACTTGCCCTAAAGTATGTATAACGATAAATATTAATTGGAATAGCACCTCTTGTAATAGCGCGCGGCTCGATTCCGGCTCAGCATTTTATTACCGATTCCATAAGAGCGATTACAGCTTAATGGACGGCGACCACGAAATAATTCACAGCCGTTTCTTTGAGGCCACAACACTTTGGCGTATCGGAAAAGCTTTCTGAAATATCAACATGGCTGACCTTAACTTGTTGTCGAGTAACAAATTTATTTGTATGATACGAGCTCGCTTAATTGATTCTTAATTGTTTCTGTATGAGGACCACAGGTGTGACATCGTACCCTGAAACGGATTAGGTAATTATCACATGTACTCGTACATCGTCAACTTTATTGCGTTTAATTTCATTGGATATACTTAGTGTAGTATTCATCATCATCATCATCATCTCAGCCAAAAAGATGTCCACTGATGGACAAAGGCTTCCCTCAAGGATAAATCATTTTGAGGGGAATTTGCCATAATCGCCACGCTTGGCAGGCGGGTTGGCGATCGCAGTAAGGTGAGAATAATCACAGTGAGACGCTGCAGCCCATCCTCTGGAATGGTCCCACAGTCGCCTTCTACGACACCCACGGGAAGAGATGGGGTGGTGCAATTCTTTACCCCCGGCACCACACGGGGGATGTGTAGTGTTCGCGTAAACTTTATTCATGAACTAGCTCTGCCCCGCGGTTTCACCCGCGTAAATATTTTCCTGTTTTTGCAACATTTTTCATTGCTGCTCCACTCCTATTAGTCATAGCGTGATGTAATATAGCTTATTTCCTTCCTCAATAAATAGACTATTCAACACAAAAGTATTTTTTTAATTCGAACCAGTAGTTCCTGAGATTAGCGCGTTCAACCAAACAAACAAACAAACTCTTCAGCTCTATAATATTAGTATAGATAAATGAAACTTTGATAATGAAAGGTCTTATACCTACTTAGATTTCCATGTTACCACTAACAAACTCGAACGCTAGAGAGAAATTGGATGAACCATACTGAATAACACTGTATTGAAACACAAAACAACAACGAATTTATAAACGATAACGAAAATTTTTGAGTACGAACTACGTAGCAAGTAGCGTACGTAGCAAGACCTTTTCTGTGTCACTAAGTTACGCAAAGAGCCATAATATGTTACTGTCATATAAGTAACATTGCTACACTCTTTCAGCTGTCATGTCAACGTTATTATCAGCCTGTAACAGTCTGCTGGGATAAGACCTTCTCACATAAACTTTATCGTAGACATGGAATGATCGGTCTTTAACCAACCACGTTGACATAACTATATAACGACAACCATCTTAAGACAACAGCCGAGAGCAACCTGCTTTTCAAAGCAAGGAGCTCCGATATATTTTATTTTGGCCACCAATTCACCTTAACTTTATGGTTAAAGAAACTTTATTTCTCATAAGAATACATAAGATTCACTTATATAATAAATTCGCTATGCTATCGACCTCCTCAAGGGGTCGTAGTAATAGTGTCTTAAGTACTTTAATCTATATTATTTGCGTTATTTTTGCATGTGGTCATACTACAAAAATGAAAATATAGTGATACTATAACTTGGTACATTAAATTTTATCACCACGCCATATGTCGTCTCCATGCAAGGGAAGAGAAAGGAAGCTGCAGGCACACATTCAAATACAAGAAAAGAAACATGGCATCCGATTACTTTGTTTTGTGTAGACAGGCATTTCATAACTAGGTAATTTAAAGAGCGTTTATAACATAATATTTTGTAGGTGTTTGTATAAATATGAAACATTTTGTGTGCGTCAAGTTCTACCGTCAAGGTATCTAAGTATATCATTTTTGTAAATACCAAAATAGAAAATAAGCTGCGTACCTTTAAAAATGTAGGATGTTATTAAACGATTTAAACACTTTCACTTCTTAAGATGCAAATGTACTCACTGCTTACCAATTTTAACACAAATAAATACATAAAACTCTTTGCGCACCATTCTCGTATAACCGCACGTAAACAAAATCATGCCATCTGTCGGTGTTTATTTGTACTAGGTCAGCAACACTCGTTCACCACTATCCGTGACTTAATTCGAGTCACTAAAATGACAATTGCTTGACATAAATTTCCATAGAAATAATGTCAAACTGACATGTGAAACTGTGAAAATGTCAGTAAGTATAAATAAAATTGTGCACGATTGTACCTAAAATCGAATGTATGGTAGAAGTTTTCATTAGATTTTTGGAAAATAGCAAAGAAGAATTATTTTTTTATTTATATTGTAAGATTCACAATTTCATGCACAATTTTTTTATGTATTTATTTGTTTTAAACTTGTACCCGTTTCTCTGGAATCGCCATCGCAAGAAACGTCAAGTTAGCAGCCCAATTTGAGACCGTAATATCTCGGCTTGTATTGAAGTATCATCATTGAAATTTTGCGTATATGATTCACTATTTATGCACAGTTTTTTGACATATAAATCACGTTGATGCTAGCTTGACGTCAAGTTGGCAGCCTCATCAAGATACTCGAATATCTTTTGAACCATAGTATCACTATTTATATGCTATACGTCATTATTTATCACTATTTATACACAATTTTTTGACGTAGTCAAAACTATTTAATTCCGTGCACTGAGCAAGTAATCACTACGTTTTAATTCCGTGGTGAGGCTGCTCACTTGACGCTCACAACATTTTAAGATTTAAATTTCACATCACCAACGCTTTGACACCGTTTTCGTTGACTATCTCACACTTTCGACAACGTACTTTAACAAATAGCGAACATAAAACACAAAAACCTATTCGCACAAGAAAATAATTCTGACAGCTATTATAACACGAACAGGGAAGTTTCAAGGCGTATTTATTATAGCTAGTGGTGCATAAATATTGTAGGTAAGTGGAGCAGAGCGGGCGGTGTAATAGCCCACTTAGAGCTTTTGTCCTATCTAAACAGTTGTTGCTGTCAGGCGTTGCGACCGTTTCCTTGAAACGCTTGCGACGTCGTATGACACGAAATATGAGAGATAGCTGTGACTATTGTCGGTTTCACCTGGGGCTCCTTGGATTTGTTTTACCACATAAGTGGTTGCTTACTGTTGTTAATGGGGTGATGAGAATTATTTGTAGAGTTATATTTAGGTTTAGGTTTGATGGCACATTCATGTATCGTTCGTTATGTATGTTGATTGATATAGGTTATACTATTATTATTTATTATCAACCATTACTTTCGCACTGCGGGGCAAAGGCCTCCTCTCCCTCTACCTATCTTTATCCTTAGCTAGTTCGGGCCAATTCTTTAGTCAGCTCATCCAGCTCATCTCGCCATCTCCGTCTAGGCCTTCCACGTTGTTGTCGTCCGTTTGTTGGGACCCATGATGAACGTTGATACTTTTTTTTCAAGTCATCATCATCATCATCATCATCATCATCCTCATCATCATCATCATCATCATCATCATCATCATCATCATCATCATCATCTCAGACAAAAGACGTCCACTGCTGGACAAAGACTTGCGGTTTTGCGCTGCTCGCATCCAGCGACTTCCCGCGACCTTCACCAGATCGTCGGTCCACCTTGTTGGAGGCCTACCCACACCGCGCTTTCCGGTACGCGGTCGTCACTCGAGGACTGTTCCGCCCCAGCGGCCTCATCAGTCCTGCGAGCATATGCCCTGCCCACTGCCACTTGAGCTTGGCAACTCTTCGGGCTATGTCGGTTACCTTTGTTCTTCTGCGGATCTCGTCATTACTGATTCGATCTCGCAGTGAAACCCCGAACATAGCCCTCTCCATTGCTCTTTGAGTAACATTGAGCCTTCTGATAAGGTAAATAGTGAGCGATCACAGTCCCATATGTCATCACTGGCAACACACACTGGTCAAAGACTTTCGTCTTGAGACACTGCGGTATATCGGAAGAAAAGATATTTCGTAGCGTAAGTAAGTAATTTTTTTTCAAGTGTTTGCTGCAAAAGCCTTAACAGCGTAACAGGATGTATTATGGGCCGTAAGAAACTTGAATATAGTTACTGAACAACCTCCGGAGGTTAGTAAATGTCACGCCACCAGCGTGTTCCCATTAGTTACTAGATTCACCGGGGCGTTTGATTCTGACGTCGGGGGCGGAAAATAACAAGACCAAATACAGCTGGGCGTACGTAGAAGGATATTAGAATAGATTTATATCGATAGTCGAACGGCTCAGACGCAGAATGTCTACTTCGCAAAATGTCCACTGGTCGCAAAATGTCTCTTTCTCTACGAACTTATACAGAGTGAGAAAAGCAAACGGCTAAGTATAAAGAACTCCTTAGAGATAGGATAGAATTTGTTTTTCTATAGACCCATGTTCACACTTTATCATTAAGAAAAATTATTTTTTAAGACTCATAAACAACCAGAAGCTTAGGTCAAATATTGAAAATACAATTGTTTTTCTATAAAGCCCGTGTCTGTTCATTTGGCCGGGTTCGTATCCCGGTATTTCCTGATAGTTGTAGAATAGTTTGAACGTAGTTTTATTTGACTTTAAAATCGAAGGCAGGGTTCAGTGGAACATATTATTTCCCTATAACTATTTAAACTATCATGGTCACTTGCATTAGAGTAATTATTAACAGGATTCTTACCATGTTTATTATATATGTGAGTATTCGATATTTTGGCATAATTGCATGCACCTTGATCACGGAATTACTGAAGTTAATCATCATCATTATTAGCTCATTTTATGACCCCACTGCTGGAGCACGAACCTTCCCTATGGATGGATAGGGAGAACGGGCCATATGAGCAGACAAAACGATCTTCCATCGTTTTTAGCACTCACATATAATAAACATTATAAAAATCTCGTTAATAATAACTCTAATATTTCTCTATCTCTAATAGTTTTGTACTTTCTCATACACACCCATTCGGGTTGCTCAATCTGTACATATTTATATCTCTATAGTGTACATGTATTATCTTACCCCAGTTTCCACATAATACTCATAACACATAGTACATCCCTTTAATTTCTAAATAGAATTGTCTATTTATTTAGGATTGTATAAATGCTCTCCCTTTGGAATGGCACACCCACCTTGCCTTCCGATGTCACCTTTTGTTCACTTTGTTTCAAACAACTTAAAATTAGCGGTTACGTTTACGTTCTACAGAAGATAAGATTGACTGAAGACTCGCTAAAGACGTTTCCTGTTTTCGTCAAACTTTTTGTATTTAGAAAATGTCACGTGGAGATATGGTTACCATGCTGTAGTCTTTACTTTAAAGGAGACGAAATTTCGCTTACATTTTTGATCGGTGATTGATTATAGTGATTGAATAATTTTTGATGCAAATCATAATAATTAATAACCGTTTAGATAAATTCATGAATAAGAAACTGCAGATTCTCTGTTGTCGTCATATGACCTACAATATAGACAGCTGGGCGAAGGCCCCTATTATTGAAATCAAGTCATCGCTACAATTGATGGGTATGGTACAACGCTTGGCAAATTTGGTTGAAATTAAACTACTTTTACCGTTCTAAACCTGACGTTTCGAACCCTTTGCAAGGTCCGTGGTCACATGGAGACTGCAAAGGGTTCGAAACGTCAGTACAAACATTAATTAAAACTCATGTATAAAATGGATAGAAGCTTTCCAAGATCGTACACGGTGGCATACACTGAAGAAAGCCTACGCATGAGATCGAAAAAGGCTAAGAAGAAGCAGAAGAATGTATGTATAAAATAAATGTAGTTTCCTTTCAATGTGTAGTGTTTGCGTAAACTTTAGAAAATAATAAAATTTGGTTGGTTAAAAACACCCTTTGCCCAACATGGGAACTGATCCCAAGACAACATTACATTATAAAGGCATCAATAAATAAAAAAGCAATAAAATATTAACTCCCATTCGTTTTCAAAAGTTAACGAGAACACTACACATATAAATTAAACATTCTATACAAATCGACTTGCGTTCATTTCCATATTTTATTCTATCCAGACCTTTCGAACTCTACGCAGGTCCGTGGTCACGTAAAGTTACAAAATTAGTTTGTAACTTTGTCAACTATTTTAATCGGTTGCATTCCTTTTCACGCAAAATGACTGAGAAAGTTGTAGCTTAGTATTGGTGCTGGGATTTAAAAACCTGAATAATGCTCCAACACATAAAGTATAAGAGCAAATAGAAATACAGATCCGAATTGGTAGAGTGTATCAAGTTTATCAAGCTGTTAAAAATATGCACCGCGCTTCAGATTCAATAGAACTTTACGCATCCGGTGGCAGTTGACGAATGGAAATTGAAAAATGGGATGGAAACATGAAACATACCTAGTTCGATTAAAAAAAAACTTTTGGCGCCGGTCTGTCTGGCGTATGATAAAAGGGTTCCATATTGGCTCACCAAAAATTAAAATCGGTGAATTTTGGTGCAGTCATGAGAAAGTGCGAACTTCTACTTTTAGACTAATGAAAACTCTTTTTACATCAACATCCATTCTTCTGTCCTCCAGAGAAATTGATGGCGTAGCAGCTAGCGTGTTCGCATTTCGGTCTTGCTTGTTAAGCTAATTTTGCAATGACGGGTCACCGGAAGGGTAAGTGAATTAAAATATCTTAATCTCCTTTGCGCTTCTGTAGGCACGATAAGTCGTTAGCCCGGTTCTATCGTAAGATGTCAAACCCCACAAATTAAACATTGGACCTGTTTGGTGGGTTTTGGCTCAAACTCCCCCTGTTGTTTAATATGGGACGGTTAAGACCAGTAGAGGGACGTTAAATGCCGAATATGATGATGCTGATAATGTCCACTTCGGCATGTATACACTTACACATAAGTAAGTAATTATCCCGTCAGAAAAATTGTTAAAAAAATTTCACGAGCTTCATTTAAACCCGCAATAATAAAAAATAAAAAAATCGAATCCCAACCGTGGAATTTTATTACTACACTTTTTGAAATTGTAATTTGTTCGCAACAAAATTTGGGTAAAATTTATAATACCTAATCGATATTGTGACGATAAGTAAGTAAGTCTTTGTATTTGTTTTTAAGTATGCTGTGTTTACCTGTAATTAGGTGTTTGTAAGAATCCTTATTGGTATTGATGTAAACAACTATTTAAATAAATAAATAAATATGTCGGCGGCGAGGTTGGTTTGTAGGTAGGACGGTCGAGCAAACTCAGATTCGTCGATAACACAGTTCATCTTGGATCTTCAAAATAAAAGCGCAGTCGTATTCCTTACAGTCACTTTAATGTTATACTAAGTATAGACTATACTTGTCGTTTCTAAGCGATGCTAGCGCCACGTCTCCGACAAATAAATAAAAAGTCTTGTAGCGTTAGTTTTCTTTATATATGCCTTTATTAAATATTCTTTGTTTACCCATAATAAATTTCAAAGAGAACAAGTTTCGAGCCTGCCTGAGAAGTGTTTAAATAATTAATAAGGAGTGTGTACCCAATCGCTTTGTGCGAATTGATGGAATGTTAACGAAATGTCGAAATAGGAGTCGTCCTCCGCTGGCTCGTGATGATGAGCCCAGCCAGGTGGAACTAATACGAGTGACTCCGCTCCGTTACGTTCCATAATAAACCTATGTGATTTTTAACTTACTTACAATTGAAGCGAGCAGTATTGAGATTGACGGGTTCAGCTAGCTCTGACTTTGAATATACTTTATTGTTATCTAGGGCAGTAGTACCTAGTTTTTTTGCACTCACATATAATAAACATTTAACTCAATGCTATAAGTTTATTTCAATGCTAAATTTAGTTTAGTTTAAGTATTTAGTAGAATTTAAAAGCTTATTATAGTGTATTATTGGGGAGCTCGGTAGCGCAGTGACTAACGCGCCTGGTCTGTGATAGCTGAAATTAAGCAACTTTCGCAAAGACCAATCGTCGGGTGGGTGACCAAAATTTTGTCAACTCAAGGCACGTAAAACCGTTGGTCCCGGCTGCATTAGCAGTCGTTAACAACCACAAATTAGCACTGGGCCCGCGTGGTGGTTTATGGCCCGTTCTCTAGACATAAGGAGGGCTCGTGTCCCAAAAGTGAAACTTTCAATGAGCTGGTGAATGATAGCTTATATTTTGCATTAAGCTATTAAAATATTTTGGTTGGTACCTACAAGCAATACATTTTTTATTTACATCTATTTTTTTTTTGTTTTCTATACTAATTTTCTATACTAAACTATTATAATGAAGAAAACTTTGTATTTTTGTATGTATGTATGTTTACAACGAATAAACTCAAAAACTATTTACTGGACCGATTTAAAAAATCTTTCACCATTAGAATGCTACATTAGCGCTGAGTAACATAGGCTATATTTTTAAAAAAATACGGTACGAAGTCCGCCGGGTCAGCTAGTCCAAAAATAAAAGACATTTGTTGAGTTTCCCACAGCCTATAGAGTTTATGACTCGCCGATATGAAACGTTCATCAATCGGTTTATGACCCTCTAAACAACAACGCTACTATATAAGTATAGATCAGAAATAACAGCCACGTAACAAATTGTTAACACAGGAATTGCATTAAAGCCGCTTTTAAACTCACCTGCGATGCTTGGGCGTTTGAATGCAGTCACTGGCGAAGTGGAGAGCATTAAGCGATATAAATCAACTAGCTTTCGCCCGTGGCTTTCCATATAACGGCATAAACGTTGTAGTAACAACGTAATGTAAATATATTTTATTTTCCCACAAAATAGATACATTTGTAGTTACACACGTTCTGCCTTAGACCGTCCCTCACCAAGTCACACGGATGGGAGACCTGTAGTCCTGAAATACAGGTATTGTAGGATAATCCTATAGTACAGGACTTAACCTTCAGTTCATGAAATATCGTATTTAAGATAATAGGGCATCATACTTTGGTGGAAATAAATCTATGTTTATTTATTTTTACTAGATACTTGGACCGGTGCAAAACGAAGACAAAACTTGGAGGCGGCGGTTTAATAAAGAAATCGAAGAGATAGTGGCCGAGCCGAATATCATCGGCGAGACAAAGGCACACAGATTTCGCTGGCTCGGTCACTTAAAAAGAGTGAGGGAGGATCGGGCGGTGAAACGTGCATACATGGGACGGCCGAGTGGGCGACGCCCGGTTGGCCGTCCCAGGTATCGCTGGGAGGACGAAGTCGCTAAGGACCTGCGCGAACTCCGCGTTGAGCACTGGCGAGAAGTGGCGCGGGATCGGGAGAAGTGGCGGCAATTATTATCGGAGGCCAAAACCCATCTTGGGTTCCTGCGCCACCCCAGTTAGTTAGTTGGTTAGTTAGTTTTTATTTTTCAGTGTACAGTGATGACGTGATAGCTGGAAAAATAACGATGAAATTATACAAACCTATTACTTTGGCAAAGTCGGCTATACTATGTGAACTTTACTCAATTCAAAGTTTATCAATTCTTATGCAATAGTTTGGTCCCTTTACACATCATATTCGCACACTGCAGATTTATTTTTATCATCATCATCATCATCAGCTCATTTTATGTCCCCACTGCAGGGGCACGAGCCTTCCCTATGGCTGAGGGAGAACGGGCCATAAACTACCACGCGGGCCCAGTGCGATTGGTGGTTGTTAACAACTGCTAATGCAGCCGGGACCAACGGCTTTACGTGCTTTCCGAAGCACGGAGGAGCTCGAGATGATACATTTTTGGTCACCCATCCGATGACCGGGCTTTGCGAAAGTTGCTTAACCTCAGCACTCGCAGACCGGGCGCGTTATCCACTACACCATCGAGCTCCTCCCACTGCGCCATCGAGCTCCTCCAGATTTATTTTCGTGCACCCTAAAAACGTTAAACGTAGAGACACGTTCTTTAACACGGGCTTGTAGGTGCCTAGTGAGAGTTACATTCGCCATTCGATCACATTAGCGAAAACGAGAATTTGTATGGCAAAATTTTAACTCTTGTCGTTTACCGTCAGGAGGCGCTGTGAAGCAGCTGTTCGCGCCAGAAACGCGACGATATCATCAAAATAAAAGATACGACGGCACAAGCCGACGGCGGAGCGATTGAGTGTGCTGACGAACCGCGCGACCTTCACTCCGCTGCATAGTTCACGTGCAGCGTTCATTCCGTCTCAGAGTTCTCACCGATCCCGCCCGTGAAGTCGCGTTCAGCACTGAATACTCGTGAATTATCTACCGGCCGGTACACCCCTTCAAAAGTGCGTGTGCTCGTGTATGTGTGTGCGCGAAGAAATAAGCGAATTCTATCAGCATCAGCTCCATCTCCGCGACGGTCGTGTCGTGACCACGCCGCCGACGTCAGCTCGCTAAGTAAGGCAGCTCCCAATTCCTCCCCAATCTGCCCACTCTGCTGTGTCGGCATTGCCTTCCTGGCAGCAGATACAGCAGCCATGCCATACCAATTTTCGTTTTCGTAAACGTCATTGAATGAATACGGATTGTAAACAAAACTCACACCACACTAGGCACCCTGCACTTCTACGAGTAATTACTCTCTAACGTCGGGCAAACAAACAACCAACGTCAAAATACGTCACTAAACTCGTTTACCACTTTGTAGAGTCTCGAAGTAGGGAAATTGGAGCTGAACACTGTTTAACGAAAAGGTCTAACAAAAGGGTTATCCTATTACGAGCATATCTAATAGGAATACGAAAGTTAAATTTACATAATAATTGGGATTGTAGATGTATGTATGGTACTTTAAATACTTTAGTAGGTAATTAAAATTGTAATTAAAAATTAATTACTGGTTACTTTTCAAATAATTAAAAATATAATAAATTATAATGAGTAATAATGAGCATTGGGTGAAAATTTTTTGGAAGATTCAAAAGTCAATAATTTAATTAATTTGATTAAAGAAATGTTCACTTCGACTTTGCTGCATAACTCAACTCCTTACAACATCTATACAACTTCAATCAATAATGTACTAGATAAAGGATCCGGATCAAAAATGCATATCGAAAGTGGTGTTGATTGCTCATATATCTATACATTTAAATTTCGAATAACAAAATCTGAAAAAACATTGGATAACACAACAACTTCAGCTTACTATGAACCTTAGATCATAAAAATAAAGATCATATAAAGGTAGCAAAACATTTGTACTTAATTTTCACTGTCATCGCCACAAACGTCATTGTGCCTCTGTGGCTCCAAAGTCGCCTTTTCTGTGGCCCCAAAGTCGTTTTTAGGGTTCCGTAGCCAAATGGCAAAAAACGGAACCCTTATGGATTCGTCATGTCTGTCTGTCTGTCTGTCTGTCTGTCTGTCCGTATGTCACAGCCACTTTTTTCATCAAACGCATACGTGTGGGGTATCTATAGATAGGACTTCAAAAATGATATTGAGGTTTCTAATATCATTTTATTCTAAACGGAATAGTTTACGCGAGAGACACTTCCAAAGTGGTAAAATGTGTATCCCCCCCCCCCCTGTAACTTAAGAGAATGATAAAACTAAAAAACAATATATGATGTACATTACCATGCAAACTTCCACCGAAAATTGTATTGAACGAGATCTAGTAGTTTTTTTTTAATACGTCATAAAGTACGGAACCCTTCGTGCGCGAGTCCGACTCGCACTTGGTCGGTTTTTTTTTCAAGCGCTCATCGGGAATGTAGTACATAATTGATCGAGGCTAAACAAGCTTAATGTTTGTTTCTAATTTTAAAAAATCATTCGGTAGTTATTTATTATGCTCCATTAGTTCTACAGCAGGAAGAAAACTGTCAACCCTAAAATTTCATTCCATTCGTCTATAAAAATTGTACAGAAAAGAACGAGAGTAAAGCAGACATCAATGCGTCAATACCTATCTGTCGTGGTAAAATCGCTGTTTGATTTTAATGTCGGAGTGAGGGCAAGTGAAGTGGTGATCGTGCCGATAAATCAATGGAGACATGCCCCAGTTGGTGAGCTTCGCAAAAACGAGGAAAATTGGGTTAACGAAGAAGGTTTTAATATGGGTAGACAAGCTTTAGGCCGTGTCACTGTGGGTATTTGAATCTCGTAATGAAAAAAATCATACCTAAAGTAGGTTGAGGAGCTCGATGGCGCCGTGGTTAGCGCGCCCGGTCTGCGAGTGCTGAGGTTAAGCAATTTTCGCTAAGGTCGGTCATCGGATGGGTGACCAAAAGCTTATCATCTCGAGCTCTTCCGTGCTTCCGAAGGCACATACAGCCGTTTGTCCCGGCTGCATTAACAGTCGTTACCAACGACCAATCCGCAATGTTTGTAACATTGTTGTGTTCCGGCAGCTAGAGATAAGATAGCCAGTGCCTCACTAGTTGAGGATCCCGGGTAAAGTGCGCTTCCACTAAATGACCTTATCATCACTTACCATCAGGTGAGATCAAGGCATTGTGCTTACCCGTAAATATAAAAAAAAAACCTAAAACACAAAAGTTGAAAAATTTCCACGAGCAGGATAAGAACCTGCACCCTTCCATACCAGGTCAGGTGTTCTTCCAATTCCAAAAAATTAAAAAAAAATATTGAACATTTAAAAAAAACCTACTTAAAAAGCTAATATTATTATGCTTGTGTTAGGTATGTGTTCACGTCAGCAGTCTGACGGACCTGTTAGGATTGAACCACGATTTCACGCATTCATACCGAGCGTAAGTCCATCATCATCATCATCATTTCAGCCAAAAGACGTCCACTGCTGGACAAAGGGGAGGCCTTTGTCCAGCAATGGACGACCAAGGATCTCCACAACGACCGGTTTTGTGCTGCTCGCATCCAGCGGCTTCCCGCGACCTTCACCAGATCGTCGGTCCACCTTATTGGAGGCCTACCCACACTGCGCTTTCCGGTACGCGGTTGTCACGCGAGGTCTGTTCCGCCCCAGCGGCCATCAGTCCTGCGAGCAATGTGCCCTGCCCACTGCCACTTGAGCTTAGCAACTCTTCGGGCTATGTCGATCACCTATGTTCTTCTGCGGATCTCGTCATTTCTGATTCGATCTCGCAGAGAAACCCCGAGCATAGCCCTCTCCATTGCTCTTTGAGTGACCTTGAGCCTTCTGATAAGGCCCATAGTGAGCGTATGTGCGTTCGACTACAATATAGAAATGCAATTAAAATAAAGTGTTAGTTCCACTAAACTTCTACATTACTTGTTAGCGAAATTTGATTGTATTTTTGTGTGCCATGAATTTATTTATTTGTTATTGGATTAAAATAAACAATATTACCGTTCAAACAAAGACGGTGCACAATTTACTAAATAAATAATTTTTCATTTTATTTCATTTAAATAAATACAGCAATTTCATACTTCTCCTTTACAGAATTCCAAGCATGCTTTAGCACTAACGCCTTTTTTTATTTACTATAAAATGAATCAAGTCAATTTAATTTAAGCATTTTAATTTATTACCCATTGAAAGACCTAAGAGATTTTTTTTTATTTACCCTGACCTATAGCAAAAAATAAATATTAAATATTAATTTACAATGTGGAATCTTTTACAGCATGAATCCGACTCGCTGTTCTCTTTATCTTGTAGTTAAGATAAAGTCTTTTCTTTTCTTTCTTTTTTTGTCTGCTGCTATTAACCGGATATTGTGCGTAAACAGTATCAAATGAGAAAATACAAAACTCACAGAAGCCGGTAAGTCTGCTTATCTTTACAATTAGAAATAGCTTGAGAAACTATATATTTTTCAATAAAAGTAGTTAAAATAAACGTTGAAATTAATAACGACGAGGAATACTTCGGAAAAAGTGTTGAATTAATTTTCCACAATCAGGACTCGACCCTGCACCTTCTGACATACCAAGTCAGGTGCATTACCAATAAGATGGATACTTCTAAATACCAAACACTATTTTGGACTTCTTGGCGGGAAAGTGAAGAGTCATGTCTGCGGTTTTGTTTTATTTTCGAAAATTTGTGTTATATCGAATATTAATGTGAAATAATGGTGGATTATTAACCGTTAAGTGTTCGTGAGTGTGCACGAGTGTTGGCAAATAAAACAAAACAGTGCAACGTCACTTTTCAAATTCTCTCAAGACGTCCGCCCGAGGACTTAGTAAAGCCCCACATCTTTACTGAGATACTCGAGGGGTTGGGGGTATATCATTTCTCACTTCTCATTTCTATTATCATTCATCATCATCATACAGAAAAGAAATATTGTTTATTTATGTATTACTAATAATAAAAAATACTTGAAATTGGCTAAATGCTAAACGCGAAGCCATTAATTAAGATTAAAAAAAAAAAAACACTATCTTAGACAAAAGTCGTCTATTAAATTTTAAGATTACAATAGCAATTATACTCCGGGAATTATAAGTTGTTGTTTTGCTTTGAATAGTATTAATTTGATAGTACTCATGAATAGCAACCACTTTTTGTATGGGACCAACTCTGAAATCTTTAAAATATTTGCTCTTCCATACATCACAATAAAACCTACTTACAAAATGAATGAAACAGCTGATTTTTTTTAAAGATTTATTAGTTGGTACGAAAACTTGTTTCTACTCATAATTACTATAGCTTAAACGATAACAACCACTTAATATACACGATATAGTTATAATTGTCTACAAATCTTGCGGCGCCTACCGATTGAATTCCAATAGCTGCTCAAACAAACAGTTGGGTACGTACAAATTTACTGTTCTGGTTTACCGCAACTCACTGTGTGATGCAATCACTGAGTCGCTCGATATTAATTTTTAAACTCTTTATTGAAATTAAATATTATTTGCAAAATGCACAATAATAATATGAAACGCTATAACAGTACCATCAGCTTTGCAATTTAAACGAAAATACACCTTTTAAAAGTTTTAAGTCGTCGTTTTGCCAAAAGCGGATGATAGTACAGTCACGAGCATGTAAACAATGTCACTCTTATTGCAGTGATATAAGAGTGAAAACTTTACATTCTGTAAATTACAATTATACTTACTCACAAAAATGTACAGAACAGCTGTTTTTTTTTTAATATTTCAGAGTTGGTCCAGTTCTTAATGTTGTTCCTATTCGTGAGTATTATCACCTGCTTATGGCGAAAAAAACACTTAAAATGAACAGTGTTTAGACAATTAAGAATTCTGCGTGAACATAGAAATTATGTATAAAAAATTGTTACACAGATTTTCCTCGTGTAGACTCCTGTAGTTGAGATAATAAAGAAACTTTATTATTAATTTTTTCATCATCATCAGCTCATTTTTTGTCCTCACTGCTGGGGCACTTCTCTATTGATGGTATAGGAAGAACGGGCCATAAGCCATCACGCGGGCCCAGTGCGGATTGGTGGTATTGTTAACGACTGCTAATGCAGCCGGGACCAACGGCTTTACGTGCCTTCCGAAGCACGGAGGAACTCGAGATGATACATTTTTGGTCACCCATAGTAAATTTGTCATAATATTTAAAAATTATAATAATTTTTGTACGGAAGATGTGAAAGTGACGCTTTTTAAAGCATACTGTCAAAGCATATACACGGGAAATCTGTGGGTCAAACATACCCAAAAATCGCAGGAGACCTTAGGAATCCAGTACAACAATGTCTTTAGGATGATGTTGGGTCTACCGTGTTTTTGCAGTGCATCCAGGATGTTTGCGGAGTATCAAACTGATGGCTTTGAAGCCATCGTTCGCAAAAAACTGCCTCCCTGATCAGATGAGTGAGGAACAGTTCCAACAGCATTGTAAAGACATTAGCGGATCGCTTCACATCACCGCTCTGGTGGTCCTTTGTGCGAAGAGTGACAAACACGGAGACTTACCCTTTCTCGTGATAGACACTCTTAGCACAATATAAATAAATACATGTATGCCTATATAATAAATACTATCAATATTTTTAAGTATTACTAACCCATATGGAAAATGGAAAAATCTGAAATAAACGTTATTCAATTTAATTTAAAAAAATAGGAGTCAACATCTGATTTTAGTCTTATAGACCACCTAGTTGTCAACTAGTAAAATTTCAATGACAATCAATGTTATTGTTTTGCGAACACCGTTGTGTTTACGAAAACCGTGTCGAGCTTAAAGTGGGTTTAAAGTGCCCAACACTGGTACGTACCAGAAGGTAGATTCAATTCATTTTTAATTTGGTCACCCATCCTCGGATCCGACATTGTAAGAGTTGCTGCACTTGCATGATCAAAATCCAAACGCACAGCGTACCAACTAGCTCCAAACTCCACCGAACTGTCACCCCACAATTTTGTATTAGCTAAAAGCAGGGGCAGTAATCACTTAAACGCTATTTTAGCCGCCAGAGAATGCTGTGGCTACTCAAACAATTACCAAACAGGGAATGTGTGGACAAGATTAACTGTTCTGGCTGAATGCCGTGCAGTAATGCGTCAAACCATTGTTTAACACTAGGGATGTGGTAACTACAATGTCTGTGGTCATAGTATTTGCATGAGTTGTAGTGTACCACCTTCTTTTGTTAAGTGGCTGGTTTAGCTCGGTCTTGCATTTTAATGAGTAGCCAGCCAGTATTTTCTTATAACAACTGACTAGATATAGGAACTTCTTGCATAACCCAGCTGCTACGGACTCATTTTTTTATCAAATAATATTGTTTTTTTTTTGTTTGAGTGACGTTTATACTGTCAGAAGTTTTCGTTAAAAGTTTAATTTTTTTTTTCTTTTTGCTGATTGTTATTAATCTAATAATAACATTCTTCCACTTTAATCTGCGCCTAATAGATTAAATTGTCAATCAAATATAGTTCGTAACATTTAAAGCACAACAAATCAAAAACAAACGAATATTTTTAATTTTAACTGTAAATAAATTAAAAGTAAAAAACCTTTTTAAAAAACAAGCTTTTATTTAAATGCGCTATAAAGAAAAAAATAAACTTTTACTATCAACTAATATCGTCATTAGACAATTCATATGATATAAAAGGTTGTCACGAGATTTAAATATTCGTATCTTAGATTGAAAATTTTAATAAGGTACTTGTTAAAATCAATCACATCGAGTTATTTAATTTACTTGTTTATCTACACAAGTAAATCTCGCGACAAGCTTTTATATCATATAAATTGTGTAATGAATGACGTTATAAGTTGATAGTAAAAGTTTTAAAGTAGCAGTAGTTAATTTTTTCATTTTAGCGTATTTAAATAAAAACTTGTTTTTTGCATTGTCATCCAAACTGAACATGTATTACAAAATTTCAGCCCAATCGATTGAAGATATCTGCTTCAAAATTGAATTGCAAGATTCCACCCGCACAAATTATATACATACATTGCAAGTTAAATAAAAACTTTTAATAAGGTATAATACGTTATAGTTCGTAACATCCAAAACATGGGCATTTTTCGTTATCCAGGTATATTGCCAAATTACAGTAAACTTAGGAATATATTTGAACTGATCATTAGAACGTTTAAAATAATTTTGTTATTTATTTTATCTCTACCAAATACGTTAATCGTCCGGTACCAAATTATTTCGAGACTTATTTTTTACTGTTTCACTAAACTCAGCGTAAAAGTTTTCAGGAGCGCAATCCTCACTGCAAACCATCTGGCTCTTGACCGACATTTTACTTCGGAAGCATAAATAAAAAATATTATTAAAAATGTAATCTCTGGCCCGTAAAACCCAGAGATTCGTCTGCGGTACTTGTGTGGTTGTGTCCCTAGCCTTTGGACAAATATTAACAATACACGTTCGTAGGATATTTCTGACCGATATGTCTAGTATGTACAAGATAAAATTTTACTAGAAAAATCGACCAATCTCAGGAAGCTCGAGTGGGTATCGAACCCCAAAAGACTCGTTGAATTTTTTTAGTAGGTACTTTGTGATTTACGCTGCAAGCCAGCGGTTACGTCACTGTGAAATTACTGCCCTCAAATTCGAAAGAACACTTTTGCAAGTATTTAACAATCGATAAAGACGTAATAAATACCCTTTAAATACTTTTTTTTTAACAATTATTTTGGAGCAGACTGTAAACTTTAGTAATATTAAAACACATTGCATTTTGTTCCATGTTTGATTATACTTCAGTAGCTACAATTTTAATAATTAACACACGCACACACCTTGTTTAGCATTGACATAATCTGTGTCATGAAACTAACGGCTCCCGCCCACGACCGACTTTTTGTAGGACCGATAATCGGACCGATTTTTTCTCCGAGGTTGTAGTACCGATTTTGTGGGCTACTTTTTTAGGACGAGTGCGTTGCACCATAGAATCCCATACGTTTCATTTTCACTGACTAAAAAATAAAATCAGTCACCAATTATAGGACGTGAGCGGGGAGGGGTGGGGGTGTTGTGTCCTAGTTGTAAAATATTTGCCAACACTAACCAATTATTTGTAATTAGTTTTATGGTATGGTAATTGGTTTATATGTAAACCAAAGTGAGGCCCAGTCAATGACATTCATAAATTATAACGCATACAAAATGAACAGTGATATACGAGTAGAACAGAGTTATGCTACAAGCTACACACCTACAACGTGTAATGGTTGGTTCAGAATCGAGAGTAGAATCGCTTACACTTTTTTTAATAGGAAAAGTTACATTCAAATAAATATTTCTCTATCATGCCCAGTCTAAAGGATTCACTAAACCTTTGTATTCGCTTTTAATTTTAATATTATATATATACCTCACGTGCATATTACCACAGAAGTCACTACAGTATTACGTGGTATTACTCTTATTAAATGTAGAGCTATGAATGCTATGAATAATAGTATCACAAAGAAATGCAAATATGTTCACTAAGTCTTTACGAATTTGAATAATTATATTTATATATTTATTTATTTATTTATGGAGTACACAACAGATGATAGTCAACATTAGCATAAAATAGCAATTATAATAGAACAGTGCAAGACCAACATCCAGAAAACGTGTACACACAGCTAATCATGCAGATAACAAACATTGGAAATGATACATACAAGAAATTTAAAATTAAATAGAACTCTAACACATGTTATGCAGTGAATTGAATTGAAATAAGTTTTTATGCTTTTATTTAATTTACTTTCTACTTACTTTTTTCTTTCTATTTAACTGGACGGACAATAATTTCAACCAAAATTAGTTAGGGTGTCCAAGGTTGCGAATTTTTCAATTACACGTTGTTGTAGGTATGTGGGTGGTGTGGTTCCTGAGATATCGCAATAAACAAAAAGTTATTACCTTATATACCTTAACAGTTATGGACAGCAAATCACATATTTTTTTATTATTTAAATTTTTTGCTTTAAAAAATTTTACTAGAAAATCTTTTTTCTTGTAAAAAAAATGTCTAGTACTTAACTACATATATTTTTTATAATTTTACATTAAAAGTACAAAGTTTTTTAGAAAGAACCAAAAGCAATAGTTATATACAAAAACACAACAGGTGGTCATTGCACTCAGGTAGGCTTCAATCGCATTGACCTTAATACTAGTTAGTATTACGAGATACTGATTGAAGTGCGCCCCTTTGTCCATTAATGTGCCTATTATAGTGCAACACGGGGTCGATAGATGGGGGGCGTGACTATCCAGATCCACCTTTCTGTACCTAAGTAACTATATTCTGTCCTACTGCAGGAATACGTATTATAATCAAGTATATTATAATAATAAGTATATTATAATCAAGTATACGCATTGAAATCAAGTCATCCCTACATTATACTTGATGGGTTTTGACTTTGCAAATGCTGAGCTGGTGATCACAAACCCTTATTTTGCAAATACGAAACACATCGCCTGACCTGGGAATTGAACCCAGGACCTTTAGATATCGATCTCCGCATTCAACGCTTCGTTGTACAGTCAACAGCAACAGTCAGAATATGATTACAATGAAACAAAAAAATAATTACATGTTTGTTATCAAAAAATCTATATTATAATTATTATGTTATGGAAAATCTTACATACCCAACACGAATATTCGCGTTAAATTACACTGCGCGGTACAGTCACGAGCATTAACGCGTTAACATTTTTTAATATAAAAAATCAACTAGCCTTAATACATTTTTGACTCTTATACCATTGTTATAACATTGCTTACATGTTAATGGTCATGACTGTACACACGTCGATCTGAACCATCTTTAACAGCTACGCACTGAAACAGGTCGCAGGTTTTTTTAACTTTAAATCGCGCGCCATATTTAAGTTTGATATCGTGACGTCAGCAGTGAAGTTAACTCGAATTTTAAAATATACTATAATGCATCGAAAATAACTGAATATTAGCTGGAATACAATTATGAACTCTATGGCTTTGATCATCGACTATTCCTGTTGACTCACTAACCAAACACGAATGTTCGCATTAAATTACCCTGCGCGGTACACACACACGTACATTTGACAACGACTGACACAAAACGTGTAATTAAAATAACGCAATATCTGAAAATAGTTGGTTTAGAATCGAGAGTAGAATCGATTACACTTTTTTAATAAAGGAAAAGTTTCATAAAAATATAAATTTTTTTAGCAGTTTAAAAGATTCATACCTTGTGCTCGCTTTTAATTTTAACATTATATTTAAGTGCATACACGTGCATATTATTACCACTGACAAAGTAATAATTCATTACTACGACTTTACTCTTATTGAATAGTGACACAAAATGCAAATATCTTCCCTAGTCTCTACGAATTTCAATAATTATTTAATAAAACAACAATTTCAATAAAATTAAGATTGGGAGTTTTGCATTTTTTTAAATTAATTAGTTAATAAAAAAGTTAAATTATCCCGCACACATGTCTATCTGACTGTACAAGCTTTAACAGGTAGCAGGCTTTTGTAACTTTAGTTTGCGCGTGCCTAATTAAAGTTTGATAACGTGACGTCAGCAGTGAAGTTAACGCAGATATTGTCCCTCATTGCGTTCAAGATAATATTGTACGTGCCTCCAATTACCTGAAAACGTCAACTTCAACTGGCAATTAATTAATTCACTGAGTTACACGTATATATGCGGTAGGTGTACGAATGTAGATTGTAATTGGGTAATTGGGTCCTCTATTGACTGGTTACTCGGTAGAGAAACTTTTTAGCAACTGTCGAAACGATTTTTTTCAATGGTAATGGTATGGGAATGGCCAACTGTGATTGTTCTGTCAATTAAGGGTCAGTTAATAACTTTTCTTTTTTAATTCATAGCTCAGTTAATGACTTCACTCCACCTGATGTTAAGTGGAAACGGAAACCAGACGCAAGGACAACTGGTGCAGCGTGAAAACAACGCAGTATCCGTAACCCTCACCCTGCCGCTGCCGGCCCACAAGGTGCCTCTTCACGCCTCGTTTGAAGGACCCCATGTCAGCGAATCTCCACACCGAGCATGTTAATACTGCTCTGCAGGCCGAGTGATGTGCCTTGAAGAAAGGGAAGGGGTAGGAATGGCGACTTTTTTGCCGTGTACACGCATACCTGTGTTTTCTTGGCATTGAACTCAACATGTTATTGGAGCCCCATTTAGATATGAGGTCCAATACCGGATTGAGCTCAATGACAAGATTTACTCGTTTCTCTTCAGTCTCGACCTGCCCAGCCGCTGAGTGACCGTGCACAGTACTATCATCTGCATAGCAATGAATATTTCCAAGTGGAAGCATATCATTGATATGCAGAAGGAACAGCGTGGGGGATAGAACGGACCCCTGAGGGACACCAGCGTTCACTGACATGAACCGCGAAGCGCATCTGTCTGAGAGTACTCGTATTCTACGCTTATGCAGGAAGCCAGTGACCCAGTTGCAGAACTAACCAGGCAGACCGTATGCCGGGAGCTTGGAGAGAAGGGCTTTGTGCCAGCTTTTAGGTTCCACGAATTAATGCTTAGGTTAATTAAAAATGGTTTCTGTTTTAAGAACTGTTACGTGATTTCATTTATACGTTTGATGTTCAGGTATTCATTATTGTTGTTTCCAGAGCCCAGCAGTGGTATAGACTGATTATGGTATCGTCGGGGTAGGCCGCGCAAGCGTTGACCAAATGATTTCAATGCCATTGCGTAGGGATGGTGGGAAGTCGCCAGGGATCGCGAAAGGTCGAAGGGTTTGGGGGAGGCCTTTGCCTAGCAGGGCTAACTAAAAAAAATTACTCACGTCAACAAAAAAAAGTAACTTAGTAAATCAGTAGCAAAAATTTTCTTTAGAAGAACCAGTGTTAGAAGGCGGCTTCCAAATTCCCTTTGTTATATACGAGTTCAATACTATTTGTGCCGTGAAACAACCGCAGCCGACCACAAGCAACTCTGGTGTTTTAAATTATGTATAAAACATAATGGAAACTTCGAAAGTCTCTCACTGTTGGTTGGTGAATTTAAAATGCTTCTTTGAATTATATGACATAAGTGGTTAATGATTATTTACATATAATTTTACGCAAATATTGTTGCGAACAAATTACAATTTGAAAAAATTCCACGAGCGGGTTTCGAACCCGCACCCCATGACATACCAAGTCAGGTGCACTACCAACTAAGCATAGTTGGTAGTGTACCTCAACTGCGGCTACAAGTAGGATCATTACATTTATCATCATCATCACGTCAGCCTGCCAAAAGACGTCCACTGCTAAACAAAGGCCTCCCTCAAGGATCTCCACAATGACCGGTATTGTGCTGCTCGCATCCAGCGGCTTTCCGCGACCTTCACCAGATCGTCGGTCCAACTTGTTGGCGGCCTGCCCACATTGCGTTTTCCGGTACGCGGTCGCCACTCGAGAACTGTTTCGTAGTTCCGCCCCAGCGGCCATCAGTCCTGCGAGCCATGTGCCCTGCCCACTGCCACTTGAGCTTATATGTATTATGATACAGTTAATTAGTAGGTACATATGTTCAAAATATTATAGTTAGCCCTCCGATGTTTACATACATCATACACATTTGTAATTTGTCATGCGGTACAAGATTTCACTAAATTACATATTGAACTTTTATGGTCTTGCTATTCACTCATCAGAGATCGTGGTAAGTACAAAACTCGCGTATATTACTCCAAAGACACATGTTACTCAACTTTAAACTTCAGTATGTGCATAGAATTCATATTGCTTATTTCCTTCCATTTTGCCGGCGCACTTCCCTGAATTTTATAAATATTGGCAACCACCAACATTTGAAATATGATCGTCCCGTTACCGATACATCGATGTAATGCATCCTTACAGCATTCAACTTAATTTTTATACGTCTTCTGATATCGAGAAACCACAATGTTGTGTTCGTACACTGGATCAAAACTTATGACGACGCAATAAGATTCATTTCAGCTTTTAAATGTTGTACGATTTCTCTGTCATGTTTTATTTACTTTAGATATAGCAGCATTTCTGTAGACACTTAAGGCAGTGTGATAATAAGTAACTTAGTAACGGCATCGTTTGAAAGAACTACAGCACTCCAGTTAACTTCATTTATGTTTTATGAAAGACTCTAATGTATTTTTACGGCTGTTTTGTATTTTTTCTTTCAGATGTTTTATTAAGTACGTTTATATTTTGTTTCCGATGTTCGAAAGATCGAAAACAAAACACAACTCTCTCGCTATTAAGAAAAAATGATTTTTCAGCTTATTCTTATAAACTATTCTGTTAGGCTGGCCTCACACATCCGGAATGGCTCTCTGGATTCATAATCTGAATTCATATTATTAATTTAGAAAGACCGGAATACCATACAATATCAGTATGCTCCACACACATTCTGATTTTTTCAGATTATAAATTTCTCAGATCGATCTGTAAGAATGATACTGACGAGCGTTTTGAATTCCGGATCGGAATATTTAAGATTATGATTTCATAACGCGCGTATTCCCATACATTTTCCATTTCAAAACGCTGCTGAATCATGATTTGGCGTTTGCATTTTTTTTTTATTATGTAGAGTCAAAAGCATCGCGATTGATTAGTATTAATTGCTCTTCCATAGAGACGTTTGCATGTGCCGGGAATCGCAAGACTACTAATCAATCAAAATTTTCACCATGTAGGTCATTCTTCTTCCGAATAGACTTCACCATAATAATAAGGAGGTAGGTATACCTACCGACGCGTAATTCAGCCGAGCGATGGATATTTCGGAGTAATTAACTGGCTAACTACTTCGGATCCGCCGTGGCGTGGGAAAAAGGAGATTTAATAATAAAACTTTTATCTTTACTGTTAATTTTCAGGGATGGGAGAACTTCGCGCATAATTCATTTAACTTGCGAACATTCGTACCTATATTTAACAAAAGGATGCCTTTCATCAATTTTAATCTCATCACCCGGCTCGAACTTGTTTTCTACGTTTTGTTAACCGAACTAGGACTTGTTTATTAATTAGGCGCCGTTAAGGGCCTACGTCGAAAAATAATAGAATCGTAAGGGGGGGAGCTTTGCGTAAGTAAGTTGAGGGGCGCGGGGCGCGCCCCGCAGTATTGGTGCTGTGGCCAGGACGAAAACCAGTTTAGTAGGGGTTTAACAGACTATTATTACACAGGAAGAGGTCATGGACAAGACGTTCAAGGACCTTGGATAGGAATGGTAAAATGCAGATAGGATGGTATTCTTGGAAATATTTCGGTTTAGACTTCTTGGGTAGAGGAATGATCAGGGCTTCCTTCTAAGTGGTGGGAAACGCAGCACTAGAGACTGAATGATTAAGAATATGGAAGATGACAGGGAGGATTTCATCAAGAACGGGTAATATCATCTTCCTAATCAAACAGCTGACTGCTGACTGTTTGACTTTCATCTAATGCTGGGTGCTGACACCCACAGCATTAGATGAAATTGACTTTGATATCATCAGTGGGCCATGGTGATAGGGGATGTTTTAGTTTATCTCTTTGAAGGGATGGATGAAAATCTGCAAACAGACAGCATATACACTGACTACCGAAAAGCATTCGATAGGGTAGATCATAAACTACTTCTCGAGAAGCTTGCGTACAATGGTATACGTGGAAACTTGTGGAGATGGTTTAAATCTTACATTTCTAACCGCACACAAAAAGTCGTAATTAAAGGGTTTGAGTCTGAATTTGTTTCGACAAGCTCTGGCGTTCCACAAGGTTCCATTTTAGGACCTTTGTTGTTTGTCGTATTCATTAACGACATTTGCCAATGCTTCAACTTCTGTCATTACTTATTGTACGCAGATGATTTAAAAATTTACCACACTATTAATAGTCATAAAGATCATCTTAAATTTCAACAGGATTTGGATAATTTTACTGAATACTGTTCTCGTAATAAGCTCAGTTTAAATTTAAGTAAATGTAAATCTATTACATTTACTAAAAAAAGAAAAGTAAGCCATTACCCATATATGCTTTGCGGTGTTCGTATTGAAACTGTTGAACAAATAAGGGATCTCGGAGTCATATTAGATACACAATTACATCTAAACGTTCACGTTGATCATATTGTAAATAAGGCGTTCAAAATGTATGGTTTTGTCATGCGCTCGAGTACCGAATTTCAGCAAGTTTCTACCTACCTTCACTTATATAAATCTTTGGTCCGATCCCAGCTGGAACATGCTGTGCCTGTATGGAATCCTTTTTATGATAAGTATACTGTTTTACTTGAATCAGTGCAGAAACGATTTCTTCGTAGTATGTACTATAAATGTTTTCGTAGTAAGTTGTCGTATAACTTGTTAATAGCTAAGTATAATATACTAACACTAAAATCAAGACGTTGTTATCTCGAGACAATGTTTTTGTATGATTTGTGTCATTGCAGATATGATTGTATTCAACTCAATAATCAAATATTTTATAAAGTACCTCACACAACACATAGTCGTAATTCAGCACGCTTGTTTGCTACATCCTTTTGTCGCACTAATGCTGGAAAAAGATCTCCATTAAATAGAATTTTTAACACATTTAACCTATACTTCAGTGACATAGACATGTTTGCTACACGAATTGGTATATTTAAGAGGGCGTATAAACCTAGAAAAAAAACAGATTTCACCCGCGCCCCTTTCACGCCCCGCTTTTGTCCGTGCGTACGGCGTGGCGGCCAACGCAACAGATTGGCAGGTCGCTCCCTCGTGTGTACTCGTGTTTAGTGCGATCGCGCACAGTATACCTAAAATAATCAGATAAAAACCGGCTAAGTGCGAGTCGGATCACCTAGCTGTACTTCGAAACACTAAAATACTCTTTGCTGGTGGTAAATAATACGCAAAGGTAAGTAATGATATCATATATTTTTATTATATATTGCTACTTTAAATATTTAATATTGTTTTATTTTATAAAGGCGTAGGTGCCATGAAATCTTTAAGCATTTTTGTATTATGTAGATTATTTTTTGTATCATGTAGATTATATTATCCCTTTCAGTCGCACTTTGCTATCGACAGAAGTAACTGCAACAGTCAGCGGTTGCTGTCGACACGTTAAAGGTCAAAGACCTACCATCCGACGCTACAGTTACCTCTATTGATACCAAAGTGCTGCTCGTGTGTAAGTGCTCTTACTGTTATATCTCTTCTTCAAAGAGTGTCGACAATGTAAAAAAAAGAAGTCTAATTTTATTACAAAAATATCGCTTTATTTACATAGATTCATAGGTTTACATTTTTTTTTCAGAATTCGTTCTCTGGCTTGTACCTGTACTGCAAAGAACAGACAGAAAGAAGGTAAGTTAAAAACATTTTTGCATTAAATTATGTATTTAAGGTCTGTTCATTCTAACTTGTCTTAAAATGTAACAATCTTTATAGGACTTACTATTGAAATTTAATGAAAAATTTTATTGTTTTTTTAATGGTAAAAAAAACTAAAATATTGTTTACACTTAAGATAAACAGACTTTCTGTAATCAAAGTCAATGTCAAAGTGTCAAATATTTTTTATTCAAATAAACTTTAGAAAAGTACTTTTGAATCGTCCAAACATTTTTTTTACCTACACCCATTCAGGACGTCTATTTTTTAGTTGTGGAGAAGAATGGGCGCAAGAAACTCCACAGCTTTAATATAAGTAACGACATTTACAAAATTATATGCCGTTATCAAGTTATACAAGTTTAAAATTACTTAACAATATTTTAAATTAGAAATACCTGTTGGGGTGATTGAAGCATTTTTAACCCATGCTGTTTTGTCTTGAATGTAATCAGACACTTTATAATAAGCTTTTTTACAAAGCTTTTCTTTAATGACGATTTTAAATTAAATCATAAGACAAAAGATGAATTCTCTTGCAAAATGTTTGGTAATATTTTAAATAAATGTGTAATTAATTCTAAGAAAAGCCCGTCTCAACCTACAATTATTAAAAATGTTCAGTCAATCAGTATGGTTCACCAGAACATTCAAGAAATGATGGGCAAAGATCCAGAGATTGCATTGTTCATGAACGATAATAAAGTTGATATTCTATGTATTACTGAACACTGGCTTAAAGATCATCAGTTCATGTTCAATTTTAATAAACATTTGGTAGGTAGTTCGTTCAGTCGAGTAAATTCAATTCATGGTGGCTCCTTAATTGTAGTTGATAAGAAGTTAAAATTAAAGGAAAGAAAAGACATAATGAGCCTCTCGGTTGAGCAAACAATAGAAATAGCTTGTGTGGAGCTGGAGCGACTTGTTGTATTAAGTGTATACAGGCCTCCGTCAGCATTGTATGATTATTTTGAAAAAGTAATGGATGAAGCATTATATAAAATCCGCAATGTAGGTAAAAAGATAGTTGTTTGCGGTGATTTTAATATTAATTTGTTAGAAAAGTCTATAGGTTCTATCAAAATTAAAAATTTATTTCAATCATATAATTTGAATAATTTATTTTTGGAGCCGACTAGAATAACTGCCACTTCGGCCACTTGTATCGATAATATATACACTGATCTAGTACCTCTGTCTAAACTCATTATTAATAAACTAGACTCTGATCATTGTGGCCAAATGGTCAGCCTTCCACATCAGTGTCAGCAAGTGAAGAAACAGATTATCACTGTTGTACCAAAAACTGCAGGTCGTCTGGAACGCTTCAAAACAATCTCTATGATAATATATGTTATGTAGAATATAATGATAACCCAAATGAATTTTATAATGATTTCTTTCATAAATATTGTTTAGAATTTAATAAAACTTTTATTCCAAAGATGATCTCGGTTAGTGTACTGTTACTTTTAGTGAATGGGCTACAATTGGTATCCACAAAAGTAGAAAGCGACTTTATGAGCTATATGATGAACGCAACTATAACACCAGTGAAGATTTCAAATTGTATGTCAAAAAATATTCTAAGTTATTTAAAACAGTATGTCGATTAGCAAAGGCAAAATTCCTGAGTTCAAAGATTAAGCTAAGTGATAACAAAATAAAAATGACATGGAATATTATAAATAGTGAAACTGGAAATGTCAAAAGTCGTAACAATGAGTACAAATTGAGCTTCGTAAATCAAATCTTAACTTCTGATGCTGATGTTGCTGCGGCATTTGAGAAGTTTTTTACTGATATTCCAGTTTCAACTACAAAGACTTTGGACTCGTCTGTAGCTGAAGCGGTTCTAAAGGAAAAAGGTCAAACCTAGTAAAAACCATTTTAGTTTTCAAAAAATTGGTTTTAGAGATATAATTAAAACTTTTAACACTCTTAATAAAAAAAAGACTGCTGATTTGTGGGGTAATTCCGTTGACGTCACTAAATCCGTTATTGAGACAATAGCTCCAGTTTTAGCTTGCATATTTAACGAATGTATTGACTGTGGTGTTTTTCCTGACCTAATGAAGCACTGTAAAGTAATTCCATTATACAAATCAGGTAGCACATCTGACCCCACTAACTTTAGACCAATTTCTGTGCTACCCACATTTAGTAAAATATTTGAAAAGATAATTCTGGACCAAATTCAAGTTCATTTTTATAGAAATAAGCTTTTACATTCATTTTTCAGGTATCGCGAGGCATTTCATCTGCGAGCTCTTCGAGATCTACGAGATCTTCGAGCTGGATTGTACAGTCAGCAACGACAGACTTTTCATGTGTTAACATATAAAAAAATCAATATTATGTTTACATTCTATGGTTTTTATAAAAATAAATATACGAATAGCTTTAAATTAAACAACTGTAACGAACTAACAGAGTTGATGAGAGATTTTTGCGTACGAGTTTGACCGGATAGCATTCATCGGCTTGTGAGATATTACGACATTTACGAGCTGCAGCAGTTCTGAAATACAAAATAATTGTAAATCACAAGTTTGTACGGTAATATACGAAGTATGATACAATATTTCCAGAATAGCTAATTCAACTTAATTATGTATGTACTGTGAAAAAAAATTACTATACATACTGCCACCAATACGAGTGGTCAAAAGCATCGTTCTGTTTTGCATATACTATACCCGGTACCCGCGTCGCCGTCATTGCTTCAGCGCTTGTAATACATTGTATAGTGAGCTCTAAAGTTAATGCGTAAGGGTCGATATTTCAAGGTGAGACTACTCATCACCAATGAAAAGAAATAATAACAATATTATGATAATAATATCTTATTTTAACGAAATATTTTCTCGGCGCCCTGAGCAGAGAAACACAGTCCTCTCGTCTCAACAGAGTGATCGCGACTAATCGATGAAACAAAACATGCCTGTTACCTCGGGTCAGGTGCGACAGACTGGAGCGTTCTGCGCGGAATAAGAATGTCGTAAGCGCCGAATTAGTTTTAGTTTATTTACTCGTAAAATATAAATTTTTTTTTCAAATCGCTAATACAGTCGCTCGGTAATATAATTTGATATTATGTGTTAAAATATTGGCTCAGTAATATGCGTCAAATTGAAAATAAATTGATTCTAGTTGAAAAGTAGACGTAAGTTTGTGATTTTATTTTATCGATAAAATTTTAATATATTATGTTTTCGCTTAAGCCAGTCCCTTTCAAGTATGCTGTAGTATCTATGATATTTTTTTCGGGTAAATCGTGGTTTATCTTCTAGTGTTAAAATCAAATCTACGATTGGTGATTTACCTTTATACCCCCTCTTAAGAAACACCTTACACAAGTACTTACTGAAATCTGATTAATATATTTATATATATTTTTTTTCTAATAAGCAATATTATATACATGTATACACTATCATTCTTTACATAATAAGTCTAGTTAATATGTGGTTAATGTTGTTGGTGACACAATGACAATTGCTCATTACTAAATGTTTATTGTTTATATATTATTGTGTACACCGTTTGTTAACCCAAATAAAGAGAAAAAAAAAAAAAAAAAAAAAACAGCGCGAACTGGAGCGTGCTTGTTGTATAGTTTTATAATTTGAGACACAAAATTGCTTTGCAAAAGAATTTTGGGACTATCTTTGGAAGGACGTACATATTTCATAAGAAAGGTAAATTAAAAAAATGCGTCAGCTGAACATTGCCCATGCTTAGCAACGTGATCAGAGGAAAAGACAAAAATTAGGTATATAAGAGATGGGGAGCAATTTGGAAAGAAGTGAGTATTAATGACGGTATAGTATGGGTTATAGTAGTGTAATATTGATAGTAACGCAGAAGAGCGGCAGTCATTTCAGAGAAGACAGGTGTTAAAGTAATCTATACTAATATTATAAAGCTGAAGAGTTTGTTTGTTTGTTTGTTTGTTTGAACGCGCTAATCTCAGGAACTACTGGTTCGAATTGAAAAATTCTTTTTGTGTTGAATAGTCCATTTATTGAGGAAGGCTATAGGCTATATTACATCACGCTATGACTAATAGGTGTGGAACAGTCGCTAATTAACGCGGGTGAAACCGCAGGGCATCCATAATAATAGCGTAACTGTAAGAAGGTATTATTGGTTGACGTTTAGTGTAAAGATGAACTTCAAGCATTTGAAAACCCTTATTGAGGTTCACTCACCTTAACTTTATTATATTTAGGTTATAAAGCTTAAAATACATAAAATACAGATTGTATAATCAACTCATAAGAAAGTAATTAGCAAGCAATTAATGAATAAGTGTATTTCGGCTGCCGGTATTTTAATTTTAGGTTTTCTAATATGTTTACCTAATTTATTTTCAAAATGTAGTGAAATAAATCTATATTGAAGAATATGTGGGCTAATAGTCGTGGACTTTAATTACTTCTTAGCTACGTAATTTAATTACTTTTTAAGCTAAGCAACTTTCGCAAAGGCCGGTCATTGGATGGGTGACCAAAAATGTATCATCTCGAGCTGCTCCGTAGTTCGTAAGGCACGTAAAGACGTCAGTCCCGGCTGCACTGGCACTGCAATCCGCATAAGGCCTACGTAGTGATTTATGGCCTATTCTCTCTCGTAAGAAGGCAGGGTTGACATAAAATGAGATGTTGATGATGATGCAGAATATAAACAATTTTAACAATATTCGAAACCAATTAGGTACGTGGTCTGACAGCATAAATGAGTTTAATTCAACGGTCAGAAACACGTTCGGAATAATTAATTAAATCCACAAAGGTTTACTAAATCTACGCAACATAATTAACTTTAAGGGTCCGTTTATTTAACTTTATATGTTTTGACATTCGTATTTGAATAATAGCATCGATGAAAATTATTTTTTCAATTTAACCAAAATTGTAATACGGATCATCACCATAAACATCAGCCTATATTTAGTCCACTGCTGGACATAGGCCTCTCCAAGTGCATGCGACTTAGCACGATTCGCGGCTACTTTCACCCAGCTCTTGCCAGCTACTATAGGTACCTAGATATAAAGGGTCTAGTTCACGAAACCGACAATTACAACATCGACAGTCGCTGTATCGAAAATGTTCCATCGACGAGTAGTCACAGTAGCGAAAATACACTATATCGATGGTACGCTACATCGACAGTACACCATATCGATGGTACGCTGCATCGACGGTACACAATATCGAAAGTACGCTGCATCGACAATACACCATATCGAAAGTACGCTGCATCGACAGTACACCATATCGACGGTACGCTGCATCGACAACCCGATCCAACCCAGGCAAAAGTGTCCAGAAGGTAGAGGAGGTCTAAGAATTCATGTTCGAACAAGTTTACTATTCTAAACAAACTTAAATACAGAACTTAACTTAAAAATGACAGTGAAAAAATTATTAGCAATTAATAACTAAAGACCTATAAATAAAAGATGTCCTCCAACTGTGGGCTCATGGGAACGGTCTCAAGAATGCTGGCAACATTGCCCTTTTGGATTGCCAAACTAATACGCTGGCAAAGTTAGCTGCCAGCCTTCCTGTCACCGGAAGCCTCAATAAGGCGAGCACTTAACTCTTTGACCAGCTGCTTTGAATAATTATTATTTCTACAAGATTAAAATTTACTAAAATAAAATATATAAATATGATCGGCTTTGTACCATCAGGTGAAAAAAGTCAAGCGGCTCCACTCTGTAAATAAGCGCGAACGTATTGGACGGTTTGGACCACTGCATTCTGTATCCTATCCACGATAGTAACATTGATTTCACAGTAACCACTGAATACTGAGTACAAAATTAAGATTGACAAATTATTTAAAACAGTCCGTAAGAGTGACCACGTTTCAGTAAGCATACCTTAAGTATCCAATCAAAATTCTGCGGGTGCCCCGAAGACGCTTAGCTACAATTTGATTAGCCACAACAATTCACTCGGTTAACAAGGCATTTGTGTTACGGCGGGCGCAAGAATATTTTTGCCAGATCATTGTGGACTGTGGAGTTGAAAGGGCGTTGGGCTTTCCCAACGTTTTTCAACGTGAAAAACGTTTTTCTTTCATTAACATATTTGAGCATTGGAGATTTGTTTATAAAGAAATGAGATTGGTATGCTATTGATAAATGGAACTCTCATTGCCAATTCCACTTCTTCTTCATACATGTCAGCTATAGTCTATCCTAAATTTTGTTACTCCCATACATCAAACGTGTGACATAGAAATCCTTCTATTTATCAGAAGGCTAAAGAAGATAAATGTTATCTGTCGCTTATTAGGAAGTTGTATAACATACCCCCTAGAGAGTTTTCATGAGCAATCACAACATTCCTATTACACCACATGGATCATCATTCCACATAGTAAGATTGAGTCATAACTCAGCCACGCCTGCCTATCCAACGACTTCAATTTACCTTTTTCAATGAATATAAATTAACGTGTAACAATTATCTATTGGATGTTGCTAAACAACATTAAAATACAACGTGTATCAGGTAAGTGTGGTCATAATGAAAAGGCCCAAAGTGTATTCGATCTAGATCTTGTATGTGGAGTTCATTATCATCATCTCATCATCATATTGTTTTCTAAAGTTTACGCGAACACTACACATTGAAATGAAACAACTTTTACGGATCTACTCGCGTTTATTTTTTACATTACTTTTTAATATTTATCCTGACGTTTCGAAACCTTTGCAGGGTCCGTGATCACAGGGAGACTGAGGTGTTGGTCGTCTCTTAATTAGTTAGTAGCTTGTATACCCTCATTTAAATTTAATTAGGTGCGTTCCGTTTTACGCAGAAAGAGCTTACAGTATCTTTTGGTCTGGCAGTATGGTGTTGGGGCTGAGATTTAATATTTTGTATGATGGGATCCCAGGCTGGTGGTAGATTCCAACCACCTTTTCTATTGAAATTAGGATGTTTTTTAATTTCTATAGCCTCGCTTATCATCCTAGGGATGAATCGTTGTTCTCTAGCGAGTATTTTTGGTTAATCAAATCGGATGTAATGGTTGGGCCCCTCTAGGGCATGTTCGCATACTGCAGACTTATTTTCGCACCTATGCTTGATACGGCTATATGTTCTCCAACGCAGGTTCCTACACTTCTCTTTGTTTGCCCGATGTAAGAGAGTCCACAGACACAGTCCAGTTTGTACACGCCTACATCTTGAAGGGGTATGTTGCACTTGACAGGTCGTAAAAATTGGTTGGGCTTCTTCGGTGGCTTGAAGTATTATCATCATCATCATCAGCTTATACTAGTCCACGATCTTCGCAAGGTGGCTGGCAAAAGCTGGATGAGAGTAGCCGCGGATCGTGCTCAGTGGCGTGCATTTAGAGAGGCGTATGTCCAGCAGTGAACTAGAATGTGGAGTTACTTAGTGTGGAGAGACATGCACCTGAGGTCCTCAAAGCACCAGCTCAAGCGCTAGACAAGAAAGATGTCACCGTTCCTGAAATATACCATGCGGTGTACTCACTCAAAGCTTTGGGCAAAGGCTCGGTTTACGACAAAGATGATGGCCTCAAGAATCTCATCCAGTTACTAAAGAAGGATGATTCTCATTGTTGACTTTAATTTGTCATGCCATTGTTAATTAAACATTTATATCAGTGAAGTCATGCGTGTCAGGCGCGCATAAGCAAGCAGCAGTAATCATGAATGTAAGTACACAGAAGTTACTAAACCAGTAGTGCTGTGACTTGTTCATTTTGATGTAACGACACAACGGATATATTAAATTAAAAATTGCATGGCAAATTTAAGTTAATAATTATATCTAAGTAACTCTGCGTACAAGATCTAGATCGGGTATACTTTAGGTATTTTCATTATGACCACACCTATCTGATACACGTTGTATAATAACTCCTTTCATATTTTATCACGTATTTTACTGGCAACTATGCCGATATTGCTTCCTCTCTCTCTCTTGCACTCTCTCTCTTATCGCTTCAAAGAATTGATACAAAAGTCCCGGTATTTATATTAAATATTTACGGAACCAGTACAACTTAGCCAACGATCGAACAAATATAGGTATACAGACGTTAAACTACATTATACGTACCTAAAGTCAATACTTTTCGTTTATTCCACCGAAAGCTTTCAAAAAGTCTTTATAAGTTTTTTCTAAACGTAGTTCATAAAGTTAATCTTTAATAACTATTTTAACAGTTATACGGTAAGTTAATTCGCTTACTCTGTGGTTATGGGTACACTAACTCCCGTTAGTTTGAACAGCAGTAGAAAATTGGATATGCAAAAAAAAATGAATCTCGCAATGCTCGGACGCAGTTATGAACCAGTTGCAAACGAAGTGAAAAATTTGCTTAAAATGAAAAGTTATTTAAATCGTACCAACATGCATTTCCACTAACAGAAAATCGTAACGTACACACAAACGCGTTGTGGAGACTTGGACGTTCTTGTTGCCGAACTGTTTTGTTCAGTTTTTCTTTTAAAGTTTTTTTTACACAGCAACAATATTTTATCATCATCAGCTCATTTTATGTCCCCACTGCTGGGGCACGAGCCTTTCCTATGGATGGACTCCTAATGCAGCCGGGACCAACAGCTTTATAAGATTTCTTAAGCACGGATAATATAATATGGTAATTAATATATTATCCGTGCAATATAGTACAATATGTTATAATGACTTGTGTTGTTAGGAATGGGTTCAAGTCAGTTTTGCCTCACGGAGCTCTGAGGAACTTCAATTTCTTTCTTTCAAGCCGAGCATATACCCGTCCGGCTACCGACGCTTTAAAAATAATCAACTATAGAATGTTTATGATTACAATCGATGCTCGGTTGATTTATTTATTTTTATTTTGTTTTGATTTACTCTGTAAGTTGGTTTAAGTAATAGACTTACACATTTTAACTTATTCTAATGTAAAGATCTTTTAAGCCGGTTTGCTCCGGTTAATTGAATACTGACTGTACTCGGGCTACATAATTCCAGTCTCTCGTTAACATTTTAATATCTTGTCACAACTCAACTTGACCTAGCAAAAAACCTTGTGCGTAACTTTCATCTTGTTTCATAACTAAAATAAATAAAAAAACATAGTTACAGTAGATATTGTGTGCGCTGTTATTTTAATACATATCGGAAATTAGTATTATTTAAAGAAAATATATAATACAAAAGTTAAATAAGTAACATGGGGTGGAGTTGAACCCAAAAAAACAAAATGTAAAGCCAATAAGTTATGCTCCTTCAAAATCGGATCACGACCATGTTAAGTGCGCGATCCTTGCTGAATTTTTATTTAGTCTCTATAAAGGGATAGGTATAAAAACAGCCATTCAGACCGTTAATACGTATCCGAATAATGCGGAACGTTCCAGAGGACTATTTACGTACCATTCGATAAATAGTATCTGCGATAACTATACTTTAAAAGTATGCTTTAAGTTAACGTTTTCTGTAAAATAAAGGATTATAAACCTCTCTATTAAAGCTCATTTAGAGGCGCATTGAGAGATTTATAATTATTATTATTGTTTTGACCATTATAAGCTCTTATGATCGCAGACATTATTTCGCATCGAACTTTGCAGCTCGCCATAATTACCTTGATTGTTAATAAAGTTTTAAATCGTCTGTTTAAATTGATAACATTAAAGAAAAATAATCATTTTTGGAAAGGTTTGTTTGGAAAACATCAACATTGATTTATACTATATTTCTCTGCTAGACCTGTGAGAGAGAATACTCATGTGAGAATAGACATCTTAATTATTTGTTTTAACTTAAGTATATTAAATTAAATTAAATTAAAATTAAAATACTTATTCGGACCACCTATGACATGTGGGTTATATTTGAATTACTTATACAATACAAAGACTTCCTAAACATAGACCATTTTATTAGATATTTTGTTTAAATGTACAAAAATGTACATTCATTTATTTTTTATTTTTTTTATTATATTTTTTATTTTTTTTTAGGCCTTTGTCCAGCAGTGGGTCTTTTGGCTGAGATGATGATGATGATGATGATATTTTTTATATCTCTGGAGCCCTAACCACCGGTAGTTTGGACCGTGGTCCCGATGCCGGCGGACCCTTATTTTTTTTATATTTTTAAATGTTTTATTTATTTTGTATTTAGAAAATGTTTATAAATGTAAATTTATATGAGAAAAAATAAATAAAGAGATAATAATATATTATAAAACACGTATAATAAAATGCCAGAGACGCTGAGATTACGTATGAATTGTTCCAAAAATTGTAAGTTACCAAAAATATAAAAGTGAATAGCTCTTTCTACCGGTTAGCGTATCAGGAAGGCACATAAAGTTATATTATAGGTTATGCGCTAGTGCAGCCTGTCCGCATATCGATAATCCCCTTAGTGGGTAACGAACTGGCTGACAGAGGACTGGTCGTTGCACCGTGAAGTATTTCCAGTCGCCATCGCTACTAGGCATTACACCGATGCGAAGCATTGCTGCAGTAAACATTTGTGCGATCAGTTTTACAAGCGTACAACGAATTTTTTGATAAAACAAGCTTTTTTTAGTAGAACTTCTCCTTCTATGACATTGGGCTGGCAGGGGGTGACTGATGCTGCGTTGTTTTCACGCTCCACCAGTTGTGTTTGCGTATGAACTCCATTTCCACTTAACATCAGGTGGAATAGAGTCATTTGCCGCAAAAAAATCACTGAGAACGGCGCTTGAAATAGCATAGAAAAAGCATGATAGATGTCTCAAGTAGGACAAACCCACGACATTTCGCTCTTCATTGATGTGACATTGACATTGATTAACCTACGCTTAATCAGCCAGCGAGCTTTGCTGTTGACAAGTCTTTACCTACATATGCCTATCCAAACCTATATACTTATATTAAAAAATGTAAAAGAAAATCCATACGTGAATCTAATATCTGGTCCACTGCTTGGCAAACATTCCATCATTGAAATCAAGTCATCGCAAAAATTTATACGTTTCGTCTCAATCACAACGTGATGTGGTATTCATAAACTTGAAACAGGCTCTATACACACTACCCCTGACCTGGGAATAAAACCGAAGATCTTCGAATTTTGGTCTAGGCGTTTTGCTACTTGGCCACCGAGGCGTCTAAAAGACCTATATTAAATTTAAAAAAATATTTTCACAAGAAAAAAAAGTTTATTAGAATATATTTCAGAATCTGTAACGCGAACGATTTGGTGGGTCGTAAACTATTTTAACGGTGCTACCAAATATTTAGATTGCCCACTTTGTACCACCCAAAGGTCAGTCAGCGGGTAACTTCTTTGTTAACCTCTGGGAGAACGTATTTCAAGCGGAAATAACAGACCCGTATTTTCATTTTTTATATTTTTTGTTACCTACCTTTACAGCTCGCTTGATTATTTCAGCGTCTACCAACCATAACGAATAGACGTGTCATATTATTTTTCTTGCGGGAAAAAGCTCGCCAGTACAAATCAAAGAATCAAATGCTTTGTTTACTTTTCTTTTATGTCTAGGTATTGCTATAGTAAAACGTTTACAGCGGAGTTGTGTTTTTAATACTTTATTAAAATAAGGGATGTATGGTTACTATAATTTAAAACGTTATGGAGGGGTTTTTATGAATTGGTTAGCAGCACAAGGTAAGTACTGAATTTATTTAATTTAAACTTAACATAGTTATAGCTTGTACGTATATGGAAGCAAACTATAAGATATTACATTAATCAGGAAAATAAAATTAAAGTTTGTATATTTAAGAACTTATTTGGTAAGTAATTAATTGGTATAAAATAACCGAGGGACTGGCCATCTTATCTTTCACTGCACATTACCACGCATTAACATTGTTGTTCATCATCATCATCATCATCATCTCAGCCAAAAGACGTCCACTGCTGGACAAAGGCTTCCCCCACGGATCTCCATGAGGGGTATTTGCCGTAATCGCCACGCTTGGCAGGCGGGTTGGCGATCGCAGTTGATTAAGAGTAACCTCAGAGAGATGCAAAATTCAAAATTCAAAATTCAAAATCATTTATTCAGATAATCATTTATACAAATAGCTCTTATGAATGTCATTATGCCATCGGTTCGTAAGTCTACTCTGGGCGGGAGAACTTGTACTGAGAAGAACCGGCAAGAAACTCAGCAAGTGTCAAGCTCTTTTCTCCCTTACAGCGTCAAACATATTGGAAAATGCCCTATCATAAAAGGACACTTTCCATCACAAACAAACACAAAAAAGGACAATCACAACACCCAAAAATACAAAAAAAAAGAAAATAATAATAAGTTTTGCAAAAATTACATCAGGTACCTACCAATTTCAATTTTCACAATGTCATACAGTACTAATAAAAGTCAAAAATTAGCTAAGAAAACAAAGTTAAAGTATACGAGTACAATAATAATAAAATTAGATAAGTAAGCAAGAGCAGACCTGCCTCCACAGGAGGCACCCGTTCACGAGTATGACATATGAATCAGCCATCGCTTCACTCAACCATATCTTAGGGAATGTAACGACCCGACGCACATGCCACCACCGCAGAGACAACAAAGAGAGCATGCCACACTCAAGCTACTCTAAATAAGAACTCAATGAATTGTTTAACGCAACATAAATATTGTTTGTAAACTGTAGGACACTGCTGATAAAGGCTATCATATCAGCGCTAAGATATTAAAGTATAATGATTGATCCAAATAAAACAAAATGTGGATTTTTTATTATAACCAGGCTGCTTTATCATCTAAATATTCTTTGACTGTATAATAACCTTTCTTAAGTAAAGAAGATTTTACATGATTTTTAAACTTATGTAATGGTAAATCTTGTACAGTACTAGGTATTTTATTATAGTAGTGTATACCTTGCCCCAAGAAAGAGCCAAGAACCTTTTGCAGTCTGAATAGTGGCATTACAAGTTTTTTCTTATTTCTAGTATTGATATTGTGTATGTCACCGTGTTTAGTAAATGAGTTGATATTGCAACGCACAAAGACTATGCAATTATAAATAAACTGAGATGCAACTGTAAGAACACCAATTTCTTTAAAAATAGTTCTTAGAGTAGTTCGGGAACCTAGTCTATAGATGGTTCTTATTGCTCGTTTCTGCAAAATAAATATAGTTTCAACATCAGCCGCTGTAGCCCACAGTAAGAGGCCATACGACATGACATGATGCTGCTGCCCATCCTCTGGAATGATCCCTTAGTCGGCTTTTACGACACCCTCGGGAAGATATGGGGTGGTGCAATTCTTTATCCCCGGCACCACACAGGGGACACATTGTTGTTATGGTGACTTAAGTACTTAGATAAGATAGCCAGGTGGACTTTTAACAAACCACCAACCGAACTGAGTATTCTAAATACCATTCGCTAGGAATCGAACCTGTTACCTCTGCATCTGAAGCCGATAGACTAAGCCACGGAGGTAGTTTTAGCGTGTCCGTTTCAAAGCAATATGCTACTGCTATATACTTTAATGTATATCTACTATATCCTCAAACAATGAATTTTCTGCTCCCCTACTAGTTACCTTAATTTATTTCTCGCAAGTAATCACTCATTCAAGAAAGGGTAGCGAAGTTGAGCCCAGCGTGTCCCGGGGACCAGAAATCAGATGTTGTGTTTGATGACGGTTTCGACAGAGCGGCGTAACAAACTATTAACGGGAACTTCCATCAACAAGTTTCCACTCCCGCTCGGGTATTATTTGGACAATTTGACGATTTTGCACCGCATTTAATGGCACATCGACCGACTGCGCAATTGGGCCACTTAGATTTTAATCAAGGTAAAGTTCTGGTTCGGCTGCTTACGGTGGTTCCGATTGTGCGACTCGATTTGCGATTGGGTACACGATCCGATTCCGATCTCGATGAAACGGATTTATTTCGATGGTTGTGAATTGCTATTTTATGTTTCTTAGGGACGGATGTTGTCTTAACTAATAGTGTTATATATGCTATTGTTTGTCTGTTGTTTTATTTATTCTTCTTTCTCGTAAAAATATGGCCAATGGATCCACTTAAACAGATAGTCAAAATTGATTTTTAGTAGAGTAAAAGGTGTTCATTGGTTGTCATTAGATACTTTCTACCAGTAGGAATGTCTCATTCGATATGAAAAAAATCAAAACTGTTTTCTACAAAGTTAACATAAAAAAAGCAACGAAAGCATACAATTTTAATCCAGGCGCTGCTGTTTCTCTAACTGAGCTACACAGAGAGACAAGGGTTAACAAGTTGAACGCTGACAAGTAGCGTATTGATTAAGCACTTGAAAACATCGGCAGTAAAATAAACAAAGAATTAACAAAAAGGAAAAGAGTTTTCAGGAAGAAAAAAGATATCCGTTAAAGGGCTCAAGGTGTTCTACGTAAAAGCCACTTAATCAACTCTCAAGAGAAAAACAACTTGACATTTAGAAAAAATAATTTGAAAAAGGTCAAACCAAAGGTCAACAATCAACTTGTTGTTCAATCTCTGATGACAAATACTGTAATATTAACCACAGCAATAGGTCCAGTAGCAAACAAAAATGGTTGTCCTTAGCGTTCATGACATCTCTAGTCCAGAATCATACCGTAGATGGCCATGTCCGACAACTTCATATTTCAAAAGCGTTTTTTTTTAATTCTTTTGCGAGCACTTAGTCTTTACCTTACCCGATCTTAAGAGATGATAAGGCTGAAGAGCCCCAAGCGCTGGTCAGACCAGTACTCCGAAAATCTGGAGATGCCCGTCAGCGACGCACTCTATCAAGCGACTGAGCGCAACCGATGGAGACAGCTGGTTGACTGGATGAAGTGGAGTCATGATCCTCAGCAGTGAGGGAACGATTAGGAAGAAGAAGAATGCTGAAGGTGAAAGCGCATTTCACACGGAATCCTGAACCACTAAGGACCTGTCTATAATTATATCTTACTGTTGGTAACATTAATGTTAAAGCGTCATACTATTCATTATGCAGATATGATGGTGGCTAGCTAGCCAGGACGACTTAAAACAAGCCCTATCAACCAAATTGTTTACTAACGTGTAAAGCACGCTAAAAGTCGAACGCGACCTCCGAGATCCGAGGTCTGAGTCCTGTAGTAACCCCTAGTCCACAAAGGAAGTAAAAATTGTGATTATACACTTAACTTGATTTTAAATCAGCCCTATTCTTCTGTAAGGAATCACTACCTTAACAGCGAATTTATTGCGCAGTACGTTTAAACTTCATTTAATAAAGCAGTTGTCTGCTATTTTGTTTGTGGAATTCAGATTGAGTCCGGAATTTGACGACCCAAATGGGTCTAGTGGTGGAAATACCACAGCGGCTGGCACGTTTTCCATTTTACTATACTACGACAAATGCCTTGGTGTTCGCATCTCACTCTAGCCATGTGTGTGTATTTATATCATAGGCAGACTTAATGGCGGATACGTATATAACGTATACTTATTTATAAATAAAATATAATATTTATACTTGCCGACTTTTATTTTAAAATAAATAGAACCTGATTGTAATTTAGCAAGAATTAACATTTCTTTAAAACATTATTTAAAATATCGCTTGTTTAATATTCAATTGCTTTTTTATGTTTAGTATGTATGTGTATTATAAATATTTATGTCAGTTTGTTTTAGTTAGAACTGGAGGTAGGTACACATTAAACATACCGCTCTTTGTTATGTTTCGTTTGCGGACGGGCTGGAAGATATTTTTCTTTATCATCATCATCATCAGCTCATTTTATGTCCCCACTGCTGGGGCACGAGCCTTCCCTGTGGATGGATAGGGAGAACGGGCCATAAACCACCACGCGGGCCCAGTGCGGATTGGTGGTTGTTAACGACTGCTAATGCAGCCGGGACCAACGGCTTTACGTGCCTTCCGAAGCACGGAGGAGCTCGAGATGATTTTTTTTTTTAATATTAATTTATTATTACTATTACACACCTATAAAACTTTTTGTAACGCTTGTATGTTTATTGTTTGTACATAAAATCGTCTTCATAAATATTTTGTATGACAGCAGATATGAATTTAAAAGATTGAAATATAGTAAGTCCTCTCCTCGCTAAGAGTTTGACTTTGACGCAATTACTTTGGGTTTGGTACGAGATGCCATCCATTGGGCGGCATTCTCCTTTGACATAGTTCGAGAACTTTGAACTACTCATTTAAATGATCACGGCATACAGGATGGCAGTTAAATACGGTTAATGGAGAAAATATATACGTATTAGTAAGTACACATTAAAATATAATTAAAATAAATTATAATTAAAGTTTTTAACGACTTTGGTATTTATAAGGATAAGTTTACCTTCACCATCTTCACTATTTCATGGTTTTATTTCGTTTATGAATATTTAAATATTTTAGTTCCTATCGAATGATGGCAAAAAATATAGTTTGAAATGTTTGTGCCTTTTTAGATTTTCAAAAAAGGCAAACAAATTTCTTCCATATTTATTTTTTTATATTAAATGTTATGTAAAGTAAATAAACAGATTTGATATTTTATTCAAATCTCTATTCCACCAACAACCACCCTTAATATTTACCGTCTACACCTTGTCTTGTCAAGAAATTGGCTTACGACCCTAAGGTAGATTATCGCTTGGACGACACTGTGTGATAAGGGTTAGTTTTGCTTGTCAACTAAAACCAATTACTCCGGATAAACGTGGGATAAACGTATCACGTGAAACGCTTACTTGTTTCTATTTTGATGTTAGATTCACAAGCCGATTCTGTACAAACTACTTTCAGGGTAAGCGTTATCATATTGTATTTTAATTTTAATAGCAAACACATGTAACCTCTTTCTTTTATTTTTTAGACTTCTCTATTTACTATTAAACTATACTTACATGTTGATTTTAAAACATTAAAACTTTTCGAAATTCACAAAAAACAATTGACTTTAAAGTTCAGCAACAAAACTTTAATTATTAGTTTTGTCAATAATATTTTCAAAAGTCGTACATCAAATGTGATTTGAAATGGTGTTTAGAATACGTATTTATGAGTTTATTATTGTTTTACAAAAAACTTTGATAAAACGCCTAGACAAACCGTTTAGGTTTGAAGGCGTAAATTTAACAAAGTATTTGTAGTTATTTTTCGATAAATAAATAAAAAAATTGTTGAAAAAGTGAGTGACTGAAGAATGATTAACACAACACAGACGCTGGAACGTTCGTGACGTAGACAAGAGATAAGAATAGGATTTTTCTAATACCCTCGGGACAACGGGATGCGGGTTTTTACGCGGACGATGTCGCGGGCGGTCACTTGTAATATAAAAAATTAATAGAGTCATTGAATAAGATGATTGATAAGTTGATCATTTTTTAACTTAATGCTGTTTTCAATTAGAAAAGAGAAAATTCATAAACCTATACACCGAGAGATTTTAGTGGTAGTTTTCCCGCAGGTGGGTAGATCAGACCATGAAACTGAACAACTTTCCCCAAGAAACATAAGTCTAAAAACGAGATAATTTTTCTAACTTTTCCATACAAACCGTGCTCGGTCAATAGAGGCTTTGTATAGAAAAGTAAAAAAATATCTCGTTTTTTGATCTATGTTTCTTGGGAAAAGTTGTTCAGTTTCATGATCTGATCTACCCACCTGCGGGAAAAACAACTACTAAATATATCTCGTTGTACAAAAACACAAATGTTGAAAAAATTTACACGAGCAGGATTTGAACCTGCACCCTTCTGACATTCCGGGTCAGGTGCTCTTCCAATTGAGCTATCGTGGTAATCGTGGTATCGTTCCAATTGGAAGAGCACCTGACCCGGAATGTCAGAAGGGTGCAGGTTCAAATCCTGCTCGTGGAAATTTTTTCAACATTTGTGTTTTTTAATTTGTTCGCAACAAAATTTGCGTTAAAAATTATTTGAACATATCTCGTTGTATTTGTACGGTATATTATAATGTGTTATTTAATTACGTAGTATTTGCTTTTTTCAATATTTATGTTCAATGTACCTGTATAGCAAGCATCACAGCTGGCGTTTACGAGGATCTAATCAGAATTAGACACTTTTTACGCGTTTCGTAATTTTTGCAATTTATTAATATAATGAATTTGAATCAAAAACTTCAAAGTAGATTGACACATCATCATCTCAGCCAAAAGACGTCCACTGCTGGACAAAGGTCTCCCCCAAGGATATGAGGGGTATTTGCCGTAATGACACATACTTACGTATTTATTCAATTTCATACGGAAGAAGATTAGCTGTATTGGTATGCCAATTTGCGTGGCTGGTATTTTTATAATGACTACAAAATTAAAATAGTTGATTAATTGTGTTTTCTATATTACGGGTGAACAGTGCTTTCCCACCTGATGTTCAGTGATAATAAGGCCAATATCCAAGTCATAGGCCAAGTCCTACCACCAACCCAACTGAGTATACAAACATGTACCCCTCTCTGGGGATCGAACCCGGGACCTCTGTGTCTGAGACCTGTGGTGTAAACCACTACACCACAGAGGCGGTTAAAATTAGTAATTGAAACCACCACAACTCAGGTCGTCGCTGAAGTACAGAAATGCATTACTTTGCTGTATGGCGGCATCAATAGTTTAATTAAGCAGTTTGCGATACACTATGTATCACGTCTCGACTCTCCACCACACATAAATATATGAAAACGTTAATTAAATGGATTTTTTTAAAAGTTAGCATGACAAATGACGTCATCTGATGATAAGTGAAAATGGAGTCCAGACGCGAAGACAACTGGTGCAGCGTAAAATAACGCAGCATCAGTCACCCTCGACCTGCCAGCCGACTCTTTTGAAGGACCCCGTAGTATGCTACGTTTTGCGTTATGCGAGTTTTTTTCCTCCTTCCTATGGGAAGGAGGAAAAAAACTCAAATTTATATTATTATGGTCGTAAATCAATAAAAATACATGTACTTAAATAAATATTAATTATTGGACTTACAGCAGAATGTAGCTTATTATCTTAAGAAAGATAATATTTTTATAATATTATTCTAAGATAATTAGATATTATTATACTTTAGCTACAATGTTCAGTCTGTAGGTATTTGAATATTTTCTGCGCCAGAAACTTCCTTTGATATTCTAAAGCCGATACTTAAGTTGTATTTATTTTCACTTCAATCAACTCATCGTGCCATCGTCTTACATCTCACAGATATTCGTTATAAGTACCTACTTATCTATTTATCTTCCGCTTTTACTTTGACACATTAAATACAATATATCTAATGATTACACAACAATACTAACTTTATTAAAAAGAGGAAATCTGAAATATTTTTAGTTAGTCGGCATTATTAACCATTTTTAATAAGAATCCTTACAAAGAGCACTATTTTTTTTGTGACGCCAAATATCAATATGTCTAATTTTATTAAGATAGTTTTAATTTTATAATATCGTATTCATACGGCATGTTTTTGTTGAATAATTAAAGGACTACATTATTAATGTTAAACTTATCGTAGTAACATTGTCTTCAAGTTTATTTTTTAATATTTCCTTTGGCAACAAACAGTCTTGTACCTATAATTAAAAGCAAAAAAAACAGTGCCTAAGAAGTTTTCTAATTTGATTATGAAAATAATAATAATTAAATAAGAACTGTACTTCGATCAACAGAACTGTATCAATAATAGTACCTAATTAGCTAAATGAAAATAACTTTGCACACCGCGTTGTGGTACATTTGTATTAATCAGACAATCAAAATATTTCTACGGTTTTAAGTTAGCATTAAAATATTAAATAAATCTTTTCGCAGGATACACAACCTTTTCGATCGGTTCGATAGGAAAAGTATCAAATGGAACCGAACAATAAATCATCACAACTTAAAAATCCAGTTAAATAATTGAATGGAAACGCCATACATACGTTACTTTATCGAGCATATGAAAATGCCTCTTTCGCACTTCAGCCATAAAAACGTGGGAAACTATGATTCATTCAGTACAAAACTGCGGATTTCAACATCGCCTGTTGAAAAATGGAACGTGATTAATGAAAGAGTTCTCATTGTTAAATAAATACAGTGTGCGGTTAGCTTGCGCGCTGTTGAAAATGAAACTCATTCTTTATTAATCAACGGCGGCATCGAGTATAATATTTACAATAATTGTCAGCTTGCTCCCTCGCTTCATTTGCATAAAAACTTTTTGGTTGTACCGCTGAGGGAACATATAGCGCTTTGAGGGTGAAATCCGATGGGATAGTTCAATCAAAGATTGAATTTGGAGTGGTTTCGTTATTTTATTAACATTTGACGAATATCTCCGCTCTACAGAGTCCAGACGCGAAGACAACTATAAAAGTGGAGCAGGATTTCGGACCTTGCCGACTCGCAAGATGCTTCCTTACACCTCGTTTAAAGTAATTATAGCGATGTTAAACATTTTTAAATAATATAACAAGGTTAAATTGCTAATTTTACTATTATAATAGTATGAGCTATTGGTTTGAAAAAAAACTAGAATTTAATTGTATAAACGGTCTTAAGAGTGTATTGATATGCTAATGACTCGCTTACACTTTTAAGCTTCCGCTTTCCATTTAAAACAAATTTCTCACTTGTGGCCGGTCATGGTCAAAAGCTGACTCGATCCGCCCACCCGTGACCACAGCCGTTGCAACTCGGTAGAATAAAATAAAGATTCTCTACAAAAAGTATTGGCAGAGACAATTAGACATTAAGTCCGTCGTTTGTTCTGATATTATATTATGTATTAAAGATTAAATAAATACCAAAATAGTACCAAATACCTCTTTTTCTAATTTTTTTTACTATATTGATAGTTTTTACAGTTATTTAACTATGGTAATTTAGATAAATTTTCTAAAAGGTTGTCTTTTATATTTTTACAAGGCAGCATTATTGTTTTTAGAGAGTACTTAATTTGTGTACATATTAATAATGATTAAGAAAATACTTATAACTGGTTAGTTACTTGCGAATATATTTATTTTTACGCCTACAAGTTGACTCTATGTTCTACGGTTACGATAAGGAAAGAGAGCCAAAAGGCCTTATTAAATACAGTACACCATTTTCTTAATGTCTCTCGGCAAACGTCGTGTTTCGGATGTCGTCGGATTTCTACCAGTTTATAAAGTTGCTACTACTCCTTTTACTTATTATTAATTTATTTTAAAATGAGGGGGAAAACGATTGTGTCATTCGTATACTCATGACTCTATATAGTTCTCACGAAAAATCACAACAATATAACAATAAAGTACCTACGTTGTTCTGAATTCAAATTATTACAAATATTAAGTCTAATTATGGACAATATTTAAATGAAACAACTTTTACGGATCTACTCGCGTTTGTTCTTTTTGCGTAAAACGGAACGTACCTGATTAAATTTAAATGAGGGTATACTAGCTCTAACTAATTATGAGATGACCAACACCTCAGTCTCCCTGTGACCACGGACCCTGCAAAGGATTCGAAACGTCAGGATAAACATTAATTAAAAATAATGTGTAAAGTAAAATAAACGCGAGTAGATCCGTAAAAGTTATTTCATTTAAATGTGTAGTGTTCGCATAAACTTTAGAAAACAATATATGGACAATATGTAAATTAATTATTCCATTTGGAAATGCGATGATTACCGATAGACATTAAGAAAATACTTGTAAAAACACTGTAATTCAGGATATAAAATAGCTGAATTTTGTAGGAGTTTACTGAGAGAGCAAGTATTAAACATCATTCGATCGCGTTAACGAAAATGAATATTTATATGGCAAAATGCAACTCACTTCGATTTTCATCAGAAGGTTTGTCATCGCTGCTTCAATGCCATACAAATTCTCGTTTTCGTTAACGTGATCGAATGGCCAATAAACCTCAGGCGCTCAGCACTCTGTCAATTCCATTTTGACATTACTTTGAACGAAATTGAGAAACGTAGACGACTTTTTTTTTTTTTTTTTTTTTCCTTTAGTTGATGGCTTCGTGCGGTTAGCACATTTAGCCAGTGTCAAAGTAATTCTTCTTACAAGTTATAAATAAATAAACAATATTTCCATCTTGTATGATGATGATGAATGATAATAGAAATGAGAAGTGAGAAATGATATACCCCCCAACCCCTCGAGTATCTTAGTAAAGATGTGGAGCTTTACTAAGTCCTCGGGCGGACTTCTTGAGAGAATTTGAAAAGTGACGTTGCACTGTTTTGTTTCATTTGCCAACAATCATGCACACTCACGAACACTTAACGGTTAATAATCCACCATTAATTCACATTAATATTCGACATAACACAAATTTTAGAAAATAAAACAAAACCGCAGACATGACTCTTCACTTTCCCGCCAAGAAGTCAAGACGACTTGGCTGTAAGTAATAATAGTAAAAAGTAAAAAGTTCAAGGTAAACCTGCTTAGAACAAAAAATTATAATTTATTTTCTATCATTAATTCCGTGTTCGGCAGTATATACCATAAATAATAGAAGAAGAAACATAGACGACTTTTTAGATAGATAGATACATAACACAAATATAAATAACTTACACAAAGTTACAATTTGGCAGTCTTATCGCTTTGAAGCGATTTCTTCCAGACAACCAGTCGGATGGAGAGAGCTAATAAACTGTAAGATCAGAGGTGAAACTATTAAAACATACTAGACTTGTGTGTATTTTAGGTATAAATTAAGCAAAAATAATAATAACGATAAATATACCACAATAATATAAATAAATAAACCTACATAAACAAAATAGTAGTCTCAGGTAGGAAAATAGCGGATATGGCAGCTTTGTAGCAGGACAAGGTTAAATGGAAAGGTAGAAGTTTTTCACGAGCTAGAGCTCCTTAAATGTGTGAATAGTTTTCGCACGCCTGATCGCAGCTAGAAGTGAATTCCAGAGACGAACAGTTTGGACGTTAAAAGAATAATCATAAAAGGTGGTGCTGTGTGGCTGTTTTGTGTTGTGTGTTTAAAGGCTTAATTTTTCTGATGACCGTAATGAGCGCGAACCTGAACAATTAACCCCCTCATTCATAAAAACTATTTAAGCATTATTTAGTTAATCATTGTTTTGTCTCTTTTTCTCAAATTCAAAATGACGTTTGTGTGACGTTGACAAAACAATATTTAACTAAATAATGCTCAAATAGTTTTTTTTAATAAGGGGGTTAGAAAACTGAAACGTTCTTTTTTTTTTTTTTTCGCGTGGGAGCGCCACTCCATCCTGAACGTGCTCAGCGACAAGCTGGACAGCCCCCTTCTGGGGCACTGGGTCCAAGCACAAGTGCGTGTGCCCGGAGCCCCAGAGGGCGGCAGATATCTAAATTAATTTTTGTATTTACTAACATAGTTTTTAAGTCATTTGTATACTAACAATATTATGGGCAACAGCCTGAAATAAATAGATTTTTTTTTTTAAGAGAAGGATATGTGGTATTAAACAATATGTTCAATGATACATGAAAGGTAATATTAAATACTTTTTTTAGCATAAGTGTATGAATTCCTATTATCTTTATTTGCTTTGGATTTGGTTTTCATTGGACATATTTTTATTACATATTACATATCTCTCTTACATTTCCTTGTTAATTAGTTGGAATAAAATCTTAAAACCGTCTTGAAGTTTAGTAAATTTTTATTGTTTATGGTTTGTTCTATATTTATTTAGTAACTAGCGACCCGTCCCTGCTTCGCACGGGTGGACATTTTTTTTAAATATAGCCTATGTTACTCAGCACTAATGTAGCATTCCAATGGTGAAAGAATTTTTTTAATCGGTCCAATAGTTTTTGAGTTTATTCGTTGCAAACATACATACAAACAAAAATACAAAGGTTTCTTCTTTATAATATCAGTATAGATGACGATAAGCAAGTCTTTTGACGTGGGAAACATTTGTTTTATTTATTTTATTTTGTTGTCAAACTAATTTTAATGGACTAGTTTTCGTCATCGCTTTTTCAAGGATATGAAACGTATTAAAAAATCTAATATACATAACAAACAAAAAATGCTTTCGAAATGAGGTTACTAAGAGCATATCATAGTTTGTTTTTAAATATCCAACCGAAAAAGTACAAAACACAGAATTTTAAATATAACTGATTAGCGGCTATAGGAGTAAGTATTTTTCAATGTTAATTGGGTAAATGTTTTGTGGCTTACTAGTGTTAAGTTCATTAAAAATACATTGATTTATAAAAAGAAAAATATAAACATTTATTAAAATTTTAAAAATATATATAATTTAATAGTACTGTTTTTCTATAACTTCAATCTAATTAACATACTTAAAACTAAAAACAATATTTATTTTTAATCATACCAATCTTCAGCAAAATCGTGCCCTTACCTTGTGATCCAAAACACTTTCATTAAGCCTTAACATCATTCCCAACGAGTTAAGTCAGTAATTACCACAAACCAATTTCACTTTAAACTTAATGTAACACAGCACAATTAACAAAAAGTGAATGTTCAATTTTTTTCTCCTAATTTTTGTTCTTATTAAGTTTTTTTAAGCACCAGTTTGTTGCTACATTGTAAATTGAACACGATGTTTGCTACGTGTCGTGACGAGGCACGTCAGGCCCGCGACCGTCGCTTTCAAAGACTGAGTTCCCGCCCGCCCAAAGGAACCGAGGGGTGGCGATGACGCCCGACTTTAACCGAGCGGGCCCGATTCATGAAACCCACTCGATGAAGTGGTAAGTTTTTACGAGTGCCCGACCGGCGAGTGCGGTTGGGACAAATATAAAAGGATTGTATGACAGTCGTTCCTGATTATCTTCTTGTTACTTTGTTTCAGCTGCCGAATGGAATAGACGTATGACAATGGACGAACTTGATTATATGAGGGGGAGGTGGGGCGCAGGTGCTAATAAATCTGGCTTATACGGGCCGTGTCAAGTTGTTGCTGAGATTTTTCTTGAAAGTGAAATATTGTAATAACTTTTTTACTGTCATAATTATTTACATGTGAGTAATTACCCGTCCCGCGCTGTAGGTATAATTAGCGGGCCACCTTACGTACGACCGTGCGTACATATGGCGCGCGAGGACTTAACGGTGATTTAATTAAATAACGTAATGACAATTCCGTTAATAATTGCTCTAGTTTTATTTTATTTTAACTATTAGCGTTGCTGATGCTGTCTCGCTGCTTACTTTTAATTAAAGGACTAGCCAGCAATAGATCTAAAAAAGGCAAAATCGTTTTTTTTTTCAAAAACCTTACAAACATTTTCTATATTTAAACATTTAGCATTCTCAGCCTAGAAACTTCCTGCTACTGGGTTAACACCATTTCACATGAACAGTAGTGCGTTGGAAGATCTCGACATATCCTACATGCTAGCCCGATGAGAGTTGGTGGGCTTTAACGAATCATCATCATTATCATCAACAGCTCATTTGATTTCCCCACTGCTGGGGTACGAGCCTTCTGTGTGGATGGATAGAGAGAACGGTCAATAAACCACCACACGAGCCCAGTGCGCCCATTGGTGGTTGTTAACCCCTGCGAATGCAACCGGGGCCGGGGGCTTTACGTTTACTCCAGAGCACGGAAGAGCTCAAGATGATACATTTTTGGTCACTTTAATCGCAGACCGGACGGGTCAACCATAGGGTTCCCACCTCTCCCAGAATTCTGGGAGTCTCCCGGAATTCAGCAGTGAAAATTTAAATCTCCCGGCTCCTGGAAGTAAATTCAAATAAACAAATTTCTCCCGGAATTTCAAATTTACGCGCGCTGGCGGAATGATTGAGAGTGCGAAAATCATACGAGCGCGCGCGGCAGCGCGGTCTGTTGGTCATTGCGTCGTCTTCGGCGTCGTTTTCACTCTCTCTCGAATGTATCAAACGCTGCTTGCGAGCGTGTTTTTAGTATTGTATTCGATATATGGACCAAAGAAATAAACCGCTTAAATGAAGAACATGTCAAGGCAGAAATCCAAACGTTCTTTAATTTTAAAATGGACTGCAAAGAGTTTTTTTAAATTTGTTAATTCTAAATGAAAATATACTTTTCAGTTCAAAATTAAATAAAAGATTATGAAAAGTCGCTGGTTTTTTTTTCTCCCGGATTTAGACTAATCAGAGGTGGCAACCCTTAACCACTGCGCCTTAATGTGTGTTACGAATGCCATTATACAGCAAGAAGTGGGACCAGCGGCTTAAAGTGCAGTCCAAAGCAATGGAGATTTACGAAAAGTGGAGAAATTACACACCGAAAAGTTACATAAAAAATTCAAATCCACTACAAATATTATTAATGCTAAAACTTGTTTACTTGTATCGGTAATGTCCACATTTATACGAAGAATAAAACGGTACGCGAGAAACAAAGTTGCCGTCGAACAAATCGGAACAAATCCTCTGAAGACACACAAAGCGAATCCAATTGTTATCACTTATCTGGCGAGTTTGCTTACCAAAGTAAACACGTACTTGCATATTGCAAAGCGGGTAAATGCAATAAAATCCCGATTGAAAACTTTTATGTGGCTGTAAAATTTTTCTTTCATTTCTGTATTTCTTAAAATATACGTAAATAGCCTATACACTGTCCCACTGCTGAGCAAAGGAATCAATCATTCATTTGTGTCTCTGTGGTCTTGTGGTTAAGATCACCGGTTTAGACCCAGAGGTCCCGGGTTGGTGGTAGGACTTGTTTGTCCGCCTGGCTAGCTACCACCATCTTATCTAAATATGTTGCAATAACATTAATGTTTGTAGCATTGTGTGTTCCGGCAGCTAGATATAAGATAGCAAGTGCCTCACTAGTTGAGGATCCCAGGTGGAGTGCGCTTACACCAATTTGCCTTATCTTTGTGTTATGTGTTGTAATAAATAAATCAATCAATCATATAAAATAAATCAAAGAAAAGATACTGAGTGCGTTTACCATATAATATACTTAATATTTTTACAAATAATCTCACCTTATCTACATGGTCCTACAAGCACGTTATGTAGATATTCAATGAGAATAAGAAAATAGGCAGGCAATACAACATGCTTTGTATTTGAAGGGTTTAAAATCAAAGGGCAGACGGTTTAAAATCCTACCCACCGCCCTGAGAGGCTCGTGGTCCACAAAGGGTGAAAGCTTACGTAATTAAGTTACGTATTGTTGTTTCATAATACCTTTGGTTTCCGATGAAAAATTACATGAAATAAATAAACTCGAGCGATCTTAATGGCTCTGTGTTACTGAAAGTTTTTCAGTTATATAATTTGTAGAAATTATAAGAATTAAGAAATCCCTAAGAAATCCCTAAGGATAAGAAGGAGCTTACTCGTGGATGAAACATTTCAATCTTGTGGCCTTTACACTTTCTGAAATTTTGTTATTCGTTATTCTGTCAGCTAGTGAGTGTTTTCACACTCCAAAACTACCACTACCATTAAACCCCTCAGTTTTGGTAGATAAATTGACAGAAAAGTTTTCATTCAGCTAAAACTTACTGAAAATATACGCGAGATAACACAAACTTTTCTCAAGTTCCACTCCCATTTAAAATGCGCACAGAGCATAACAAGATGTGGTAACACCGTTTACATTTTTTTTTATTATCCTTATTGCGAACTTTTTGTTTGAAATTAAGTTTTCTAAGTGGTTTCTAAGTATAAGTAAGATATTCAACCTTCGCGTGCAAAAAGGAAAAATATAATCATCTTAAAAATCACTCTGAACTGAAACACGAAAGAAAAAATGCCACAATAAATTTGCATAGCAAAATAGCTACGGTTAAATCGACACTTTTAAAAAGAGATTTAAGTGAGATTCACTATGCTAAGCCGCCAGTTATCACAGACAACCAAAGGTTTCGAAATGCATACGGAGCGTGAATAAATGCCCACGGATAAGTCTCAACTTTTCCCTTTCAATATCAGTTGCTCCACTCGCCGCAAAACACACACTTGAATATAGCAGGGAAAGCAGCAATAAAATCGGGATCAACTGTTATGAGTCCTCTTGTAAAACTGTAACAAAGGCATCATATTCCCCGCGCTTTGTCATCTGAGCATCGAAAAACTACAGTTCCTATTGAGTGGGACAGTATCTATATTTTTTTATTATTTTCTATATTCAGCTCTTTTATTGGAACTGTATTGAAAGGGTTTGTCGACATTGTAAACGATGTAGCCATTTTGATTGATAGAAATTGAATAAGTACTCTCGGCAAAATGTTCGGCGTAACACAATAAAGATACTATGGAGCTTTATTAAATAGATTCCGTTTTGGATATAAGACGTTATACGTGTAATGCATCATCGTGTACCATACAGAATCATGCAGTATCAGGTATATTTTAAACAGATATATTTTCACAGGGAGTCTGGGAATAATTACTAATTGCTAAATAATTATTTATTTATTATTTAATAATTCGAGGAGCTCGCTGGCGCAGTGGTTAACGCGCCCGGTCTGCGAGTGCTGAGGTTAAGCCACTTTCGCAAAGGTCGGTCATCGGATGGGTGACCAAACATTTAGGGTAAGGTTGCCACTATTGGATTACTTAACTTTAAATTAACATAACAGCTTCAATATGATGATTAGAAGAAACGTGATTTAACATTTTTATGAGAATTACATACAAGAATTTACTTGTATCGTTTCAGATTTTTTGACGTGACCGAAAAGAGAGAAAATAGAAAAAAGTGGCCTAGCCATGGTTTCTTTCTTTGGCCCACTGTTTCTTTGATTGAACCAGTGAGTTGCTATCATTGGACTTAGGAAATTTCTTCCAGTGGCCCATTCAACGCAACGATAAGAATTCAAACAAATAAAAGACAATTATCATTTTTTAATTATTTATTCACTCTCACTCAACGCTTAATTAAATAATGGCAGCGCTAGAAATCAATCAGTCTTCTATTTAAAGCTTTTACAATATTATCAGTTGTAATATTATAAATAAAATTACAAAACATAACATTAGTAATCTTAATCAAAATTCGTTTTGCGAGGTTTCACAGCCCCAAAAAATTAAAACTTAAAACCAAAAGCTTTTGATAGACCATATATCCTGCTTGCACTGTTTAAGCCGACTTCTTGCTTACTCAAGGCTTGTGGTGCCAGCTTCATGCTCTCTTCGTTCCATGCACAATAATTGCAACGATTTGACATGCTGAAATGAGAAACAAACACAATAAAAATTCTACTTAAGAAGTTGATATGATTGGACCAGTCCGATCAAAGAGACACGCACTGGTCCATTGATGGCAATTCGCTACTTAAATATAAAACTGAATAGAATAAAAACTGTTATTTATTGAAAAACATACGTTACAAATTTAGTTGAACAAATGAATAAGGCCTGCAATTCACAAAAACACTTAACTGAAAACCTCAATTAAACTGTACTTACATGGTAATGTATGCCACGAGATTATTGTACTGGGAGCGCGCGAAACACAGTGACGCACGTCCTTCCTCAACGAAGCTCACGGTGACACTGGCGGGAGCGGGGGTGGGTACTAATTCAAATAGGTAGAGTTTCGGGCCAACGGTTGATTTTTATTGTTACGAACAACACACAACCCACTTAACACTACTTTAAAGTTTATACTGACACCCCCTACCAACCGTTAGTTACAAAGTAGGTGTCAGACATCCTTGTGCAAGCACAAGGGACCATCTACGTCAGGTCATAACGCCAGATCAGGACGCACCGAAGCGCATTCTTCATCCGGTACTTTTAAGACTAGTGTCTCAAGCTAGTCGCCCCGTGGACACGTATAGTCCACTACCTATTATCCAGATAGGTTACCGGAGCTGTAAGCTCGCTCACTTCTCGTTGCACTAAGAGCACAACTCGCAGATTCCACTGCTCGGGTCGTCAACTCTGAGTTGACTACCAAATATCCTCTTTGGTGGCGGAGTTGTAAGCCCACTCACTTCTCAGTACCCATCCAGGCACCTTGTTACGAACAACAATAAAAATCAACCGTTTCGAGAAATCACAACGGTCCAAAGAAAGAGCTGGTCGAATGATTGTGACTTTACATCTCGAGCTATAAAGCCGTTGGTCCCGGCTGCATTAGCAGTCGTTAAACAACCACCAATCCGCACTGGGCCCGCGTGGTGGTTTATGGCCTGTTCTCCTTATCAATCCATAGGGAAGGCTCGTGCCCCAGCAGTGGGGACATAAAATGAGCTGATGATGATGATAATGATGATGATTAAATAATTTACTAATCTTAATCAATGTACCACTAAGATAGTAAATAAACATTTAAATTTAAGTAATATTTTTACTTGTAAACGTACCCGTTATCTTTACCTTAAGATAACCTCACCGTGGAAACTGTTTCACCGACTTAAATAAAATAGTAGGGAAACCAACGCTGGCCAAAACTTGAAGATCGTTATCAAGTTAAAGTTAAGCTAATACAGAGAGCTCTGCCTCCACAGAAAATGCTTAATCGTTAAATAAGAGAACGCGTGATTCCATCGTTTGATACGATACACCTCGTCTCTTCAAAACATTAAGCTCGGTGTCTTAGCGAGATCTTAACTTAGCTAACAGTGTTACTAAAGTTGCTTTCAAGTCAGCCAAATTAAATAGGTACTTACTCCTATCTAATTTTAAGAGAAGCTAAGTATTTTAACTCTTTATGAGTTTAGTATTTCACGATGGTAAATTAAATTGACGCAAATTTCATAATGGCAAGTTGATTTCATTTCGATCTCAATGACATTGTTCATAGAAAGTTATATATTACGTTATTAAGTAATTGATTTAATCGAATATTAAAATTGACAAAAATATATTTTTATAGTTATTAATGTCTTTATCTTTTATTTTTAAAACTTTAAATATTTAACTACATATTGTCGTTTAACGACGCAGTTCATAGTTAAATTGTTTTTAATAAAATACAAACCAAAGCAATGCCACACAATATCAATATCGTCTAAAAGCATTATTTTCTAATAATAAAAATTAAATATTTACCGAAGTTTTATTGAAATCTTTACTTACTTCGTTAAATACTTACGGTGTCATTCTTAAATATATGTAGATTTATCACTTATTTTGCTGAAGTATAATTGTATCAACTTAGTTTTTCAATATTGATAGAGATAAAGAAATGTTTTAAGAAATACTGTTTTAGAACTAACTCTTTACTTACCTCTCAACGTCTTTCGTAGCTTCTGGGTATTGTAATATTGCATAGTTCACGGGTAAGGTAAGTCTTTTCAAACATAATGAAAAAATGCAGACGGCTATGATCATAACAGCATTTGTGACGTTAGAAAGAAATAAGTTGGCAACAGCGACAAATAATTCCAAAACTTTAAATGTAACGAAATCACGTAGTTCTTCAAAACATAAACTTTTTATCTATTTGATATAAATATATTTTTTGTAACCTTTTTAATTTATTTTCAATCCACACAGTCATGCACGACATCCGCATCTACACGGACGGCAGCAAGATCGACGGCAAGGTTGGAGCGGCGCTATCCTTGTGGAATAGCGCCGGCGAAACCAAAGCCGTAAATGAACATAACAGAGAAGTGCCTCTTATCAATAAATTTAATCAATGACACATCCATCACATTTTAATAGTTAAAAAACAAATGAAATTGCAATGTCGATAAAATCTAAGCTCTAGCTAAACTCGCATTTACGGTCCGCCTATATATAACAATATATTCATGTATTTAATTCAATAAATCAAATACCTACTTAAAGTAGCTAAAGCGTAGAAAAGTTCTAATAGTTTGTGAGTTCCACAAACGCCAAAACACGTCTGACTCGAATCATTGGGTACCCACATGTTACCGGTAGAACGAATACGGAAGTTGATTTATCATTTCGCATCTGACGTTTCCAATTTGGCTAGCGCGGCCGGCCCTCCGTGCGAAATTACTTAGTCTCAACACAACCACGTCCACGTATGCACAAAATAAGGAGACTGCAGAAGGTGAGCTTCATACATCTCTTCATCTTCAAATTTCTTGACGACCTCCTTGGTCGAGTGGCTTGCACACCGCTTTTCATGGTGTCGCCATCTCTGAGGTCCCGGGTTCGATCTCCGGTAACCTGTTTTTCTATATTGTTTCGGGTCTGGGTGTTTCCTATGAATAATAAGTATGTATTTAAGTATATTAAGTATGTTAATCCGTTGTCTAGTTAACCATTTATCGAGTTTCTTAAGGAAGCTTTTATTGGGGCTAGATAATTGGTGTGAGTGTGGAAAACTTTTTTTTTATACAGCCGCGCTTTAGTATCGCACGCATAGACAACCTCGCACGGACATAATGATCTCACAGTAGCTGCGCTCTGACTTTCCAGACACAAAATAAGGAGACCCACGGATGGTAAGCTTAAGCATACCTTAAAGACAACCTCTGACGGAGGGACTTCTTGGCGGGAAAGTGAAGAGTAAGTAAGTCTGCGGTTTTGTTTTATTTTCAAAAATTTGTGATATGTTAATTTTTTTTTCTTTTAATAAAAGAAGGAAGCAAACGAGCAGGCTGGTCACCTGATGAAGAGCAATCACCGTCGCCCATGGACACCCGCAAAACCAGAGGAATCGCAGACGCGTTGCCGGCCTTTAAGGAAGAAATAGGCTCGTTTCTTGAAGATCCCAAGGTCGAATACCGCCGCCGAGAGCTGGCCACAACACTGTTAAATAATGGTGGATTATTAACCGTTAAGTGTTCGTGAGTGTGCATGAGTGTTGGCAAATGAAACAAAACAGTGCAACGTCACTTTTCAAATTCTCTCAACAAGTCCGCCCGAGGACTTAGAAAAGCCCCACATTTTTACTGAGATACTCGAGGGGTTGGGGGGTATATCATTTCTCACTTCTCATTTCTATCATTATTCATCATCATCATACAGAAAAGAAAAGTTGTTTATTTATGTATTATTTGTAAAAGAAAAATTACACTTTTTCATTGGATAAATGCTTGTGTAAAGCCATAAAAAAAACTGTCAAGAACACGGAATCTCGCAATAGCTTGCTGAAGCGCCCAGGTACTCTGTATACCAGGTACATGTACTGGTACCTGGTACACTAGAAATAAAAACAAAATAGCAGTACCTTATACTAGGCTCTACAAACAAATTCATTTAGAGGCTTGTGTGTACGTTTTTATAATAAAGTTCCAAGTAATATTCAAAAACTTGATATTAATAAATTTAAACTCACCATTAAAGAAAAGCTTTGTAAAAAAGCTTATTATAAAGTGTCTGATTACATTGAATATAAAACAGCATGGGTTTAAAATGCCCTAATCACTACAACAGGTATTTCTAATTTAAAATATTGTTAAGTAATTTTAAACTTGTATAACTTGGTAACGGCATGTAATTTTGTAAATGTCGTTACTTATATTAAAGCTGTGGAGTTTTTTGCGCCCATTCTTATCCACAGCTAAAAAATAGACGTCCTGAATGGGTAGTAGGTAAAAAAATGTTTTGACGATTCAAAAGCACTTTTCTAAAGTTTATTTGAATAAAAAATATATGACTTTGATTTTGACTTTGTATAGAGGGCGGACGGTGTCTTGGGCCTTAGCGAGTGTGCATGTTTAGTGTGTTCTGTAAATGCGTAGTGGCATTGGTTTGGGGGTTACAGTTAGTCGCATCCGTAGGTTTACCCTTAAGCCCCTACACGTGAACCCTGGGTGGTGCTAAATGAGTGACACTGTCTGAGTGGAAGAGCCACGCTGTGTTGCAGCACGAAATGAGCCGGCTTGACCGGCGTAATACCACCCTCTCATAGAACATCGGCGTGAAACAATGGCACTCGTTGCTGTTGTGTTTCGTCCGGTGAGTGAAAGTACCGGAAGCATATCTCTCATTCCACCCCCTTCCCAATTCCTACTCCCTCCTCAAGATCCAACTCCTTCCTCAAGGCCGGCAACGCATCTGCGATTACTTTGGTTTTGCGGGTGGGTGTCCATGGGCGGCGGTGATTACTTTCTATCAGGTGACCCGCCTGCTCGTTTGCCTCCTTTTAACATTAACTTACTTACTAACTTACTTTATGCGGGTCTCCTTATTTTTTGGTTCCGAGCTGTTCCGAGATCCGTGTCCGCGCAAGGGGTCTATCACCCGTTTGCACTAAACTTATGAATCGCCTAAGTCTTTGCCTAACTACTACCCGGTCAAGTTAACTCGGCACCTGAGTGTAAGCGACGTTTTCGAGCCAGGTGCCGAGTTAACTTGACCGGGTAATATTTAAGCTCGAAGGCGTTTGTATCAAGCTTACATTCTGTGGGCCTCCTTATTTTGTGACGTATGGCTCGTGAAATGATAGACGTTGCATTCGCAATTCAAAGGTGCTCCTCGGCCGGCGTGGTCACTCGCGCCGGTTCGTTAGCTCGATTCTGTCGCCGCGTTTACCATCAGCTGCCATTTACACTTCGGAAATACTTAGCTGAGCAATAATGCATGAGGAAGCAGTGTGGAGGTCACTCAAGTTACCTACATGTGGATTTATCAGTTACTGACAGCTGGCAGGTATGAATGGATTCATCTCGTTGGTTTCGAATAAGGGAGGAGTAATAAATAATACATTTTTTTTGACTTTCAATGTTACAATATTTTCTTATATAAGCTACTGAACAAAGTATAAAATTTGAGCTGAAAAATTTTAAGAGGTATACGTTGACATCTGTAGTAGTGAACTGAGACACAGCTGCCAGCGCCTCCACACAAGGACGTTTTACATATTTTGTTATGGTTTGTTGTTGACTAACTAAGATTTCAATTTCTTTTTGCTGTCTCACTTTAGACCACTTTAGTTCTCCATGTCATAAAACATGAAATTGTTAATTTATAATAGCGCAATTATTTATATTTATTTATCAGCCTTTCATGAAGAATCATTTTGAATGTACTTTTTAGGGTTCCGTAGCCAAATGGCAAAAAACGAAACCCTTATGAATTCGTCACGTCTGTTTGTCTGTCTGTCTGTCTATCTGTCCGTCCGTATGTCACAGCCACTTTTCCGAAACTATAAGAACTATACTGTTAAAACTTGGCAAGTAGATGTATTATGTAAACCGCATTAAGATTTTCACACAAAAATGGACAAAAAACAATAAATTTTGGGGGTTCCCCAAACTTAGAAATGAAACTCAATTTTTTTTTTCATCAAACCCATGCGTGTGGGGTATATATGGATAGGTCTTCAAAATGATATTGAGGTTTCTAATATCATTTTTTTCTAAACTGAATAGTATACCCGAGAGACACTTCGAAAGTGGTAAAATGTGTGTATGGGTGTGTGTGTGTGTGCTAAAAAAAATATATGATGTACATTACCATGCAAACTTCCACCGAAAATTGGTTTGAACGAGATCTAGTAAGTACCTTTTTTAATACGTCATAAAGTACGGAACCCTTCGTGCGCGAGTCCGACTCGCACTTGGCCAGTTTTTTTTATATTAGAAGGAGGCAAACGAGCAGGCGGGTCACCTGATGGGAAGCAATCACCGCCGCCCATGGACACCCGCAAGACCAGAGGAATCGAAGATGCGTTGCCGTATAATAATTAGGTTAAACATTATTATTATTCTAAACAAACTTAAATACAGATCTTAATTAAAAAAAAACAGAAAAAATAAATATTATTAACGGGATTATTACCATGTTTTTTGTTGTAGAGAAAAAATAATTAGAAATTAAAAACTAAAGACCTATAAATAAAAGATGTCCTCCAACTGTGGGCTCATGGGAACGGTCTTATGAATGCTGGCAACATTGCCCCTTTGGATTGCCAAACTAATACGCTGGCAAAGGTAGCTGCCAGCCTTCTTGTCACCGGAGGCCTCAATAAGGCGAGCACTTAACTCTTTGACCAGCTGCTTTGCCTCCGGCCTCCATGGACCCATTGTTTCCACCGCAAACGGAACAAATAGATAATTTCGACCTAGGTTTGCGTATTTGTGCCGTTTGCTATCTTCTATTTTCTATTTATGAATTCTATTGTATAACAGTTTTTATTAGAAGACTGTAACGTACGGCCTACCGTACCGTAGGTGGGTCTTTAATTACCTATAATTAAGAACCCACCTCACTCAAAACAGAACAAACTAATAATATGTTAAATAGCAACAAGTCTTAGGATGATTATTTCTGTTCTGTGGTATTTATTGTATGTGTTTTGTTTCAGATGTTTCGTCTATGGCTCACGGCTACGGGTACCTAAAGGTAGGGTTCCCTGATCATGACGCATGCAACTGTGCCGAAATATCGGTAACTTACAAATAATAAACATGGTAAGAATCCCTGTGACCATGATAGTTCAAATAATTATACGAGTATACCTAAAAGTTAAATTATTAAATTTATTAAAACGTTTTTGTAGCTGACTGTACATACTACGTCATATTTTCACGATCGAGCGAGTTGACGACAAAAACAATTGGTAAAATCGGAAGGTGCCAACTCGCGCGCACTCGCCACTTCCACACATGCCAGTTGACGAATAAGTCACTACAACCTTGTTTACGTTTACTTTAAACATTTAAGTAATTAAAGGAACGCGGAAGTGTAATAGTTATTTGTTATACAAGAGTGCAAAGTTGCTTTTTAACCGCGTGCTCAATTTTGATGACCGAGCAAGTGAAGGATTCTAAAATTGAATCACGAGCGCAGCAAGTGATTCAAAAATTAGAATCTTGAGCGTTAGCGAGGGAATCAAAAGACCACGAGGTGAAAAATCTTTGCACTCGAGTGCAACACGTAACTTTTCATCCCACCTCAGCGAGGGAATGACTAAATGCAAAAAAAACATTTACAATCACAAGATACTTTTATTTCAGTTTAGGTATTAACTACTACATTATGATAGGTAGGTAAGTATTACAGAATAATCTTTAAATTATAACAAATAATATCAGGTATAATTAAGAAAAATTTAAAGTAACGTTGCTACAGTTACTTAAGTTGAGTGTAATATTTTTGTTGTAGGTACTGTAATGTTGGTGTTAGTGACTTGTGTACTGATAAATTCGGCACCATGGAGGTAGAAGTAAATAGATTTAATGATGTTTTAAATTCACAAACTCAGTGCACACGATGTTCTAAATTCAATTTACTTTATCCTCTAGCGGATAAAAACGGCTTTTGCTCTCAGATATCGAAGAGCAAAAATACTCTTTACGAGATGAGGGGATGAAAAAGTATATACTTATGCTAAGCGTAGGTACCTACTACTCTCTAACTTTTAAAATCAATTGTAAACATAGTTAGTTCCTTTTTCTTTCCATTATCATAACGCGCAAAGACATCAATTGCTTAATCGATCCTGGCATTACTCAAACGGAGCAGTGCCTTAACTACACACACATTTTCCAACTCCATTAAAACTTCTGATCAAGTTAATCTTTTGAAAATAAGTTACGCCGCGTCTTCCCCTTTTGCAAAGATTTAATCAGACGCCTTGACGTAATGTGGACAGTAACTTTACGTTTCGACCAGTCGATGGATACTTTCAATCATGTTTGTAGGCATTCGTAGTAAGAAATTCGTAAATATTATTTTTTTGTCTAGTGTAAGTAATCCACCAGAAACAATCTGATGATGATGAGATGGCGACCACCATAATAGGTACTTAAGTATTTCTAAAGCCAAGCAACGTTGTTTTGCAATGTAGTGTTTCCCGTTTGAAGGATACTAGATCCAAAGAAATTACTAGGACTGAAGCTTCAGGGTCGGCAGCGCACGTGTCATACTCTTGGTGTCAGAAGCGTCAGCAGTAAGAAAAAAAGAAAAAACAAACAAACAAAGCAGAAAGCAAACGAATTGTCGTTATCTATACTAATATTAGAGGAAACCTTTGTATTTTGTATGTATGTATGTTAGCAACGAAAAAACTCAAAAACTACTGAACCGATTTAAACAATTCTTTCACCATTAGAATGCTGCATTAGCGCTGAGTAACAGACTATATTAAAAAATATATATTTATAAAATACTAAAAACGACAATTTAATTTTCCAATACATAATGATTTGTTTGTTTTGTTGTCATGGAAACCATTGGTATATATTTAACTCAATGATGGAAACTGTCAAAGCGGTACGCAGTCCGCCGGGTCAGCTAGTGTATTATAATGATTCTGGCAATAGTTAACTTTGACATGGTCAATGAAAAATGTCATGGAAAATCCAGCCTAGCTTAAGTTTCATCAATTAGTGAGCTGATGATAAAAGTAAGATAATTTTCCTAACAGTTTCTATTTGTATAACAAACAACTCTTAGAAATAAGATAGATAGTTAGTTAGTTAACGTAGGTATCCCTCCGAAACGATTTGTTCCGGATTCGTCGTGTTGCTGATTCGTCATTCTATCATCTATCCAATCATATTTTCAACGATATTAGATACAGTACCGGATAACTGAAGCAGGTTGATGATTTTAAGCATACCAAATCGCTGTGCTTGTGTGATTCGTGTGAATGGTAGAATTCTTTTTTATAAAATTTAAAAAAAATCAACCATGTTCTTGCTTTTTTTGCCAATTACATGACGACCGTAACGTAAGCTGATTTTCCCCAATTTGTTAAAATTGCATTTTTTTTAATTTTTTCAACATAATAGGGATGAAATTATTTACTAATGCATTAAAAATAGAGCAAGAAACCTTTTTGGAAAACCAGATTAGGTAAATATTATTAGAAAAAAATTTTAAACTAAAAATGTACTTGACCGCTAGACATTTTTGATGTGTGTAGTTACAGCAATTTCTAACTATTACTACTAACTAAGTTTATATGTATGTAAAAATACAACAAATAATTTATGAAGCTGAAAACAGACGTTTTTATTGTCAATATGTTGATCCTTCCTTACAACAAAGTTTCTACAGGAACCCTTATTACGATACATGCCAGCCAACTAGCCCATTCACAACTTGAATCTATTCAAAAATCGCGATTTTCCTTCAAAGCTTTTAAATATATGTAAATAGGTCAGTTGTGAAAAGCTCCATGTTATGAAAAATGTTTCTGAAAGGTATTGTATGTATGTCACGGATTATAACCTTGTAGAGTATTTTAGTATTAACAATTTATTTTTAATAACAAGTAATTGAAAAACATTTTCTAATTTGTTATCATAATAATCATAAAAACATATTTTTTCACTTACCTACCAGCCTACCAGTGTTATTGGCTTTTAATGTATAGCCTGGCTAATAAAAAAGCTACAAATAAAGTTTAAAGACCCTTAATGGCCCATAAATGTCTGCCAAAGACGATATTTCAATATCTAGTATATCTAGTGAACATTCTGCTTACTAAATCGTGTTTGTTTTTTTTATATACTTAGCCTAAGATAAAAGCAGACACCGTACCACATAGACGCACGCAACATCAAAGGTCAACACGCGTTCTTCATCATCACCATCATCACCATCATCACCAGCTCATTTTATGGCCACACTTAGCAGTAAGGCTCTATGAATGGCAACACTAAAGGGAGAGCGGGCCATAAACCACCATGGGCCTGCCCATTGCAGATTTAATATTACTTGTGGTCGCCCAGTGGTCGAAATTCGACCGTAATTTTATTAAGGCCGCACGGATTGTATCCTAAGCAACGAAAAATTAAAAAGATAGAATGTGAGTTTGGATTGGCATTGACAGAGTTCGGCCGCTCCTCTTCTTTTTTTGAAATTTCTGAAAAGAGTATATATGCGTGTGTAATGTTTGTTTTTAAAAAAAAAAATTAACATTCTGCAATCCTTCTCTCTATAAACTAGTGTGCGTTTCAAACTCCTCCATCCGCGCAATTTTCGTAAAAAGGGGTACAAAGTTTTTGCTTCACGTATTAATATATAGATAAAGCATATAATCCCCTATCCCATCTTATCATCACTATACAAATCACTAGGTGAATCGATTATATCATACGGACTAAGTAGCTACGGACGTACAAATAAAATCAACCTTGACCAATGTGAGTTTTATTTATTATTGAAAATTACAAAATTAAAATCTGAGATTATAATAACCTAAAGTAACTAAAACTAATACAAAACTAAAATACGGCGTCAAAAAATTCCTCCGCATCGCAGTCGACTGGTAAAGTACCCAAGAGACTGGCGGCATTTCCACGTTGAATGGCAATGCTTAGTCTCTGGCCAAGGAAAAAGCCAGCCTTTGGGTCATGGGAAGTGTCAACCAGCCGTTTGGAGATGTCATTAAACAAAACATGAGCATTCGGACCCCACGGCCCGAGGGTTTCAACCCCAAACGGCTCGAAAATATAATTACCGATAAGGTTATTATACTTTCGCCGCTTGAGGTTTTCAGCAGCCGCAGCAGCAGCACCAGCACAGCACGCAGTGCTAGGAAGATGGGATGGCGCAAGAGTATCGACACAAGTTGCATCCCACACTAAAGGCCTACCCAACTTCCAAGGAAATAAAGACATGCCGTCCGGTCTCTTGCCATCGTTGCGTGCCAAGCCATTGGGTTCTAATACAGCTGGAACGCCGACGGTGACAAGAGCTCGTCGGATGATGTCATTAATGTTCGCGTGCCGTGCTAAGCGGCCCGCACTACGGCTGCAAGATAGGCCGTGATGTCCGAGGCCGTTGACAACTTCGCCACAGTGACAGCGATGGGGAGAACAACAAGGAGCTCCTAGACGCAGGGAAGCAGCGAGGCGGAAAGTAGTGTCGTCGAACAAAGTACCTAAGTTCGACGACGGTAGTGCATGAAGCCAAAGACCCGACTCCCACTTGCCCACAGCCAGCAGGCGCGCACGCTCCGCAGTAGTAGCAGACGTGACAAGTAAATTATTCAGTACTACTCTGCAAAGCGGCTCATCCCACCGTCTCTGGGAAGATGGATAGACGGGTGTATCTGAATTCGGGCAAGCGAGTCTCCAGGCATCCATAGCCTCGGTGAAGCACGGCACATCAAAATTAATCAGTGTGGGGGCTAGGATTTTCCTGATCAATTTTTCGGTGCCATGGACCGAGGATAAGAAAGCCGGTAAACTAATACTGGAAATTTTGCGGACCCCGAGGCCTCCCATTCTAATTGGAAGAGTAGCTTGTGCCCATGAACGGTCGTCCAAGGCCACATTTAAAATCGACGTTAAAGTATGCCGCATAATTTGATCCAATTTATCTAAAAGATGACTGTGCATCCATAAATGGGAAGAGCGAAGGAAATATATTAATTTAGGGCCGAAACAACAGTAACGAATTAAGGTTATAGCCGAATGCATGTTAATTTCAAACAATCTTTTCGAAACGTCATTAAAATTTTGTATTTTTTCATCGATAAAAACGGGAAAGGAATTTTCAAAGATTGGAGACCCAAGGAGACGAAGCGAACTTTTTTCAACAATCTTGATTTCCGGAGCTATTGCGTTAAATTTGGGAAGTGTCAGAAGTCTGTCAGTACTGTCTGTTAAAAATAGTTCACATTTCGAAAGGTTGAGATCAAGGCCAATAGAATGAAGTTCATTTTTAAGAAATTGAAGGTCATTTAAAACAGTTTCTACGTCGCCTCCCAAGGTTCCATCATCAAGATACCAAACGTTAAACTTGGAATTCAGCTGACGAATAATTGGGTGAATGGCTAAACTGAAAATCACAGGCCCGAGGGGGTCACCTTGTTGACAGCCAACAGCAGATTCCAGAAGGTTGTCTCGATACAGTAATTTAGAGGGGTATCTGTAGCATTGCCAAAGGAAACTATAAATTTGTGGTATTTCTTTTTTAATTTCTATCAACAAGGTGTCCCTATTAACAGAATTGAAGGCATTCTTTATGTCAACCTTCAGGATGACCTCTCCTTTACCAGAATTTAGGTAGGTCGACAAAGCGTGTACGGCAGCCTCACAGCCCCCTTTGGAGCCGAAACCTAGCTGCAGGGGCTGAAATTTTTCCGAAACAACCTCACCATAAAATTTACAGCAAATCTTGGCTGCCATACGACGATAAGTAGTTCCCACGGCAATGGGACGAACACCGCCATCGCTTTTACGCAGGGCGCATAGATTGGCCCCATACAAAACGTCGATGATGGCCTCGTTCACCTTGCCGGAGAGCATAAGGTTAATCAGAGCCGTAAGCTCCTTCAAGAGCAGCTCACCAGCAGCCCCGGCACCTGAACAGGTAAGGTCCTTAAGGTGCTGAGGAGTCAGGCCGTCGAGGCCACCAGCAGAGCCGCTCCGGAAGGAGCAAACGGCTGTTACCAACTCTCGACCTGTAATGGTGAGGGAGTGATTATCTGAATCAGGGGGGTCGGGAAAAGAAAGGCCATCCGCTGGGGCAGGGTGTTTGCTCTCCAGAGCTGCAAGCGTTTCTGGAGAACACTGTGCCACTACATCACTACTAAAAAGAATCCTGGCTGCTCCGCTAATGTCACCCTCCCCTAACTTAGATTCTACTAGATGAGATATACCTCTTGAAGAGGTATATGTCTGGGTCTGAAATTTGGAATCTAAATTATGAGTCGAAATATTACAGTTTTCTTTAATTTGTGCAGATAAAGTCTTTTTGGTTGCCAAATCCTTTTGTACATGTAGAATTCTGTAAGGGAAGGTGAGAAGCTGTTCCCAAGCACTTTGCGAGTTCTCCTGGGCTGCAAGACGTACACAACCTGCTAGGTTTTGAGCTACTAGAGGTCTAGCGCTGCGAGGGACTCGCTTCAAAACAGAAACAGAGTTTTTGAATTTTGAAAGGGTTTTCCAAAACGGGTTAAAAGAGGGTTACGGGTTACCTTGACCTAATTTACTCATTTCAGCTGCGTATTCTTAAATGTATTGTTCCATATAAAATAAAAAAAGAATATTTTAATAACTATCATGGACTTTTTTCCTACTGTTAAGATAATACCTATTTACGAAAAAGTGAAAAGCGGAACATTATTTCAACGATAGCTTAAAAAATATTAGAAATCATGGCAAAGCAACCAGAAGTGTTACTACAAAAACATTATTATTACCAGACTACAATAAAATCCATGGAAAACGAACACTTCATTACATAATTCCAGGTTTGATAAATACACTCGGCCTCAAAGAAATCGCACCTCTACGAAAACAACTTTCAAGCCTTATCAAACCTTAACCCACGCATACGTGGGTTAAGGCTTGAAAGTTATTTTCGTAGAGATTACATAAAACCTCACCGATATTGGTGTCATTTCAAAGCCTAATAAAAATCTTTTAAAAGCACATATCAGTTTATTTCAAACAAAAACTTAACACTACAAATGGGTCTTTAAAAAAATGACAATTTTGTGTTTGTTTGTTTAGTTGCGCTACTTTTTGTGTGTATAAAAGGGTCAATACAGGTTCAATAGGGGTCACCGCTATCCAACCGTTAAAGAGGACATACGAGAAGATCTTTCAAAAGAAAAACGACCTTGAAGATGGATAACACTGCTGATGAAGCCGCCCAAGTGATTGCACTACTGCAATCAGGGATGCGGCAGTGTTATGTCGCTCGGCAACTGAACTTAAGTCGTTTTTCAGTTCGAAAAGTTTACCAGCGGTTCCTGAAGACCGGTGGCTACATCCGGAGGCATGGCTCTGGTAGACGTTGCTGCACCTCCAAGAGAGACGACCTATTCATTGTGTCGACGTCTTTGAGAAATCGGTTCTCGAATGCTGTTGAGTTGCAACACCAGCTCCAGGCAGCTCGCAGAACAACCGTGAGCATGTCTACGGTTAAGCGAAGACTGAGGGAGAAGAAGCTAGCGGGTCGTAGAGCTGCTACGGGTTCAAAATTGACCGCAGCGCTTCGGTGAGTCCGCTTGCAGTCGTTTGCTCAATTGTTCCCTTGACCAATGGAGAGATGTTATCTTCTCAGACGAGACGAGAGTCTGCCTTTTCTGCAACGATAGACGCAAAAAAGTGTAAAGAAGACAGAGTGAACGTTTCACCCAAGCCTGCATCCAGGAGACGGTAGAATACGGGGGCGGTTCTTTATGTTCTGGTGCGGCATGTCGGCCGACGGCAAAACCGACCTTGTTTGCGTTTCCCGGGCTCAAGGTGCTCACGGGCAAGGGTCGCTGACTGCTCACCAATACATCACAGAGATCCTGGAAGAGCATGTGGTCCCATATGCCGGTTTTGTTGGCGAGAGGTTCACATTAATGCATGATTACGCTCGCGCTCACGCTGCAGTAATTGTGCGCAACTACCTTCAAGAGGTTGGGATCTCTGTTATGCAGTGACCAGCGAGAAGTTTAGACCTGAACCCGATAGAGCACCTCTGGGACCATTTGAAACGCAAGGTTCGGTCTTGTGATCCCGCTCCAACGAGTCTTCAAGAACTCAATAAGGCCGTTATTGAAGAATGGGCCAGTATCCCACAAAAAGAGCTCCTGAAATTGGTAAGGTCCATGAGGGAGCGTATGGAAGCCGTGATCAGGGCAAGGGGGGATAACACTAGGTTTTAGATTAGTTTTAAGCAAAGTTTTATATTTTTTTGTAATTATTATGTTTTTAATCATCATCATCATCATCATCATCATCATCATCATCAGCTCATTTTATGTCCCCACTGTTGGGACACGAGCCTTTCCTATGGATGGATAGGGAGAACGGGCCATAAACCACCACGCGGGCCCAGTGCAGGTTGGTGGATGTTAACGATTGCTAATGCAGCCGGGACCAAAGGCTTTACGTGCCTTCCGAAGCACGGAGGAGTTCGAGATGATTTATTTTTGGCCACCCATCCGATGACCGGCCTTTGCGAAAGTTGTTTAACCTCAGCACTCGAAGACCGGGCGCGTTAATAAAATCAGGTGTTTTTAATAAAATCTTTTAACTAAGGATTGTTATTGTTTGTAAACAGTGTTTTCTTATTGTGCGTTTTTAATAAAAATAAAAGAATACTGAATTGTTTTTGTGTACCCTTTTCGGTACCTTTCAAATGATACCCAACATTACCCTCCACATTGATTTCAAATAAGGTTTAGAGACGCTAGAAGAACGTTTAATAAAAGGTGCGATATCTTTGACGCCGAGTGTACATATGTTACCTACTTTCTAATCTGACAAATGAGCTGAACATGAAAAACATAAAAAAAATCCTAAAAAAATATTTCATCTCAAAATTAGCAGAGTAAAACCGACTTATTTTTTTTTTGTTTTTCTAAAATTATCTCTTCGAAAATAAAAGTGTATTACTTTTTCGTTAGATTATAATTTGTAACATACTGTATACTCGCTTTTGAGTGGGTGACCTAACCTACGACTTATATATTTGTTTGTGATCGCACGACGGGCGCCTCGGACACTGTCGGCAATGTTCGTCTAGCTACACTAGCTAGATGCGCATGAGACTTCGGATATTGTATGCCTAGTTGTTTTTCTGATTTTTCTGTGCTTACGGCCTTCAAGACAATACTGTACTTACCTACCCGTACGAAATGTGTAAAGACGACCTTAGTGTACGAATAAACCTTTATGGTTTCTGTTGTACTAATAATTTGTAATATTGTGATAAGTTTTGTTTATTAAATAAATAAATTAAAAAATATAAAAAAAAGATTGGCGGTTGTTAACGTCTGCTAATGCAGCGGTGATCATAGGCTTAAGAGGTCTATCACAAAAGGCGCGCGCTCGCGCTTTCTCAGTACTACGAGCGGCTGACGCATCGCAAAAGTAGCATTTTGTGCATTTGTGATTACATTTATTTGAAGTTTAATAATTTTTTATCGTTAAAAAAAAGTATATAACTTGAAATCTTATAAACTAACGTTCATTTTGGTGTACATTTTACTTAATAATATTAATAGAGTAAGGAGATATTTACAGCAAATTTTGAACATTTTATGGCTTTGAATGGGATATTTTTTTGTTGAAATTCCATTCGTGTTTCGAAATTCCGAGGCTGCTACGAACTTAACCACTATTTAAGAGATATTATTATATATTTTTCATTCAAAATTGTCTAAGGGTTTCAGTTTCTCTGAACAAGAACGCCGAATTTGGGCATTCTATGCAAAAATCACAGTCAAAATGTAATAGGCCCCTTAACGTGCCTTCCGAAGCATGAAAGAGCTCGAGATGAAGAATTGGTCGCCCACGCGATGCCCGGTCTTTTGCAAATGTTGCTTAACTTCAACAATCGCAAACCGAGCGCATTAACCACTGCACGCGTTCTCGACCCTAAAGGTACCAGTTGGCAGCAGACTCCACGCAGCAGTAGCAGACGACGTACACTACTGGTTTCTATGTATTTCTATGACGACGACGCCGAGCGACGTGTCGCTAGCAACAGAGGGAATTTCATAGAAATACCTATGTATTATCTATAAATCAGTAGTGTCGCGACGACACGTCGTCTGCTGTTGCTGCGTGGAGTCGTCTGCCAACTGGTACCTTTAAGCTTTAATTCTTCTTCCCCTGTGCCCTGTAATTTTAATTGACAGCAAGGCAAAACATTTCTGCATAACGGCAGAAATAGGATTTTTTTCTTACAGGTCAGCAGTTGGCCAACATCTCTCTTGATGTAAAATGATGATAAGATCGACGGTTGAAGTGCATTTCACCCGAAATTCTCAAATAGCGACGAACTGGCTCAACAGAGTAACACAACAATACTACTAAAGTTGATGTTATGGCGACATATTTAAAGAACACGGTGGTAGCTAGCCAGGCGGACTTAAAACAAGCTCTAACACAAAACAAACCGAGTACAAGTTAACCATTAGACCATAGAGACGGTTAGGGTGGTCGGTGGTCGCAATCCATAAGGTTCTAGGTTGTACCAGGCTATGATTAAAACTTAAATTTAAAATTTAAAACAAACAGAAGATTTTGATACAAGTTTATTTAAAGTAGGTAGGTATTCTGAAGCGTAATAAGTCTGTAATTAGTAATCAATCATCATTTCGTTCGTCGTTTGTTATGAAACGACCCTCCCAAGTAAAATGTTTTGTTATAAAGTGCTCCAAAATATGTAAATTAATTGAAGACCTAGAATTAGTACCTAAACTTAAGTATGATAAATACAAGAAATAAGATCTGGTTTTACATAAATAATTAGAGAATTGTATATATTTTATTAGAAGACGATTGATCGATTTTTCAACCCTTAGATTAAAATTGGGCCATTGGTGTTGTCATTTTCATTCTATGTTTTAACCGTGAATAAAGAATTATGTATTTATTCTGAAATTATAAGACTACAAGACTTGTAAATAATCAATCATATTAAAATCTTGGTACCTATACAGTTTTTTTTTTATTCTACGACGAGTAATCGTGTGATCTTCATTAATTCTGAAAGACCGCCCAATATAGATTGCAGGAAGTTCACTTCTCACTTTTACCAACCACAGACTTTTTTTTTCATGGCTTCGTGCGATTAGTACATTTAGCCAGTGTCAAAGTAATATTTCTAACAAGTAATACATAAATAGACAATATTTCTTTACTGTATGAAATGAGAAGTGAAAAATGATATACCCCCTAACCCCTCGAGTATCTCAGTAAAGATGTGGGGCTTTACTAAGTCCTCGGGCGGACTTCTTAAGAGAATTTGAAAAGTGACGTTGCACTGTTTTGTTTCATTTGCCAACACTCATGCACACTCACGAACACTTAACGGTCAATAATCTAACTAACCAACCAACTACTTTCTCTAGAAACACAATCCACTTTCATAACTTTTGTTTTTGACTAATTAATAGCGAAAAGTATTATGTGTAGATAAATAGGTTACACCCAATATTTTATCTTTTACTCTTTTAACGGCTACTCCTCCGTTCCAATCTTCACATGTCTGTTGTCTGATATACTCTCCGCGGATTTTAAATAAGATACAGGATACATTGACAAAGAGAATCCTTGGCTAACGAGAAATGTATTTAGGTCGTATTTTCAATTGTTAAGTTGTCTGAGTACTCAGATACAGGCCCTGTAGTGTTTTGATTAGCTGTGTAGAAACTCCCGTCTCCTAAAGAACTCTCGAAAACCGCTTTTATTCCACGCAATCAATAGCCTTACTGTAATCAATGGAGCAAATCATGAACGGTACGTTAATTTCGAGAGCCTTGTTGCCTAACATTTAATATGTGTTTATATTTTTGTAAATATGATCATAGACTAGAGTCTATTCTATGTTCTGCTAGACAATCTTTTCTTGTTTCTAGAAAAAAACCGAAACATTATTTTATTTCGTCTGTGGCATCGATGTATGAAATTATCGATGTTATAACATCGATTGCCTAAATATTATTGTTTCTAATATCGATCAAGTCTATTTCTTAAAGATGCATTAGTTAAGTAAATAAGTACTTTTTGAAAAAAGACAAAGTGTTGAAAAAATTCCACGATCGGGATTCGAACCCGCACCCTATGACATGCCGGTGGTCAGATGCACTGCCAACTATGCTATCGTGGCTCAATCCAACTCGCCGAAATAATCAACACTATGTAGATACTTTCAATGTCAACAACTACAAGGTTTTTCAACACTTTGTCTTTTTCAAATTGTAATTAGTTCGTAACAATATTTGCGTAAAATAAATAAGTACTTAAGAAAGTATTTAAATAAATTAATAATTAAAAGATTACTACCTATACACATACATTTTAAATAAATAATTCTTGACTTAATAATACAGTCGTCATAACCTCAAAATACCTGCTAAAAATAAAGATGGCTACAGTTTCCCGTTTAAAATTAAACTGCAATTTTTTCTTTATTATCCAGAGCAATTTTGCTATTGTTTATTACTGATTTCATTAAAGCGCATAGATACGCAAAATTAGCCTAACTCCCATAGTAAAATGATCTTTCTTCTTTTCTTACACAAAGGCAGAGTGATAGATTTGGTCCAGCGAGTAACACTGCTGCATGTTATTTATTCAAAAGGGGGACACTTACAAAACTGAAATATCTTCGTATCATCAAAATTTCCTTTGGGGCAGAATGGGGAATTCTGAAAGGGCCTCTTCAAAGCTGGGATTTACAATGGAAAATTATACTTAAGTCGGTTGGAAACCGTCCACATGCGAGATGCCGTTTTAATTGTGTTTGCCGGGACTTAGTTAGCAAACATTGAGCTACTTAATTCGGGGATAACGGCAAGAAGTATTTGATTAATTCTTTGCATAGAATATTTTATTTCGCCTCTTCCACGCCAATAAAGCTGAAAAGTTTCCGGATTAACGTTGGTGTGTATCTTCTTCTTTTAATATTTTAAATTGGAGTGTTTTTTCCTTTTAGCCGAGTCCCGAGTGCTGGGTGCTCGTTTAATTCACCATTCGATCACGTTAAAGAAAATGAGAATTTCTATCATCACCAGTGATCGAAGTAAGTAGAGCAATTTTTTGTATTTGCGATACGTTGTATTAATATGGACATTCCCGAAATATTGTCGATAAACAATTTGAATCCTGTAAAGAGACAAAAACAGGTAATTGGCAACACGTCGCTAATGTAAGTTTGACAACGTCGTGGCGCCCACTGCCAATACGTAAGACAAGCCTTCTTTTATCATGTTTATAAAAAAAAGTTTCAGTTAGAATCTCGCGGAATGTCCATATTAACATCAACGTTTACGGTCAATGAAACAAAATAGCTCTATTTACTCCTATCACTGATCATCACTCATTTTTATGTCCCACTGCTGGGGCACAAGCCTTCCCTATGGATGGATACACCACAAGGTCGTAGTCCAGTTACTTGCTTTGTAGCAATGTTGTTGTTATTCACAATTCTGAAAAAACTTATATTAGATAAACTCCTTATGATCGAGTCAGCGGGCAATAGCTAGTATGCCATGGTAATGTGAAGCGCTCTACGTAAATGTTGTGTATAAAACTTCATCTATGTGTAGGAGCCCATAAAGTTGACATAAAATTTGCGGTATTTTATAGCATAACTCATAAAAAATTCAGTAACTTCATAAAATTTGCATTTTTAAGGTTTTCGATTAGATTCAACTGTTTCATGGTATCCATTTTGTTGAGTTTATTTCTATTCAATGTAAATATATACCTATACAATGCATGCTATGTGTAGAACCTACTGGACAAACTTTACTTTGGCTACAGAATTATACTCAATTATGATCGGTTCTTGAATAGAGATTTATATAAACAGTAAATTGTTTGTAGGTTTTTGAAAAGAGCTAAATAGTGTTGTTTAATAGCGGTCCTTTTTTATTGACGTCCCTTGAGAGGGGCAGTGGGTTTTCTACGGACTATCATTGAGTACCTATAACCTCGGTGGCTAAGTGGTAAAGCGCTTAGCCCAATATCCAAAGGTCTGGGTTAAACTCCCAGGTCGGGTAAAGGCGTTCATTTAAGTATAAGATAAGTTTCTGCTTCATTTACTTTTAATTTGTTTGTCAATAATTAAATGGTTAATATTAATTCATTCATAAAAATGTATTATTATTAAAGTTTCTACAGATTTTTTATTTTCAAATATTATGAAATATTATAAAAGCTCGTTCACATAATATGACTGAAACAACTTTTACGGATCTACTCGCGTTTATTTTACTTTACACATTATTTAATGTTTATCCTGACGTTTCGAATCCTTTGCAGGGTCCTTGGTCACAGGGAGACTGAGGTGTTGGTCATCTCATAATTAGTTAGTAGCTTGTATAGCCTCATTTACATTTAATCAGGTGCGTTCCGTTTTACGCAGAAAGAACTTACAGTATCTTTTGTCTCTTTCATTTAAATGTGTAGTGTTCGCGTAAACTTTAGAAAACAATAGGTAATATGACTGTCTAGCAGTGATGTTGATATGAATAGCCGTATAAACAAGTTTTTATTATATTTCAAAACAGTAGAATAACGAAAACAATAAATAAGTCAGTAACATGCCGTATTCCAATTACCGCATTATAGTGGCGGCTATTCTCCTAGCGCCTAATCTTGCCAACTCGTCCACTGGTAGGTACACTCCCCGTCACAATATAAACGCACTCGCAGCTCGAGAATCACTCAAGGGTGCTTTAACACAATTTCCCAGCACACCCTTTTCGTTCGACACTTCACCTTTTTGCCCCTTAGCACCTCTCTCCACCTTTTTCATAATCAAAGAAGGCCAAGTGCCTGCATTTATTGAACAGGTTTTAAAAGAGATCGATTCTGAGTTTACTTAGGAGGGCACAATTTGGTCTCTGTTTGACTAACTTGAGTTATGTAAGGTTTATCTGGGATTCGATTGTGAATCTGAAATGAGTAGGCAATGTCGTTTAGTAAATTATTTTTGTTGTGTATTTAGTAGTACCTACATCATTATCTCTTTACTCTTAATTATTCTTATTAAGAGATTCAATAAAATGTTCAAAATAATTTTTAACGCAAATTTTGTTGCGAACAAATTACAAAAACACAAATGTTGAAAAATATCCACGAGCAGGATTTGAACCTTCACCCTTCTGACATACTGGGTCAGGTGCTCTTCCAATTGAGCTATCGTGGTTCTTACCAGCCCGCCGAAATTATTCAACACTTTTTACTTTAAAAGCCAAAGGCGTCCATTCAATGTCAACGACTTCGACGGGCTGGTTAGAACCACGATAGCTCAATTGGAAGAGCACCTGACCCGGTATGTCAGAAAGGTGCAGGTTCAAATCCTGCTCGTGGAAATTTTTTCGACAAGAGATTCAATGTTTGAACAAACTTCGAAGTTCAATAGTTTTCAAATCAATCAAAATGTTTATGCTTTTAGTTAAATACAGAGGATAGTAGATAACATTTATATAAAAAAAACGTTAATTCAACGAGTTAATGCAATATAAAGTTTTTTATGGAAATTGGAAAGTTTCAAAATGTGTACCGTAGGCTACATCAGTGTGTGTGTATACACAATTATACACAAAGAGGTTTATAAAACCGTTTGTTACACAGGTTCGCATCGCGCGTACACCGCACGCTAAAAGCGAATGAATATTGACAGTGTTCAAAATACGAAATGAACGAAATATATTTTTTTTAAACAAAAATGCTTACCTCGTGTCAATAAATTGTGAACAGAGAACGACGCTCCAGTTTTGTTACAATTTGTATCGACGCACACTTTTTTTATGTGGCACAACACAACACTTTGGCAACCGAATGGCAAAGCGCTCGGCCCGATACCCAAAGGACCTAGGTTCAATTCGCTGGTCGGCCAAAATGTTTTACAGATTTAATGCATAACCCGGGTTTGCGTTTACCAACCCGCATTTGGCAAGTGTGGTACAAACAAATACCTATCAACTATTGTAGTGATGACTTTATTTAAACTAGTGGTTGCCCAGTGGTCGAAATTCGACTGTAATTTTATTAAGGCTGAACGGATTGTATCCTAAGCAATGAAAAATTAAAAAAGATAGAATGTGAGTTTGGATTGGCATTGACAGATTTCGGCCGAACCTCTTCCATTTTTGAAATTTTTGAAAAAAGTATATAAGCGTGTGTGTCAATATGCATGGTAGTGTGTGTAATGTTCGTTTTATTGATTTAATGTATTTTTTGTGCATAATTTAATAAAAAAATATTAACATTCTGCAATCCTTTTCTATATAAACTATAAGTGTGCGAAATTTCATACTCCTCCGTCCGCGCAATTTTCGTAAAAAGGGGTACAAAGTTTTTGCTTCAAGTATTAATATATAGATGATGGAGGCTTTTGCTCAGCCGTGGGAGAGTACCTAGGTATATAAGCTATAGTACTTACACATTTTTTTATAACACAACATCAGCTATGTAAGTAACTTCATTAAATTGAGGTAACCGAATCTCGTTACGAATGTTTATGTTTAATTTGAAAAAGTTGTTAACACGAGTTTACTTTTCAATAACAATAACGCCTTGAGAGCTTTCGCAAAGTTTCGGATCCATCAACTTCCTTGTTTGTGAAACTGTAGATCTGAATACAATAATTTCTTGTTTACCGTTGAATTTTTGTAACTGTCGGAAAGTAAATCAATAAATTCTCTTCGACTTAAGATTCACGCTTTATCTGTGTAGCTTTTTCCATTAAAATCTATCCAAAGTCAATTATTTTACTTATTTTTTAAGACACGACGACGTTCGTCTTCTCTTTAATTTCTTTCTTAAAAAGTCTTTTTGATCTTCCCATAATTTTTGATGCGTAACATCTTTCCGTTCGCCTTCTATACAGTGTGTCCCGGGATAGGGGTTAGCGATAATTTAAGGGCATATTATACATTCAAATTTATCGATATTAACACCCTAATATAGGGTCCTACTGGCAACCTGTTGGAATGGCCGCCATTTTGAAATTTGATGTATTTTTTTTAGGGTGCTGCCGAAAAAAAATTATTTCTCTGAACCTAGAAGGCCCAGAAGGATGAAAAAATATACATTTGAAAGATAAAAGTAGCGCTAATCAATTAAAGAATTAACAAAACTGGAATCATAACTTATTATAGTTTAAAAAAATGATAATATGGGTTTTTGTCGAAAATATTTTCCTTTTTTTAATCATTTTTTACGATATCTTGAAAACTAGCCCATTTATGTGCATTTTTTTTACAACATACAGATAGACAAACATAATAGCAACAAAACGACACCAAAATTATTTCTGTAAGTTGCATAGTTCAGAAGTTATTGTTGTCTGAACGGGACTATTGTGCGCTTACCTGAATCTCGTTAGCTAGCCGTCGGTCAATTGAATAGGGTTGGGTGAGAGGATACGCATGCTAATGCTTAATTATT